>OZ038396.1:37620603-38043001 GCA_964036045.1 Eutreptiella sp. 'Long Island Sound 2002'
TCGCCAATGTGGGCTCCGAGCACTTCCCCGCGGGCTATTTTCCCATCACCTACACCCTCAGCCCCCCGGATGCCGAATCCTTCCCCCAGCGCTCCCCCCCCTCCGCGAACCCCTGGAGGCCGCCCTCTTCGGCAAGTGGGACCGGCCGGGCAATCCCCACTTGGTCTGGCGAATTGGCGCCACCCGCGTCAACTTCGCCCTGACCAGGGGGGTTCTTAGCAGGTTCTGCTTTGCCGTGATGGGCCGGTACCCCACGACCCTCGCGGTCGAGTTGAAGCTTTCTCCAGTCACCCTTGAGGCCTTCAACAAGACCCTGAAGCTGTGCACTGCTGCAGCGTCAAAAGAGTTCGTCAACGTGCTCGACCTGCAGGAGAAGCCGCCTAAGGGTCTCGACCCCGAGGAGCAGTGGCTGTGGGTGGATCCAGTCAAAAACAGTGGCTGGACGCACCGCACGGCCATTGACGCCGTCGTGCGGTACCAGACGGTGAAGGTGCAGGCGTGGGATGCAGCAGCTCCCACGGAGTTTTCCACCAACCGTGCGCACCCACATCCCCGACATCACCCACCCCACCCTCTACAGCACCGACGCCCCCTTCACCATGCTTGGCATGGGTTGCCCCCACCCCTCCTTCCACAACTCCTACCCCGTTGCTGGACCGCCCACGACATCCCCAACCCCCCCATCGTCACGGAGGAGGGTTTTGCCGCGGCGGGCTACCGCCAGTATGACCGCATCATCCCCGAGGATCTGTGGGCCACACTGGTGGAGCTCGCCACGGTGGAACTCAACCCGTCGATGCTCGAGGAGGTGGACCTCCAGGCCCCCGGGGAAGGTGGGGGGCGCTATCAGACGCCGGTCTTCAGCGTCCCCCACTGGCTCCCGGACGACCTCTGGCAGGCATTTCTGGCCCTGCTGGGGTTCTCCCTCCCACCGCTGGAGGGACTTGAGGCCTTGTGCCCCAAGATCATCCGGCAGTCGGAGGCAGAACCCTGGAAGGGTTTCCAGATCCCCCACCGCGATTTTGCACTGTCAGCGAAACAGTCAGTGCAGTGCATGGTCGTGTTCATCCCCCTCACCACCTCCCCCCCGTCCAAGTCCCTCCAGGTGTGCCCGGGCACGCAGGGGGGCTATCATGCTGCGAATCGGTGGGATATTAATTAACAATTCTTTTCCAACCGCTTCGCAGTGTGACGCTCCTCCGCGGGACGGTGATCATCCCATTTGCACCCGTCGGCTACCGGTCGCGCATGCTGACCGTGGAGCCGGAGAGTGTAACGGAGCTGATGAACGGTGTTCCGGTGATGCCCTCCGAGCTTCTGGCCGAGGGGGCTGCATGCAGTCGGGTCTCCTCTGGGCACAGAGGCCAGTGTGAACTACAGCCCCCTCGACCAAGGGTCTGAGGAGGCCGAGGCAGCCGCAACCGACCCCCTGCTTGCCCCCCAAGAGGAGGACATGCCGGAGGCGCCGGCAGATTCGGAGGAGAGGCCGGCCGCGCCGGCTGACGCGGATGCCCCCCCCCCCCCCCACAGATTGCGGCAGAGGAGGCCGACCCCGTGCCTGATCCCCAAGAGGAGGACATGCCGGTGGTGCCGGCGGATGCGGAGGAGAGGCCGGAGGCGCCGGCGGATGCGGAGGCGTCGGCGGATGCGGAGGCGCCGGCGGATGCGGAGGAGAGGCCGGCCGCGCCGGCTGACGCGGAGCCCCCCCCCCCCCCACAGAGTGCGGCAGAGGAGGACTTCCTCACTCCCGACGCGATCCCCCAGCCAGTCTGCTTCGTGTCGCAGGCTGAGCAGCCGTTGGACCCCCCGGTGCCCTACATGGGGGACGTCCTCCTCCTGCAAGAGGGGGTGTCTGCGGGTCTGTTTCTGACCCCCACCGACCACGCGCACGACGGGCCCACCGCCAAGGCGGCCAGAGCGGATGCCTGCCTCACTCCGCACATCCACCGGTGGTGGCTTCCCCCCCCCGAGGCCACCGACTTCTGCCGTGTGCGCTGCACGGCCGGCACGGTGGTGTACTCTGAACCGTTCGCCGCACTGGAGGTGGAGAACAAGCTGCTGCGCGAGCAGCTGAAGGCGGCGGAGGCCGCCCGCAAGACGGCACAGGAGGCGCTCATCGGTGAGTGCCCCTTGTGGGAGCGGCGGGAGAAGGGTTGGGAAAAGCAGAGGGGGGAGTTGTGGCGGCAGGTGACCGCCACGGCGCAGGTGCGTGCAAATGGGGGGGGGGGGCAGAGGGTAGTGCCGACCCCGACCATGGGCAGCATGTGCTGTACCTGCAGGCCGCGGCAGTGGAGTTGCACTCTGCACTCAGCGCCCAACGCCATGTGGTCATCAACATGGGGGTCAAAGAGGCCACCCTCACGGAGCTGAAGGGCCTGCTGGACAACCACCCGGTTGCGCACCTGCTTGACCCCAAGCGCAGGCCGGCGGAAGAGGGCGAGGGGAGTCAGAGTCAGGGCAGCAAGCGGTCGAGGAAATGAGCAGGCACTGGCTTGGCATGGCTTTGGCGCGCGCCAAGTGGTAAGTTGGCGCGCCAAATCCTGATTTGGCGTGCGCCAACTTCCCATTTGGCGTGCGCCAACAGGGGAGTTGGCGCGCGCCAAATGGGAAGTTGGCGCGCCAACTTACCACTTGGCGCGCGCCAACTGCGTGCCAACTGTGTGCCATCTGTGTGCAAACGTGCAACAACGTTTCGTTGTATGATCCAACCCGCCTGCCACGTCCTCACGTGCCGCAGGTCTTTGTTTGTGCACCATGCAGCGGCCCTTTGAGCAGCTGGCGCCCTCAAACTACCGCGACAGGCGCGCGCGGCTGGCGCGCCTTCGCGAAGTCGTGGGGGACATTTTGGGGCCACATTGGCAAGTACACGTCAAACCCGGCCGCCGCCGCATCCACCTCGTTTGCGGGGAGGGCAAAGCCCCCACCCCCGATTTGGAGCTGTTGGATGCGGCCATTCTGTGGGAGAGCCGCAAAAATGGCGACAGCTGCCGCAAACTGCAGTAGAGCCGGGCACACAGCCAATGGAAGTGCCCATGGGGAACCCTGATGAAGGTGCGAAAGGCATTGTCCGCCCCCCGTGTCACGGAGGTCCATTTTCAGACGGACGAGGACAGTGACATTTTTGGGGCCGCATGCAATCTGTGGCAGAAACTGCAGGTATTTTCATTGACACCGTGCACCAAAGCGTTTCCCGGCGACCGTTCACGGTGACCGGTCACGGCAACAGCGTTGCACTGTACATACAGATGCAGATACAGATACAGATACTGATGGACTGTGGTATGGTGCTGATTTGTACAGATAAATCTGTCCTTCATTGATTGTCGCGCTGCTTTTACGGGTCGCGACCAGAGTCTGAATTGACGTATGGAGATAATGTTTGATTTACTGAGGTCAAGAGATTATAGATTAGTTTCCGGCTGTTTTGTCATATTTCTGAATTGCCGCAATATTGCTAGTTTCTGCATGCATTCATTGCATTCATGCATGTGTGGGGGTATTCTTGGTTGATTAGTTCCAGTGGTCGCACGTAGCAACATACGGTTCGCATGATACGTAAATATATGAGCAAGGATAAAGGTAATGCAAGCATGATATTGGGTTTGGTGTCACACGTCTCCCATGCTTTGTTTAGCATGGAGCCGTGGTGAGCCTCGTTCCGTCCATGGGGGTGGAGCCGTAAGGATCTTGAATGCCTTGGCCACCACGACCCGCCGCCGTGGAGAAACAGAAATGGTGGGGCCTTGGCAACGGCACGGCGGCCCCACATCGTCAACAATGACTCCGACGTACACGTGGTGATTTCCTTTGTATCTTCCTTGCCTCGCCTTTACTTGCTTGTAGTTTTGTTTGTTGTGTTTGCGGGTATGACCCTAGGAGTATTTTGAATTTAAATATTTTTATGCAAACAATCACATAAATTGTTTTAGATAAATTTTTGCTCGTGTGCACCCCTCCCAAAAATTACATAGCTTTATGAGCCCATTTTCCAATCTTTGTTTTATAGGTTTTGCTAACCATTGAGTAGTTGAAATATAAGCATTTTTGGGATATTCTATAGCAAGTCATAACTTACTACGGAGTCGAGTAGTTCTCTTTTTCTTTGTACGGCCAAGATCGGTGCAGCCCTTTTCCAATGCCAAACATGTACTCGGCTTGCTTCTTGCCCTGCAGACCCCTCACTCGCACCGGAAACGTGCACACCACCTTCATGCCGCTCGCTGTCGCCAAATTCAGCTCCAGAACCTTGTACCACGGCGTTTGACCGGACTGGAACATGAGCTCGGCCACGGCCCCCGGCTTCGCTGCTGCACTGGTTGGCCAAGTCACCACCGTGCGGGCCTGCCACGCGACCGACACGCTGTCCATGTACCTGCAGCTCACTGGTGGTTAAGTGGAAATGTGAAGTTGGGGCTCATTGGGGGCTCAGTTGTGCATTGCGATGTCTTTGTGCTTGTTTGTTGTGCGTTTTGCATGCTAGGTAGTGTGCATTTAATGTTTTTAGAAGTGTTAGATACTCACTTGGTCAAGGTTCAAGGGGGGGGGGTACTTTTTTTGGCGACGGCTCAGTTGACTGAGCGCCCGACTGAGCCGTCACTGAGCCGTCACTGAGCCGGCCCAAACGGCTCAGTGAGCGCTCAGTGAGCGCTGACTGAGAGCTAATTGGGGGCTCACTCAGGGCTCACTCAGGAGTTTCTCCCCCTTTCCGCCCTCTCTTCCCACCCTTGCTGGCCCACACTTCACCCTTTTCACACCAACATTGGTCCGCAGTTCTCACCACGTCTTTTCTCCAAGAACTTGAGCGTGCATGCACAGTTACATACTTGCATACATGCACCCGTGGCGACAAACACACAAACATCCAAACACACACACTTCGTCAGGGACACAAATATCCAAACACATACTGAAGCGGTATGGGGTGCTTCACCCATACCCGCTGCCCAGCCTGTGGCGCTCTTCGCCAGGCCGGATCAGGAATTTTCCTGTTGATGTTACGGCATCCTGATTTCTGTGGGATTTCTGTAAAATAACCCAGAAATCGTCTTTTTTCGTCATTTTTGGGCTGGCGACGACAGTCGTCGCCTGCGCGACGCAGCCCCAGATCGAGGATTTATTTCTCGATTTCTAAAGATTTTAGGCAATTTTATTATTGTTTTATCGTTTTTAGAAAAAAAAGATTATAGCGTGACCTTTTTCGCGGCGTTCCGCGAAGGTCAATTTTTGCGAAAAAAGTCACGTTCACGCATTTTTCAAAAAATCCTGAGGCGATCCCAGGAATCGCCCAGGCGCCCATGGTGTGGCCCAACAGTGGGCCTTTTCATATGTAGTTTGAATTGGCGCAGAAACGCGTCGTGTCGGCTACGCGACGCGTTGGGGGGAGACGCGCGAAATGAGTGTTTTTGACTCAAAAATCACTATATTTCGTTGTTTTTCGCCCAAAAACCACTGTTTGGCCCAGTTTGGGCAGGATCTCAGTGGAGATCCTAATGGCGACGCCTCGTAGCCGTCAGATTTTCTGATGGCGGCGACGCCGTCGCCTTCATTTCGTCTTCTTTTTTATGCTATTTTATAGTATAGAATTGTTACATATACATATTACTTCTCTACATGTTTATTATTGTCTACATATACCTTCATCTCTTGCCCAGGACGCCAGATTGTGTCATGGCCGAGGCAAGGATTCCAGAAAACTTTGGAGATACCCAAATTCGAGTTCGCGTCTTGGATTTCATGGGTTTGGGGTTGCGCATGCCAAGGGAGGCTTGGAGGTTGCCCTCCCCCCAAACGCTTCAAAAGTTTTCTGCCGACGCCAAGGCCACCAAGGCGGTGTGACGGCCTGCGGACGGCGACGACGCCCAGACTGCAGGAGTACGCTGATCGCTGATCGCTGATCGCTGAAGTGGGAAACTGCAGGAGCTAAGGTCCAGGGCATCAACATGATGAAGGAGGAATTCCTTGACTCCTACGATGGATAAGAGCATGGCTTCCTCATGGACCCTATGGAGCCCCCAAGTCTATCATCATCACTGGGCGACGACCACAGCGACGACGACACCAGGTACCGAACCGCACAAGCAGGCGCGTTAATTCGTCGCCTTGGGTTGGTTGACCCTCCGGAGGTCCCACCCTAAATAGGCGTGGGGCGCCTTGGGTAGGAAATGACCCTAAATCCCCCAAATTAGGCGCGTTAATTCGTCGCCCTGGGTTGGGAATCGACCCTAAAAGGCACGAGGAATTCGTCGCCTTGGGCAGGAAATGGCCCTAAATTCAGGCGCGAGGAATTCGTTGCCTTGGGTTTGACCCTAAAAATTTTTTTTTGAATTTATTGAATTATTATGTTTCCATGCCCATGGAGAAAAAGGGCCCATATGTGCGCCTCAGCGCCATCAGTCAGGGCGGAAGGCCCTGCAGCGCCTCTGTTCATGTAACTACAGGCTACAAGGAGTGCCAGGGACCAGCGTGGTCGCCTGAGGGGCAATTGCCCTATGAATATATCAAGATCAAAAAAAAAAAATACATGTATGTGGCATGTATTTTTCTCACGAAGCCCCCCCCCCCCCCACTGTCCTGCTGAATCAGGTTGAAACCAGGGCAGTGCAGGGGTCAGAGCGCCTCCTTGGCCTTGTCTTCCTTTGGATATAGGCAAGGCTTCTAAGGAGGGGGGTGAAGCTGTATGGGGTGCTTCACCCATACCCGCTGCACAGCCTGTGGCGCTCTTCGCCAGGCCGGATCAGGAATTTTCCTGTTGATGTTACGGCATCCTGATTTCTGTGGGATTTCTGTAAAATACCCCAGAAATCGTCTTTTTTCGTCATTTTTGGGCTGGCGACGACAGTCGTCGCCTGCGCGACGCAGCCCCAGATCGAGGATTTATTTCTCGATTTCTAAAGATTTTAGGCAATTTTATTATTGTTTTATCGTTTTTAGAAAAAAAAGATTATAGCGTGACCTTTTTCGCGGCGTTCCGCGAAGGTCAATTTTTGCGAAAAAAGTCACGTTCACGCATTTTTCAAAAAATCCTGAGGCGATCCCAGGAATCGCCCAGGCGCCCATGGTGTGGCCCAACAGTGGGCCTTTTCATATGTAGTTTGAATTGGCGCAGAAACGCGTCGTGTCGGCTACGCGACGCGTTGGGGGGAGACGCGCGAAATGAGTGTTTTTGACTCAAAAATCACTATATTTCGTTGTTTTTCGCCCAAAAACCACTGTTTGGCCCAGTTTGGGCAGGATCTCAGTGGAGATCCTAATGGCGACGCCTCGTAGCCGTCAGATTTTCTGATGGCGGCGACGCCGTCGCCTTCATTTCGTCTTCTTTTTTATGCTATTTTATAGTATAGAATTGTTACATATACATATTACTTGTCTACATGTTTATTATTGTCTACATATACCTTCATCTCTTACCAGGGACGCCAGATTGTGTCATGGCCGAGGCAAGGATTCCAGAAAATTTTGGAGATACCCAAATTCGAGTTCGCGTCTTGGATTTCATGGGTTTGGGGTTGCGCATGCCAAGGGAGGCTTGGAGGTTGCCCTCCCCCCAAACGCTTCAATACACACACATACACCATACACACGTCCACACACACATGCACATGCACAAATCGACAACCACATTCATTTGTGTGTGCAATTATCTTGCGTGTACATAAATACATGGCCACATTGAACCATGTGAAGTGAAAGGCTAGGGAGAGATGGTGACGGGGTTGGGGTTCGGGGATATGAACCTAACCATTTGCAGGGGTGTTCCTTGTTGCCTCATGAAAATGGCACCCAGCCACCCCATACACACACACACACACACCATGAAGCACAAGTAGGGCACAAAGGACATTGCTCGCTTTTGTGAGGTTGATCATACAACCATCTTGACCTACACCATGACACATTGATCCTCCTTATCCCCCCCTCCTCCCCTTTCGCTATGCTGCGTTCCCCCGCTTCCCTCGTGCGTAGCCCTTGTGTTCTCTTGCCTGTCCCGTCCCCTTTGTCCTACCTTTCCCATTTTTTGGCCATGGCATCACATGCATGATGGTGGCGGCAAGGACGATGACCTTTGCAGGTATGTTGTGCTATTATGTGTGTGGGTGCGTGTGTGCGTGCTTGCGTGCATGTGTAGTTGTGCCCATGCGCATGTGCGCGACTGTAGATGGTTTGTTCGTTCTTGGTTTCTCTCATGTAGTGTGTTTGCATGTCTGCTTGTGTGTGTGTGTGGGGGGGGGGGTTGCATGGATCAATGCGTGAGTGAAGGTGTCTTTGTGCGTGAGTGGTTTTGAGTGTGTGACTGCATTATTTGGTTTCTGGTTGCCTAGATTTGTGTGTGTATGTGGATTCGTGAATGTGTGTACGCGCAGGTGTGTGTGTGTGTGTGTGTGATTGCATTTGTTGTTTTGGATGTTGTTTTTGGTTTTGGTGTTGTGTGGCATAGGCTTTGATTGTGTGCGCATAACATTGTGTTTGTGGCTGAAGATGCAGGTATGCTTGTGTTTGTGGTTGTGGCTGTGGTTCTGGGCCTGCGTGAGGTTGTTGCCATGGCTGTTGTGGTAGCTGTCGTTCTTGGTGTGGTTATGGTAGTGGCTGTGGTTGCGGCTTTGGTTGTGGGTGTGGGTGTGGGTGTGGGTGTGGGTGTGGGTGTGGGTGTGGGTGTGGGTGTGGGTGTGTTTCTGCAAGCTGTGTTGTGTGTGGATTTGGTTGTGGTTGTGTCAGTGTGTGTGGCCCTGGCTGTGGCGAAGGCTGCAGTTGCAGCTTTCACTGTGGCTGCAGCTGTTCTTTGGGTTCTGGCTCTAGCTGGGGGAGGGGGGGGGGTAAAGGACTGCAAAGAGGGGGGCTAAAATCACCATCCACCCCCTCCCAAAAAAGACCGCACCAAGTTTACAGTGACAGTGTACAGTGACAGTGTACAATGACAGTGTACAGTGAGAGCATACAGTGCGTGTAGAGTGACAGTGTAGAGTGCTAATATAGAGACTTGGGCGTCGTGGCGGACGTACTGTGTGTGGGGATACATTCTATGAGACCTTGGGGAGTACAGTGTACAGAGTACAGTGTACAGTGTACAGTGTACAATGTACAGTGACAATGTACAGTGACAGTGTATAGTGACAGTGTGCAGTGTGCAGTGACAACGTACAGTGCCAGAATACAGTGTACCATGTACAGTGACAGTAGACAGTGACACCATTGACAGTGCACATGGACAGTGTACAGTGACAGTGTAGAGTGACAGTGTACAGTGACAGTGAACCATGAGTGAGCCCTCACTGAGCGCTCACTGAGCCATTTGGCGCGCTCAGTGAGCGCTCACTGCGCCATTTGGCGCGCTCACTGGTTGGGGTTTTGGAATGTCCCCAAAAGGACACAAATCCCTAGGCCAAGAGGATTTGACAGAGGGGGTTTCTTTTTTTCGACGACTCAGTTGACTGAGCACCCCGACTGAGCCGTCACTGAGCCGTCACTGAGCCGGCTCACTAAGCGCTCACTGAGCGCGCCAAATGGCTGAGAGAGGGCTCAGTGAGCGCTCACTGAGAGCTAATTAGGGGCTCACTCAGGGCTCACTCAGGAGTTTCTCCTCCTTTCCGCCCTCTCTTCCCACCCTTGCTGGCCCACACTTCACCCTTTTCACACCAACATTGGTCCGCAGTTCCCACCACGTCTTTTCTCCAAGAACTTGAGCGTGCATGCACACATACATACTTGCATACATGTACCCGTGGCGACAAACACACAAACATCCAAACACACACACCTCGTCAGGGACACAAATATCCAAACACATACACACACATACACCATACACACGTCCACACATACATGCACATGCACAAATCGACAACCACATTCATTTGTGTGTGCAATTATCTTGCGTGTACATAAACACATGGCGACATTGAACCATGTGAAGTGCAGGGCTAGGGAGATATCGTTACGGGGTTGGGGTTCGGGGATATGAACCTAACCATTTGCAAGGGTGTTCCTTGTTGCGCCCACGCCCAAGTCTCTATACTAGCACTCTACACTGTCACTCTACACGCACTGTATGCTCTCACTGTATACTGTCATTGTACACTGTCACTGTACACTGTCACTGTAAACTTGGTGCGGTCTTTTTTGAGATGGGGGGGATGGTGATCTGAGCCCCCCTCTTTGCAGTCTTTTACCCCCCCCCCCGTCCCCCAGCTAGAGCCAGAATCCAAAGAACAGCTGCAGCCACAGTGAAAGCTGCAACTGCAGCATTTGCCACAGCCAGGGCCACACACACTGACACAACCACAACCAAATCCACACACAACACAGCTTGCAGACACACCCACACCCACACCCAAACCCACACCCACAGCCACACCCACACCCACACCCACACCCAAAGCCGCAACCACAGCCACTACCATAACCACACCAAGAACGACAGCTACCACAACAGCCATGGCAACAACCCCACGCAGGCCCAGAACCACAGCCACAACCACAAACAAAACCATACCTGCATCTGCAGCCACAAACACAATGTTATGCGCACACAATCAAAGCAGAAAGCAGCATGCGGTGCAAACGGGGGGATCATGGATCGCACCAAAAGTTGAATAACTCCGGATGAGCCAGAGGAGCAAATACGAAACTCGATGGCGTTCAACCCTGGGTCATAAGCTACAATAATCGCCTTTCCTTTCTGGCTAGATCCTGTGCCCCATGGAGATATGGTAATTCCAATATGGCATACAATGGCAAAAACAGCGAAATATGGCCAAAATGGCCCACACTCATGATTCCATATCTCCATGGCCACGACGAGGATCCTTTCAACCAAAGATGCTATAGACACATGGGACTTAGGTCCCAATATATGCCACTTGCCAACCCTCATGGTCGCCTCTAGCTATTTTCCCCATTGGAGGGAAAGTGATACACAAATGGGGCAGAATGGCAACATACCCCAAATTGGGTGACTCACAAGTCTCCCTTCGAGAGGAGAGGCCACATGAGGAAACACCCCATTCGATGCGGGTTTATGTGCCCTCTCAGAATTGCCCTTACCCTTGGTCAAGTGGCGCACGCAACCTCGGGGGCGAAATCAGGGGGAGATGGGGTTTGTGGCCATTCCGGGCAAAACGGCCAAAATTCACCCAAAAGTGGTCCCTCCAAAAACCGTATCTCCGTATCACAAGAGAAAGGAGCCTCGGGCTTTTGCATGGATGCAAACCGAAGCTTTGCTTCCCTTTTGCAACAAGGGTTGAGGTTCAAAGCATAATGGAAACATTTTTAACACCTCAATCCTTGAAGCACACTATTTATGGGAAAAAGTGCATATATCGGCGATATTGGTATGAACATATCTTTGGGTCATTGAGGAACAAAAATATGAGCAAACACTTTTGGAGTAGGCCCATAGTAGGTGCCCTCAAATATGCCCACTATATATGGTTAGATTGTCTCCGCCCACTCGTGTCGTTAGTGCTTGCATATGAGCGCGTGTGCAAAGAGGCAGTATGGCACGCGTGCTCACAAGGCGAAATTGTATAAAATAGAAGAAAAGGTTGTAAAAATCAACCAAGCCATCCACGATGTCCTTCGTGGTCTCTACTTTACATATTGCCTTGGTTCGAGGCTCAACTCCCCATAGGCTTCGAGTACGAGCCTCGGGGGTTTGGCCATTTTGGCCTAATTTTCAACCAAAACTTGCCCTCTTTCGAAAAAAGAGTTTTGGTACGCATTGAATTGCGTGGAGCCATCGTTGAGTTGGCTCGAAAAAGGAAAATGGCCTAGGGCTTTTGGTCTTGTGAGCATTGTGTTAGGTTATTAACGTTCATGCTCACAAGACCACAAAGCTAGCGTTTGCGCACGCAAACGACTTGGGTTTGCGAGACCAATAGGCTGCCTAAAACATCGCCATTGCCCGCTTCCCTATACAAAATGATATGCCCGCGTGAAAGGGCCATGGATGAAAGGCATAGGGGGGGAATGTAGGGTTCCGTCCGAACTCATGGTCCTTGAGAACCATGAGTTCGAGCGATCGACGGAAAACCTTGCGCGTTGATTTTCTCGAAGACGCAACGGCGAAAAATTCTGGTGAACACACCAGATGAAAGTACATTAAAAACCTTCTAGATGTAGCCCTTAGGTTCACTTAGAACCTCAAAGGTACTCGAGAAAAATTCCTCACAAAACTCGCCACGGAGAAGCAACAAAGGCGCGCGAACAGGCGACAGCAGGCGGCGATTTCACGACAATTAGAAATCGCGGTAGAAATGGGGTATTTCACCGACTTCCGACTGAAAATTGCCTAAGACAATAAAATTATGGTAATTCGATATCGATTTATTGGTTAGAAATCGGATTCCAGATTTCGCGGGTTAGAGAACAGGGATGTCCCGCTGACAGCCGGTGTCAACGGCTTCCGCACGGGTGTGACGGCTCAAAGGCCTCCGGGCCATGGGCCATAGGTTCTGGGTACCGCTTCACCCCCCTCCTTAGAGCAAACCCTGGGGGGGGCTCAATAACACCCAAGCATGGCAGCGGGTACCCAGGACCATCCCCTGAAGGGGGGGGGGGTGTCACATCCTCACTTCAGGCCGAATTGCGGGTTAGGTTGCATCACAATCCCACGGTAAGACAGGTACGGTGCTGTAGCTGTTAGTAACTGCAAGTATAGTATCAAGTATCAAGTCCCGGGTCCTGGCGGCGATTGTTCGGCATCCAAAGGACCCGTTAACCCATACGTGGCGCACCGGGTGCCGGCTGCGACGGTCACTACCACAGTGGCAGTGGCATACACGGCCAACATAGGCGTCACACGACGACCGAGGTGGTCCCACAGGTCGAAAGCGACCACAAAGATCCATCAGGCTACCCCAGGCTTCCCAAGGCCGCAGACTGGGGGAGAGTCCCCACGGGTCCTTCCTGGGGCGCACCATGTCCATATCCACGACGCGAGTCCAGAGTGCTAAAGCCGAACGAGCTCCTCCATAAGGGATTGGGCATCAAGGCCGTCTTTTCCCTCGCCCCGTTACCATGAAGGCCATGCATGGGGGAGTCCCCATGCAGTCTGGGCGGAGGCGTCGACTCCTCAAACCACCATTTTCCCAGGCAGACTGACCGAGGTCAGGACACCGTAGGTCGCCACCCGACTGCAAGTGCGTCTGCGAGTCGGTAGGCTCACACTGGGACTGACAGTGGCGGACCGCTGGGAGTGTAGTCAGGCAACTGGGCTTCCCGCCTGGCGCCATCAGGATCTCAGCACATCACAGCCCCTAGGGCACACGGTATCACGGGCACTCAAACAGAAGAATCTGTACGTAGGTACTGGTCCAGGCTGGACCTTGTGTAAGAGCATGTACACGGCGACTCAGAGCGCCTTCGTATACCGATTCGCATCCCTTTGGGGGGAAAAACAGTCCATATCTTGGTGATGGACTGACAACACTTAACATGCAGATGCACATATCCTGGGGAACTGAAAAATAAGCAATAAGCGGGGTAATAGGCGTGTAAACACACTCTGGACAGAGCGCCAAACCACGCCCCGGTTAGGATAAGGCATATGCAGGAGGGTGGACAGGAAAACGCCTGAGTTCAGGCCATATATAGTCTGCAGACACACGTAGACTGGCCTGGATCCGGCAAGTGCCATGGGACCAGACCACACACCCAAAAATCGCACTGCCGATAACAGCGGCATCCGTTGCGCAACGTCGTATGGGCTTCAAGGCCCTAAGAGCTCAGAAAATAGGTCAGTCGCCCTGCCTGGTTTCCCAAGGATTCAGCAGGCGGGGAGTGACGAATAGAAGTGGAAGAGAGGGGCCATCCTCCCCTGGATTCAGCGGGGGGATGTATATGGCCACTCTGATGGCAGGTCACCGGAAGATGGAAGAGAGCAAGCAAGTGAGGGACGATCCGTCGACCTAACAAGCGCTCAAAATGCATCAGGGGAGAGCTCAGGGCGATGATCAGGCGCCCCTGGCTGCAATCGCCCGGGTGAGTGCTGCCAAGTCCGAGACATGGATCTTGGTCTTGTGCGTGCGGATGTAGTCCATGGAGGGGGTATTAATCCGCGGCACGAACGAGGAGACGGGTTCCCAGGTGTCGTGGGACGGCCCATAGCCTCGCCAACGAACATTGAACTCCAGGCCTCCGGGTGCCGAGGCGTTCGGACGCTGGGCCAGGATTTTCTCGACGGTATAGTCGTCCTGCTCAGCATAGTCGTCGTCCGAGTCTGCCTCATGTGCGGCATAGTCCAGGGACACATGTTGGCCACGGAGGTCGGGTTCCCGCACACGGAGTTGACTCTCGTGGCGCTCCCGGAACTGTCCGTGACCCACCTTGATGCGGTAGGTGTCCTCACCAATCCTGCGGACCACCTCTCCGGGTGTGAACCAAGTTTTGGTGCGGTGGGTGCCCATAGGGCGGGGTCTGATCACCCACACCGGGTCTCCCACCCTGAACTTCTGCGCTGTCGATTTCGGGGCGGACTTCTGACGCTCAGCATGCTCCTTCTCGAGCTGCTGGCGGATGTCACACGCCGTTGCCTCTTGCCGCGCAAAGAATTCCTTGGCGTCCATGGCCATACCATCACCAGACAAGGGAAGTCCCCGACCAAGGGGGTCCCTGCCGAACAGAATCTGGTGAGGGGACAAACCGACCGGAGTGAGGGGGTCATGATGGGCCTTCAGAGCGGGCGACATCTCCTCAAACCAGTTCCGACGTGGATTGGTGATGTGAATCTTGCGCAGCTTCTCGAACAGCTGCCGTCCAGCCACTTCAGCCCGGCCATTGGACCGGCTGAGATAGGCGACGCTCTTGGCATGACGTATTCCCATGAGGGAACACATGGCCTTGAACCAGCCACCAGTAAACTGGGGCCCTCGGTCACTGCAAATGGTGCGGGGGATGTCAAAGACGGTCAGCCAATGACGAATCATCATGACTGCCACTTCCTTGGCAAGCAACCCCTTTTTGCGTGCCGGAACGGCTACTACGTAGCAACTGTGGCGATCCACACAAAGAACCACACAGTCAAAGGTCTCCTTGCCAATGTGAACTTCGGGCATGGAGAAGACATCCATGGCCACGCTCTACATGGGCTGGTCAGGCACCGGAGTCCATTGGGCTTCCCCCTTGACGTTGCGGTTATCGGGATTGCAGGCCTGACAGACCGAGCAACCCTTCCTGACCTTCTTGATGGCGGTGTAGAGATTGATCTGGTCGATCTCAAACCGGCGCTGCACGTCCAGGGCTTGCTTCTTGACCCCTGGGTGCATCATGTGGTGGTGCCAAGCCTCGCACAGCTCGAGCACTCGGGACTCTGGGACCAGCAGCTTACCATTCCGGTAGATCTTGCCATCTTCCTCAGTCAGCCCCTTTGGCCACTTCTGCGCGTCATCAGGGTCGGTCACAGCCCTATATTCGGCCTGAAAGGCCTCAGACTTGGCGTAGTCGTCGGTTCAGTCGTCCTGGAGGCAAGACTCAGGGAAGAGGTGCTTGTTGGACTCAGCTCCATCAGGGGCGAGTACTCTGACCGCTCTGCCCATCCTCGTTCCGAGGGGGGTATCCGCAGCCATGACGACGAAGCATTTAACACCCTCCTCCTCCATCAGGCGCTCCATTTCTATGATCCTCTTGGCTTCAGCGGTCTCAGCCTCATCGCCATGAGCAGAGACATCCGTCATGCCCTTGCTGGCGGGATAGGCCCACCTACTGAGACAGTCCGCCACGGTGTTGTCCTTGCCAGGAACATACACAACTGTGAGGTCGAACTTGGCCAAGGTCTCGTGCCATCTTGCCCGTCCGGAGGCGGGACCAGAGGGGGTGTCCACGTGCTCTTTGTGCCACGACTGCAGACTCTCATGGTCGGTGCAGACGGTGACGGGATGGAGGGCTATGTACCCAGCCCATTTCCTGAGAGCCATGACGATGGCATACGCCTCCTTTCCTCGGGGCGTCCACGTCCGTCTCTGGCCTTCCGCCAGGACTCAGCTCCAGAAGGCCACTGGCACGTGCCTCCCATCGTCAAGCACTTGTTCCAACACAGCGCCAACGGCGTAGTCGGAAGCGTCGTTGCGCAGGACGAACCCTCGGTCGGGATCCACGAGGTGCAGACCCACGGCGGATAGCAGCGCCTGCTTCATCCCCTCAAAGGCACGGTCGGACTCAGCATTCCAGACCAGAGCCTTCTTGGACCCCTTCTTGGTCTCCTCTCGGTTGCCCTTGAGCATGGTCGTCATGGGGGCTGCATACTCGGCATACATCTTGATATACCCCGAGTAGTAGTTGCAGAACCCCAAGTACGCCCGTAGCTCAGAGACCGTTTTGGGCTTTTCCCAGTGCTCAATCGCGGCCACCTTGCCAGGTATGGGCTTCCGCTGCCCGTTCCCAACTACGTGGCCAGCGAAGACCACCTCACTTACCGCAATGGTGGCCTTGTCACTGCTGCCCGTGAGTTTGTGCCGAACCAGAAGGTCCAGCACTCGAGTGACGTCCCTCTCATGTGCCTCCAGGAGCTCCTCGTAGCTCATACTGGGGTCCCCGGACGCGATGATCACGTCGTCCACGAAGGGGTCCGCACAGTCACGCACCGGCTCAAGCAGGTTCTCCAGCATCCGCTGAAAAGCCGCATTGCCGTTGGTAACGCCCATGGGCATCACCTTCCACTGGAGAGGTCCAAGTGGGGTGCTCATGGCTGTGCAGGCACGGGACTCCTCGGCGAGAGGCATCTGATGATAACCATGTTTCAGGTCAATCACCGTGAAGATCCTCCGCCGGTGTTGTTTTTGCAGCATGTCCTCAATGAGGGGCAGCGTATAGCTGTCATGCTGCGTTTGGGCGTTTAGGCCACGGTAGTGGACCACGAGCCGCCACTCACCGGCCACCTTCTTGGGGACGACGAAGCACGGAGAGGCCCACTCGGAGTGGCACGGCTCAAGCCAGCCTCTCTCGATGAAATCACGGAGGATCTTCTCCGTGGCTTCCTTCCTCTCGCCCCTCAGGGCAAACTCCCGGTGTCGATACACACGGGGGTCCTGCTTCAGTCGTATCTTGGCCTCGCCATAAGGTCCACGCACCGGTGGGGGAAACACAGGTTTTCCGCTGAAGAAGGTTTCACCATACTTCTGCTTCAGCCTGGCCCTCAATGCCTGGATCTTGGGACACTCATCGGATTCCGCCTTGGCTTTTCCTGGCACCTGGACCACTGAGCTTACCTGAGGGGTAGCAACCCCACTCGGTTTCGGCTCAGGTGGTCTTCCCAGGTGGCCCAAAGGGCCATCTCTGGTCTTGCCTCGGAAGAGGTCGCCGTAGGTGGGTGGGTTGCCGCCGATTGGCTCGTCCTGGCTGGACATGTTGTCCAGCACCCTCCGTACGAAGGTATCCCCATCATAGGAACCAGAGACGATCGAGTCCACTTCCCACCAGGCTTTGTCCTGGCCCTTGCCCTCACGCTGGCCTCCCCAGTCGTGAAAGGGCTGATGCATATACCCCTGAACCAGATCCAGCTCCTCTTCCGTGAGGAGGTCCTCCGGTTCTCCGATGTCCACAGGGGAAACCGCAAAGCATTGCCTCCATGGCTCCGCTATGATGCGGTTGACACACACGAAGTCCGTGGCGTCGGCCTGTTCAAGGCCCCCATCCACATAGTGGAATTCCGTTGGCCATCTCTGGGGTGGCATGGGCTGTCCCTTAGCGTCCTGATAGACACTCTCTCCAACCGTAGGACGACCTTGTTTAAGGTCATGTTGGTCAATGAGACCACCCAATGTCGGGTGCTTTCCTCCTCGGTGCATCCCATAGGAACAACCAGCACTGCCTTGGAGCGGTCCTTGCGAATCTTCGCTACCACCCTTGAAATGCCCCATGGGGGCAAAGGATCCACATCAAGCCCTGATGCGGACCCCAGTGCTTTTTCCACGCGGAGTCCTGGGCGCTCCAGTACTTCTCACAAACCCGAAGATGGGCGTAGGTTCCTGAAGAGAACGCATCCAGGGCCAGATCCGAAGCTCCCAGGTCCGCAACCACCCGGTTGGCCACTTCCGGCATTACGCCGTACTCCTGGTTTGCTGGCCCAGTTGGCTCAGTGCCCAGCGCGGCTACTTCGAGCTGATTGCGTTCGGGGTGGATCCATTGGCATTCCACATGGTGCTCAGGTGACGAAAGCCACGAGAGCTGGTCGTCCTGGTACAGGGTCATTGAGGCCTGGGCCGGGAGAACGCCTGAGTCCATCTCCATCATGAAGTCGTACCCAACGATCATGTCCCAGTCCAACTCGGCCTCGTAGAAGCGACCTTGCAGGAGGATTTCCTTGCCGAGGTCCGGGCGGCTCAGCTCACGGTGGTTCACGAACTGCAGCCCAATGGCCGCTTCCTTCGTGCCTGCCACCATGTACTGGCCGTTCGCCACCTTCAGCCTGACAGGTTTCCGACTGTCGGTCAAACACTCTGGCGGAAGTAGGCCAGCCTTGACCAAGCTGACCTGAGCTCCCGTGTCGACCAACACGTCGAAGACCTTCTCCACTTCCCCGCATAAGGCACAGACCTTAAGGTGCCACTGCCGCTCACGCCCCACACGGCGCACGGCGTGCAAGCTCAGGATCTCCGGCCGTTCCAGAAGCTCAACAAGCCACTGGTGCAGGTCGTGGACAATGGGCTCAGGCTGCCCATCTGCAGCATCAAGCTGCGGTCCGGGTGATCCTTCGATACTCTCGGATAGATCTTGAAGCACATCAAATACATTCTTGGTCGCGAAAGATGGACGGGTGCAAGGGTTTGTGCCTTCACTTGCCCTCACCCCGCCACCGCGACTGTCTTTGGGTGCCGGACCGGGCCTTCTGCCCGCGGCAATCCCCTTGTGCTTATCGTCTCCCGACTGGGATGGTGTGGCGCTGCCCACGACACCATCCTGCGACCGCCCTAGCTGGGGCCCTTGGCTGCAGGGGCTCTGCTAAGGGGCGTCGGTTGTGGTAGTAGGGGTATTCTCCTCGGCATCAACCTCGTTGACACCCTTCTTCTTTCCCCTTTTCCTACCTTTCTTGTCGTTGTCCTTGTTCTGGTCGTTCTCTTTGTTCTCCTTGTTCTTGTTGTCCGACCTGGGGACCCAGTTCCTCTTGATCTCCTGGATCTCCTTGGCCAACTCGGTCCCCACCGACATCAGCTTGGAGAGCTCGTCCTTGTCCACCTCCACTTTGGCCTCCCGGATACCCGCGGGTGCACGCTTCTTCGACCCGTGCGCCTTCTTGTAGGCCTCCGTGTCGGCCTGGTGGATGGGGCATGTCCGGTGGTCATGGTTGAAGCCTTGCTTCCTCCCATAACACACGAAACAGCCCTGATGGGTGAGCTCGTATGAACTCCCCAAAGGACAGCGGAGGGTTGCCAATGCGCCGGGGGTCCTTCTTCTCCTTCTTCTTCCAACCCTGCTGCAGGGGCTTCCACCTTCCCCGGTTGCTCCCCGCGTTCAGGTTGTTGGCCACGAAGGCACAAACGGCCATCTCGGCGGGCTCATCGTCGTCGTCATCCTCGACGAGAGGTTCATCGCCATCGGCTCCCGCTGGGTCCATGGCAGCTTCCCCGCCAGGCCCCTCGCCAACGTAGTTGACGTCACGGTCGCCGGGCCTCAACCCGCGGGTGTGGTGGAGGTTCCGGTACTCCTTGAGTACCTCCTCTCCAACCTACTCCAGGATCTCGTCGCAGCTCATCCCCGCCTGGATGGCCTGCAGACGGATGGTCTGGCCGCTCCCGTCACACTCATCAAGGCGCCACATCGCGGTCTTCTCGCGATCGCCCGAGACGGTGATGAGGAGAGCGTTCCGCAGGGAGTGCCGTTTGACATCCCGGGCCACGTTCTTCCTCGTCCAAGCCACCACGTTCGTATGATACTCTTTGGGGAGCATCATCTTGACCGTGTGGTTGGACTTGGCCCTTTTGGCTTCCTCCTTGGTGACTCTCCTGATCCATGCTTCCGGCAGCATGGAGAGCAGGCGGGCCTGCTCGTCACCCTCGTTCCAGTCCTCCACGTTGCGGCGGAAGCGGGTGTATTGCCCCCGGAAGTCCCGCCAATCTCGTAGGCGGATCTCCCGTCCATCATGCTGAAGCTTGATGGACTTCCACCGCTTGGCAGCCACCTGCGGAGCGTCTACCCGCTCCTGCTCGTTGAGCCACCTCTTGGCTTCCTTGAGGGTCTTGATTTTCCCCTCCTTGGTCGCCACGAAGTATAGCTCTTGGAGCACTTCCGGCAGACGGTACCTGAACCGTTTGAAGACATATCTCTCCGCATCTGCGGGCTCCATGTCTTCAGTGACGGTCACCCCCCAATCGTCGAGCTTCTCCGAGAAGCGGTCGAGGTTGGGGGGGTTGCCATCGTACATGGGGGGCTTGATGTCCTTCAAGTCTTCCCCACGGCGGCATCCGCGGCCATAGAGACCATGAACGCCGGCCGCCAGGTCGACCGAGGTTCCCATCGGCCTCTCCGACGGACTCCCACTGCCGCCACTTCCATCTCCTCCCCGGTATCCGCGTGGCTACGCCGTGGTTCCTCCATGTACGCTGAACCTAGATGTTGACGCCGTACCCCTTCCATGTATGCCTCCTCATCACGGCGCCGGCGGCTGCGTTCAGCGGCCTCCCGTCGTACACCACGCGGCGGGGTAATGCCGAACTCCTCCAGGTCCAGGTCCAGGTCCTCACCTCCGCCAACGTCCCACTTCACGTCTCCTCCGGGGACCTCATCCCTGAGTCCACCATAACGTCCGCCAGCCATTGGGATTGGCTCTGGGGCTGCTGCGGGGCGTCGGGGGCGTATTGGTGTCCGCGGTGGAGCACGGCGGTTGTGGTAGTCCGCCCTGAGCCAGTCATCACGCCACTCCTTACTGCGACTGCCGGGTGGCACGCGCTCGTTGCAGCGGCCCGCGCTGTGGTGAGAGGGGGCGCTGAGAGAGGGGGCACTGGCGCTGGGGCAACTCCTGGGGGCCCCGCTGGGGGCGTGGGGTCTGCCTGGACCTGGTCCGGGTCCCCAGCCATCGTCTGACGAGCCAGACTCCAGGGGTGGGTGGTCGCTGCCGACGCTCCCACGGCCTTCCAGCACGTCCAACCTCTGCTGCAGGCCGGTGATGACCTTGTTCAGCAGCCTGATCCCGCCCCTGGCGATGTCCAGCTCCCTCTGGGTGGTGGTGGCGACCTTGGCGCTCTTGACCATCTCGATCTTGGCGATGTCCAGCTCCCTCTGTGCGCCCGCGGCGACCCTGGCGATGCGAGTCATCTCGCCCTTGCCCGTGTCTACCTCGCGCTCGAGGGACTGGACCCTCCTGCGGAGGTGGACAATCCACCGCCAGGTGGCATCCGGGTCGCCGTTCCCTGGTGGGTCGTCGGGGTCCCCAGGGGGTCCTCCAGGAGGGCCTCTGCCGGGTCCGCCCGGTCCAGGGGGTCCTCCCCCGCCCGGTGGTCCGCCTCCAGGGGGTCCACTTGGTGGGCGTCCTCCAGGGGGTCCTGTTGGTCCTCCGCCAGGGGGTCCCGGTGGGTCTCCGCCGGGTCGCCTGGGTGGGTCCGAGGATGGGGGCTTCTTCGTGTAGTCGAAGTCCATGTCATCATCCTGGTCCATGTCGCCCCACCTGTGCGTCTCGGTCCCGCACGCGGAAGACTCCGAGCTCCGGTAGGGAGGAGGGAGATCCTCACTCTCACCCTCCGGCTCCATGGAAACGTCTCCGCCTCCTCCGCCAGCCACTCCTCGGCGATGTCGGCGGCCTCGTTCATCCCCGTCGCTGGCGGTGAAGAAGGGGTCGGAGTCGTGGGGGTGTCCACCCGCTGGCCTCCGTGATCTCTCGGGGGTCTTCCCCTTACCCTTCCTCCGTCGGTAGGCAGTGGGGCCACTGCTCCCACTGCTGCCCGTGTCCACCTCCTCCGGATCCAGCGCCATCTTGGAGGAGGCGTCCCCTTCGAAAAGCTTTCGAAGGGTCTCCACTCGGGATTCTCCCGGGGGAGTCTCGCGGCGGAGCTTGGCCTCCGCCTCCGCCATTGCGGCGGACGTGGCTGCGTCAGCTCGCCCTTCGGCCTCCTCCCGGGCACGAGCCGCCCCGGCTTCCCGGGTCTGCTGCAGCCGAGCCGTCTCCGCTTCCAACGCCGCCAGCTCCGCCTCCGTCTCGGTCCCCTCCTCAGCGACCTTCCGTCGCGCGGCCTCGATGGCGTCCTTCCTGGCGGCGTCCGCCTGGGCCTTGGCCGTTGCTTCGGCGTGGGCCCTTTCCTCCGCCTCCTTCTTTGCCCTCTCTTGGACAAGCGCCTCCTCCAGCGCCTTCACCTCGGCCTCCTTGCAGGCAATGGCCTCCTGGGTCAGGCGGGCTTCCTCGGCGGCTGCCGCCACCTCACCCGTGATCCGGGCAGTCGCTGGCTCATGGGCGGCCGTAGCCGTGAGACCGGCCGCGATGGCCGCGACGGTCGAGGCGTGGAAGGCCATGCCTCTGCCCCAATCTGTGGCCTCCTCATGGGCGACCCCGACGGCGCCCTCCACGGCAGCGTTCTGCTGCGTGGTCCGTTGCCGGGCGACCCGAAGGTTGCAGGGCACCCCACAGGTGCGCTCGCAGGCGCGCGCCACATCCCTTTGGTTGGGAGCGACGCTGCTGCTGGAGCTGGCCTGGTCGGCCGGCATCCTCCCGCGGTGGGCCGACTCCACGTCGCTGCTGGGGCCCGACTTCCTCAGGAGCAGCGGACGGGGCTTGGCCTTGGCCTGCTTGGCGACGTCCAGGAAGTCGCCGAGGGTGGTGTGGCCGGGGTGGTGACCGCCACTTGCCCGTTGGGGGCTGTGGGCTGGGGTTCCGCCCCTGGCGCCTTGGGCGGCTTCGGCGGCCAGGGACTCCTGGTACTCCCGCCACTTCTTGTCCCGCTTCCTGTCCCCGGCGAAACGCTTCTCCTTCCCAGGAGACTCGCTGCTGCTGCTGCCCTGCAGCCTGCGCTCGTTCCCCAGCTCCGGGAACTCCTTCTCGATCATGTCCCACATGGAGACGTTGATCGTGGCGCCTGACGGGTACTCGTTGGGCTTCTCGTCCTCCTCAATCCCGTCGGGGCGCAGCCCTTCGCCGGGCCTGTCTGGGCGGGTCCAGACCCTCCAGCGCTTGCGGCGGAAGCGGTACGCATACCCTTCCACCCGCAGCCAGTCCTCCACTGCGCGCAGGCGGTCTTCGCCCATGTCCTCGCGGAGCTCGAAGCTCCCGGGCATGCCGCCTTCGCACTGGGGATTGCTGTGGCGGTAGTGCTGCCCCCACAGCAACCCACGCAGTAGGCGCGCCGCATGGGGGTGGGGCTGCGGCCACGTCTTGCCCGCCTCATCCCAATTCACCATTGTTCCCCGCGATGGACCGGTCCTGGGGGTGGTTGTTGAGGTGGGTGATGTAGCACTGGACCGGGAGTGCGGCCGGTGCTGGTCGGCCGGTGGTTGTGGAGGTGGTTGCTGTAGCTGGGAGTGCGGCCTTGCTGGTCGGCCGAAGGAACTCGTTGATGTCGGAGTTCCCGTTTCTGCTCCTCCTTCACGGACTCAGCGCTGTTCACGGGCGGCGCTGCGAAGCCCGTGGCGCTCGGGGTTGGTGGCCCCGAGTGGCATGCGAGGGATTGGTAAGCCCGCGGCGGTGAAGAGCTTTTGACGCGTTCCCGTGGGGGGCCTGGCCACGGGACGCTGCGGTGACACGCACAAGCAAGCAGGCAGGCAAAGCACTGCGCTCACAGGTGCATCATTACACTCGTGTCATGAGACAAAGCGTTTCAGGATCCTTGCCACTCTGAAACAAGGGAACAAAAATATGTACAGCAACACATCAGGATATGTACACATGGGGTTAAGACTGGACTGGGGTAAGGGCATCACAGGATAATAGACAGTCAGTCCCAACTCATGTCCCAATCCCAGGTCCGACCCTCTCAGTGGCTGGCAGGGGCGGGGGCTCAAACACAACCCATGCCCTGCTCAGTCCGGACCCTGAAACCCTGCCAATAGGGGAGGGTGTCCCGCCAGGCCACAGGCGAGTTCCTGGGAACCAAGAGGCTCCAAGGCCAACCGACAGTGGCTCCCCATGCTCCCTCAACGGCAGGTCCCAACTCCTCTCCGAGCCAGAGATAGGGCCCCGCCATTATCTCCTAGGAGTTGGTAGCTGAAAACGGGCTGTTTCAGCCCAAACTGATATTAGCTCCGAAAACTCCAAAATTGACCCCTAGTCCGGACCTGCCAGGGGTAGGAACGAGGCAACTGACCCTATGCCCTTCGTGTACCAACTCCCTGGAGCCCTCACCCAACCTGGTTCCCTCTGAGGTCCCGGCATCAGGCCACCACGGGTTCGTCAAGTGGGGTCATAATTGCCAAAATGGCAAAATGGGCCGTCTCGGGCGACCATCCAGGGTAGGAAACCTTGGCTATTTTGTCGCGCCAAGCCTTGATTCACGACCCTTGATATCCCCTTTGGTCCCATGCCCTGGGTTATCGCTTGCTGTCACGCTAGCTGCTTACTGTTCACCAAGGGGATGAACACGCGGATGGGGCAGAAAGCAGCATGCGGTGCAAACGGGGGGATCATGGATCGCACCAAAAGTTGAATAACTCCGGATGAGCCGGAGGAGCAAATACCAAACTCAATGGCGTTCAACCCTGGGTCATGAGCTACAATAATCGCCTCTCCTTCCTGGCTAGATTCTGTGCCCCATGGAGATATGGTAATTCCAATGTGGCATACAATGGCAAAAACAGCGAAATATGGCCAAAATGGCCCACACTCATGATTCCATATCTCCATGGCCACGACGAGGATCCTTTCAACCAAAGATGCTATAGACACATGGTCTTTAGGTCCCAATATATGCCACTTGCCAACCCTCATGGTCGCCTCTAGCTGTTTTCCCCATTGGAGGGAAAGTGATACACAAATGGGGCAGAATGGCAACATACCCCAAATTGGGTGACCCACAACTCTCCCTTCGAGAGGAGAGGCCACATGAGGAAACACCCCATTCGATGCGGGTTTATGTGCCCTCTCAGAATTGCCCTTACCCTTGGTCAAGTGGCGCACGCAACCTCGGGGGCGAAATCAGGGGGAGATGGGGTTTGTGGCCATTCCGGGCAAAACGGCAAAAATTCACCCAAAAGTGGTCCCTCCAAAAATCGTATCTCCGTATCACAAGAGAAAGGAGCCTCGGGCTTTTGCATGGATGCAAACCGAAGCTTTGCTTCCCTTTGTGCAATACCTGCAACCACGTTGAAGCCATCGACTGCCATCTCATCGGCAGTCATTTCTTCGAGTTCGTCTGCCTCTTCAGGGTTGGCAGCGTTCTCTAGGTCGATGCGCTCGACCTCTCTGACAGACAGACGCCACTCGTCCCAGGACAGTTTGTCAGCCAAGTGGTAATGTCTGAGCTGTTTAAGTGCACAAAGCAGCTCTCCACCTAGGTCGGGACTACACGTCACATGGATCCTGGATCCATCTATCTTTATAATGCGGTAAGGTTCAAAGTAAGGGTCCTACAAACAGTTGCGGGGCCACGTGGACAATCGCGAGAGGTGTACCAACACAACGTCCCCTACCTTGAAGGTGGCAGGACGTCTCGTGCGGTTATGCCTAGTCAACTCACGTTCTCGAACGTGTTTCAGGTTAGCTCTAGCCAGGTAAGCCAGGTCCTGCCTATGCTCCAGCCAGTCCCCTACGGGGCTCTTGTAGTCCTCTGGAAAAGGGGTTTTGAAGAACCACGCAGGACGCCCCCCATGGAACAGTTCGTGGGGAGTATAGCCAGTTGAAGAACTCTCCTGAGAGTTCATGGTTAGGACAGCCCAGGGTAACAGGCGTACCCAATCTTTGGTATGCTCCTGTTTCATCAGAATCCTCAGGTTCTGCTCCAACACACGGTTCTGTCTCTCGCACAGAGGGTTAGAAGTGTGAGTGTAGGGCACACCTGTGGTTACATGGACCTTGAGGGCGTCCAGTACTCGCTTGTACCATCCGGTGTCACTCCGGATACTTAGGCGTCACAAGTTGCCCACCCCCCACCTGGCGCTATGGCCGACGGAACTCCATGTTGTAGTGAGGGGAAAAGTATGTGAAAAGGGGTGTTATTTTTTGGGTATCTAAACCCCCCTGGTGGCAACATGCAAAAACAAGGTGTGTATTTCAAATATATGCCATTATTTGCATTTCTGGAAATATAGTGTTGTTTTACATTTAGACCACTGCATTCCAGTGCGGGGGGGGGTGGGGGGCTGCCTATTTTTTCTCTCCCCTTTGTTCCAGGGTGAGCAAAGAATCCCCCTATACACCACAGATAAAGGAACCCCAAACATACCTTTCATGGAAGCACACAAAAAACTATCCCAAAGCATATACTTGTATTTCCTATTTTAACCAACCTGGCCGAAATTTCGGCCAGCTCTTCGAAAAATGACCAAACACATGGTCCTATTTTGCAGACAGGCCTAAGCTGGCTGAAATTTCGGCCAGGTCCATCGAAACTCCGAATATGATCACTGAAATGGGTACCTCTGACCGTGGTCATGAGCAAGGAACGCAGGAGCAGTGAAATTTGAACAGGGTGTGCAACATAATAGACTCAAATACAAGCAAATACTTGCCGACTGACGAATCGAATCAGACTTTTGCAGTGCTTATGGGGAAACACAATAATAAGAGGCTGAAGCGGCTGAGGACTGCATTCTGGCCGAAACTTCGGCCAAACTTAATATTGATACGTAATATAAGCAGTAGGACTGGCATTAGTGCTTGCGCAGACCAGATGCACGGGGCTTCTTAGCTCCGCGGTGTTAGCAGGAGGCTTGGCAGGGGTTGCAGCACCAGGCTTGGCAGTGGCAGAGTTCTGTGACTGTGTGTTTCCACCCTGGGATGGTGAAAAATGATTCACAAAAGCATTCATACCTCTGCCAGTAGGGGCCACAGTGCCTGAGGAGGAAGCTGGGGTGGCCTGAGCGCACTGCGTGCCACTAGATGAGGGGGCAGGGGCAGTTTTAGGTTTCTTCTTTGGAGTGTGTGTCTCTGATTGCGACTCTGCCTCCCCATCTTGCTCCTCAGGATCCTCATCCACATACCTAACCCCAGAACAATCCACAGGAAAACCCGCCCCCAAGTCGTGGTACACATCGTCCCATGACTTGGGGGGGCACATGTCAGCGTTGGTGATAGCTGCTCTGATGAACTGAACAAACTCATCAGGCACAACAGTCTCCTCACCCAAAAGGGCACACACAACATTACACTCCTTGGAAAACCTTGTAGACATCATGCTTGCAAAATACACAGACAGAGTCCGCAGCAAAAACCAGTTGCCTGCCCGTTCTGGGACCGGAACCAGGCTCAAAAGAAATGAGAATATCTCAACAGGCATCACAGACGACATGGGTCCTTCAGTAAAAGCCACGTAGTGACGCGTTCCCGTGGGGGGCCTTGCCACAGGACGCTGCGGTGGACACGCGCAAGCAAGGTGGCAGGCAAAGCACCGCGCTCACAGGGGCATCATCACGCTCGTGTCATGTGACAAAGCGTTTCAGGATCCTTGCCACTCTGAAACAAGGGAACAAAAGTATGTACAGCAACATATCAGGATATTTACACATGGGGTTAAGACTGGACTGGAATAAGGGTATCACAGGACAATAGACACTCAGTCCCAACTCATATCCCAATCCCAGGTCCGTCCCTCTCATTGGCTGGCGGGGGCGGGGGCTCAAACACAACCCATGCCCTGCTCAGTCCGGACCCTGAAACCCTGCCAATAGGGGAGGGTGTCCCGCCAGGCCACAGGCGAATTCCTGGGAACCAAGGAGCTCCAAGGCCAACCGACAATGGCTCCCCGTGCTCCCTTAACGACAGGTCCCAACTCCCCTCTGAGCCGGAGATAAGGCCCCGCCATTATCCCCTAGGAGGTAGGTAGGTAGGTGCACTCGGTCGGGGACAGGCGCCCCATGGTTCCCCCTGGCGTCGCCCCTGTGACGAACAGGAAGAGGCTCCGCGCGTCAAGAGGGGAGGCGGCTTACTTCCCGCTAGACCTGACTGTTGGCCCCAATCAAAGCGGCCCCGGGCAACACCGGGAGGGCTGATCGCCGCCAGCGTGACGTGCTTGTCTCGCCGGGAGGGTGTGCCCCCGTGCTTGCGCACGTCCCCTCCTTTGGGCGGAACCCTAGAGGTTCACCGGACTTCCTGGCGTATCCCGTTCCCAAGGCATGCATGCACGTTCTTGGTACTAGGGTTCCGAGGCGCTTGGTTGTCGCACGCCCCGCCTCGAGTCCCAAAGCAGCGCAGGCCTTAGGATGCAGCCTCACCCCCGGTCTCCGGATCTCGTTTGGCCGGGTCACCTGCATTGCACGGGCTGCATCAGTGCCCGGGCTTTGGGCACTGGGTTTCCTACTGTTGTGCGGCGATTGTGTTTGGGTCCGGTTGGCGGTTGGGTGTGGGTTTTGTTAACCCCGCCAGTCCTGGCTGGGGTCTTGGGTGGGTGTGTTTGGGCACGGCTTGTGGTGTTGTCCCTCTAGTGTTGGCTGTATGTGGTGTTCGTGGTTGGGGTTCGGTTTCGGCCTGCTTATGGGACGTGTGTGGTTGCGTGGGCGCCCCGCCTGCCCCCCGCAGTTTCCGGTTCCGGCGTGCGGTGTGGGCGTGTGTGCTGGGACCGGGTCTCGGCTGTGCCCAGCCCTTCTTGGCTGGGTTGTCGGGGTGTGTTTTTTGCGCTTTTTTTTTTATTTTTTTTTTGGGTGTTCCTGTCGCGGGCCTTGTGGTCCCTGTCCCCCCATCCCCTTTCTTTCGGGCTGGGCTGCTGGCTCTCTTTTTTTTTTTTTTTTTTGTTTCGGTGTCCCTTTTCCCGGTGGGCCGCTGTTCCTGGCTTGGTGTTGCCGGTTTTGGCTGGGTGGTCCCGCTGTGCCTCTTTGGGGGTCCTGTCTTCGGTGCCTTCTGGGGGGGGGGGTTGGCCGCCTCTGGTGGTGTTGGCGGGCGGTTTGGCGGCTGTGGGCTGTTTTCGCGCCTTTTCCCCCTCCCCCCTCCGTTTTTTTTTTGGGGGGGGGGCGGGGCTTGCCTGTTCCTCCCTCTGCCTTCCCTGGGCTGGTGCACGCACTGGCCTGCATTCAGTGTTGTCCTCCGGGCTGCTGTTGTCAGTTGCGTTCTGTTTGGCCGCGTTCCGGCCCCATGGGTCGGTTGGGCTATGTACACGGTGGGCTCGGCGCCCCTTCTTGCTGGGTTAGGTCCTGGCTCTGCCGGCTGGGCGGCTGCGCCAGGCGGCTGCTTGTGGTTCTGGGTTAGGGGGCTGGGGTTGTTCGTGTCCTTTCCCCTCTGCGGTGCCGGTTTTAACCTTCTGGGTGGTCCGCCACCGTTGTTGCCAGGCGAGCTGTGGCCCCGTGTGTGGCCTGCGGTGCTGGTGTGTGGCGTGCTGGTGCGGCGCCTTCCAGGATGTGCGGTGGCTGGCTTCGGTTAGTCCTTCAGGTTAGGGTCAGTTGTGTCGTGTTGTGCCGCTCTGTGCCGCGTCGCGTCGCGTCGTGCTGTGGCGCGTTGCACTGTGGCGCGCTGTGGTGCGGTGTGCCGTGGTCTCGCACGGTGCCGCGGTTGGTCAGTGGAGGTCGGCCTGGCCTGTGTGGTGGCGCGGAGTGCAGGCCGGAGTGTGGCTGGCTGGTGGCTGGGGGGTGCGGTTAGGTGTGGGTGTCTCGCTGGGTCCGTGCTGTGGGGGCTTGGGTGTGCCGCTCGGGCTGGTGGGTAGGGTAGGTCGATCGCGTGACGGTCCGTGGGGTTGCCCTCCCTGGGGGCCTGTGCCTTCGTCCCGTGTCCTCTGGGGGTTTCGGTCCCTAGTCCTGGTCGCTGTGGCCGTGCCTTCGTCCTCTTCCGGTGCCTGTGAGGTGGCCCTTGTGGCGGCCGGGGTCGTCGCCTGGCGGTGAGGGCGTGGTGGTGCGCCGTGCGGCGGCGTTCCCTGCGGCTTCCTCTGTGGGTGTGGCCCGTTCTCCCCGTGTAGGTGTGCCCTCCATTCTCCGTGTGGTTTCCGGTGGCTGGTGGGTGTGCGCTGGTGTGATCCACACGGCGTTCGATGTTTGCTTCGGTGGTGTGTGTTGGGGGGTGCGCCCCCGGGTGTCGTGGGGTGTTTGGTGGGGGTGGGGCGGCGCTGGTCCCCCGGTCGTGGTATGCCCTTCCTGGGTGTGGGTCGTGGCGCCTGCCGTGGTGCCCTTTTCTTCCGTGCCTTGGTCCCCGCTCCCGCCCCTTCCTGGTTCTTGGGTGGTTTCCTGCCCCCATGTGGTGTCTCCTCCGGCGTCCTGTCCCTGTGAGTGCCTGCCCTCACTTGGGGCCCCTCCGTGCCCTCTTGCCTGAGTGTTCCTTGGTGTCCCTTGCCCTTCCCTTGCCCTTGTCCTCCCCCTTCCTGGTGTGGTGGTGGCGGGAGGGGCGGGGTGGGGAGGGGGCGCCGGCGGCCCAGGCCTGGGGGTGGGTGGCCTGGAGCCACGGGCGGATGGCTTGGGGGGTGTAGGGGGGGCGGAGGCCCTGGACCGCATCGCGGAGGAGGGCCTCCCATGCTGCTTGCGGCATGATGGCCTCGTTGGGGTTGGCGGGGGTGCGGGTGCGCACCTCCTCGAAGGTATGCACCATGTGCACCCCTTCGTGCCTTCCCGCTCCCCCGCCCACTTCACCCAGCGGCGGAGCTCCTGCAAAGCGGGGGCAGACCACCAGGCGAGCTGGCCGGGGGCCTGGGGGGGGGAGGGGTCCGTGCCCGGGGTCCTGGAGCGGCGGGGGGAGGAAGTGGACCTGCGGTGGTGGCGGGGGTGGCGGTGCCTGGGGGAGCGGGAGCGGCGGTGGCGGGGGCTGGGGGTGGAGGACGGGTACGGGCGGAGGGGGGAACGGGAGGGGGAGGTGGACATGGGGCGGCGCTGGCGCGCTTGGTGGCGTCCGGGGGAGCGGGATTGGTGGTGGCGGCAGCTGGGGGTGGTGGATGGGTATGGGCGGCGGGGGGGACGGGGAGCCCGGCGGGGCGTGTGGGGGGAGGGGGAGGTGGACGTGGGGCGGCGGTGGCGTGCCTGCCGGCGTCGGGGGGAGCGGGAGCGGTGGTGGCGGGGGCTGGGGGTAGGGGTCTTGTATGGTCGGTGGGGGGAGGTGGAGGTGTAAATGGGGCGGCGGTGGCACTCGTGGTGGTGCCCGGGAGAGCGGGAGCGACGGGAGCGGGGTCTCGGGGGGTCGTGGTGGCACCCGGGGGAGCGGGAGCGGCGCGAGTGGGTGGTTGAGGCGCGTAGGCGGTGTGGGGAGTGTGGGCGCCGTGGGCGAGTGTGCCGTGCGGGGGGGGAGCGGCAGCACCGCCGTTTGAGGGACCGGTCCTCATCGCTCGAGTTGGGCCAGTCAGGAGGCCTTGGCGGGTCCTGGGGGGCTTCGCGTGGTGCCGCCCGGTACTGGGGGGGGGGGGGGGGGGGCCCGCCGTTCATGGATCCGCCACGTAGGGGTGTGGTGGCGGCAGCGGCTGGTGGTATGGGTCGAGTGACTGTCCTTGGCCGGGTTGGGCCCGGGGGGCCCCTTCGGCGTGGACGTGGTGGCCGGGGGGATACGGATACGGTTCCTGGTGCGGGGGGGGTGGCTGGTACGGGGCGGGTGGCCCCTGGCGGTAGGTGGGGTATGCGGGGGGAGCGCTCGGTGGCTGCCATCCCATTCGCTGGTGCTGTTCGTGCACGGGGGGTTGTGGCCCCGTGGGGTAGGGCGGTGGGCAGTGGTAGTGGTGGGGGTGGTGTTGGTAGTGGTGGTGGTGGAGCCGCTGGTGGTGGTGGTGTGGGTAGTGGTGGGGTTGGTGTTGCGGGTATGGCCCATGGACCCCTTGTGGGTTTTCTGGTCCCCCTTGTGGGGGTCGGGGGTTGGGCATCTTGGGCAGTCCCCGGGGCTGCACTATGTGGTGGGCAGTGGGGGCGGGTTGGGGGCCGGGCTTGACGGTGACGGTGGTCGAGGGGTCCCACGTCCCTGGGTTGGTTTGGCCGGCAGTGGTGGTGGTTTGTGGGGGATGGATGACGGGGCGCTTGGTGACGGGAATGCGGACGAGGGCTTGGACGGGGTCGTGCTGGGTGGCCGCCTCTGCAGTGGTGGTGGGTGCCGGTGGGAGGGGGGCGTGGGTTGCGGTGGGTGGGGGGTCCTGGCTTAGGTGAGGGTCCGGGTGGGGGTGGTGTCGGTTGGGGTCGTGTCGTTGCGTTTGTGGTGTTGTGTGTGCTAGCGTGGGCGCCGGCCTGGGTTTTGGGTCGGGTTTGGGGTTGGGGTCCAGTTCCAGGTTGAGGAGTACCTCTGTCCTGAGGTGTGAGGGCGCCGATGTCGGGTCGGGGGTCGTCCTGGTGCGTTGCCGGGGTGCCCGAGTTGCCTGTGTGGGGGTTGGGGGGTCGTTGCGTGCGGCCGCGGCTTTGGCTTTTGCCGTGGCCTTGAGGATGAGGGCGGCGGGGAGGGGGGGGTCGGAGGATGAGGTGGAGGAGGTGGACGAGGCTGAGGATGAGGAGGAGGTGGTGGACGCGGGTTGGGCTCTGATGCGGGCGGGCTTCCGGGCGGCGGCTTCTGCTGCGGCCACGGCGGGGAGGATGGAGGGCATGTCCTCGGGCTGTAGGTTGGGGGCGGGCGGCTGGGGGGGCCTGGTCGTGACCTGGCGGCCCGGCGGGCCGATCTGGTCGGCAGCGGTGGGGGAGGGAGGCGCGAGGCTGTTGCCTTCTCCTTCTGGGCTTGGCTGGGCCCGGGTCCTGCAATGTGCGAGGTTGTGTGGGTTGGCGTCCGCGGGGGGGAACAGTTCGCGTGGGCTGCATTGAGGGGCCGGGGGCAGTGGGCCTGGGTCTTCTGGGGTGTGTGCGGGGGGCGTGGGCGGACCACTGGGTCGGGTGGGCGTGCAGCGGGGCGCGGGGCTCCTCTCGGCGGGTGTGTGTGGGTTGTCGAGTGTGGGGGGTGGTGAGGGGTGTCCGGTGGGTGGGTGTGTGGCGGGCGTGTGCTGGTGTTCGGGCGGGTTGGGGAGGCCCGTGTCGCGGGGCCCGGGGGTGCGCGCGATGGTGGGCGTGTGTGGGTCTCCGGTTGAGCAGCGAGAGGGGAGGGGCATGGGCGGGGATTGTGCGGTGGGGTGTGCTGTGTCGGTGTATGTGTCCGCTCACCGCGGCGCGCTTGCGTGGCCAGTTGTAGGCCGGGCGGTTTGGAGGAGAAGCTTGCCGTCTTCTGCTGCCGCGGCAAGGATTTCGCAGACGAGCTTGCGTATCTGGTGGACCTCTTGGTCAGTGGTGGGAAGGGGGTATGCTAGCTTTGGGCTAAGACCCGCGCGGTTGAGGACCCTGTGGATGGCGTGGTACCCGCAGGTGAGGGATTACTGCGTTCTGGGGGGGGGGTTTGGTTGTGCGTCCGGGCCCGCCTCGACTTGTGTGTGGGCGGTGGGGATGGCCCAAACCCAGGGCACGGTCCCCATGGGGGGCCAGCGGCGCTGGATCCAGTGGGTTAGGCAGAGCATGGCCAATCCCAGGTGGTAGCCCGCCTTCCCTGAGGTGATTTGGGCCAGGGCGCGGGCTGGGGGCTTGTCCCCTGGCTGGAGGACGCCCCTGAGGACGCTGTGCTGGGTGGTGGGGTCCCCTACTGCCCCTGGTGGGGCGGTCTCTGGGGCGAACATGGTGTCTGTCCCTTGGATGAGCCATTGCGGGCCGGGGGGCGTAGCCGTAGCGGCTATCACGTAGTAGTCGCCGCGCTCGAGGACTGTAACCCAGACCTCCGGCGGGGGGTGGTCACTGTCTGTAGGTGGGGGGGGGAGGTCGTCGTCTGGGGTGCGGAGGCCGGCGGCGCGGAGGGCGGTGTCGCGGGTTGGTGCAGTGGCCTGTTTCCACTGCTCCGGGCGGTTCGGGTCCGCTGGGTGGTCCGTCTCCGCTGGGGCCCGTCGTAGGCGTACGGTCCCTTGACGCGTGACGTTGATGCCGGTGTCGTGCGTCAGGGCCTGGCCCCACTCGATGGGGGGGATCCAGACGTGCTGGCCCTGGGTGTGTTTGCGGGCTCGCCAGAGTACGAGGTCTACGATGGCCTTGTGGAGGCCGCTGCCTGGGGTGGTCAGGTCCCGGAGGGCTTTGACGGTGAGCTTGGCCCAGTTGTCTTGTAGGCGGTACCAGCCCAGGGGGGCGGTCGGGGCCCTGTCTCGGAGGGTTGCTCGGAGGAGGTCGGGGTCGCGGATGGTGGCCGGTGTGAGGGGGGGGTGCTTCGGGTCCGGGGGGGGTGGGCTGGATGGGCTGCCAGGGTCCTGCGCGTCTACGTCGATGTATGGTTGGCCCTGGTTGGGCTCGGCCGGACTGGGCGGTGCCGGGTGGCTTCTTGGGTGAGAGATGGGCCTCGGGGCGCTGTGGTGGTGTCTTAAAGGCCTGCGGATGGAGATGGGGGGCGCGTGCGGGGCGCGGAGTGGGTTAGTGGACGTCTGGGTCATGCACGGCATGGTAATGGATGAGACGCTGCATGTGCTCCCTGGCGCGTGGGGTCGGTGAGTTGCTCCGCATGTGTTAACAGGAGGTGTTTGCGGTGTACCATTTGGGCCGCTGCTCTGCGGACTGCCTATAGCTGGAGGTGTGCTGCTGCCTCCATGGGGCTTTCCGTGTGTTTGGTGAGGTGTTGGTGCAGGGCCTGTGTCACCGCCCCTCTCATGGTGGCTTCTTTGACCAGGGGATCCCGGAAGAGGTGTTCGGTGGCCTGGTGTGCGCGGCTGTGGGTTGGCCATCCTTCGTGTTGTCGCAGGGTTTCCGCCGGGGACCAGCCCACTAGCGTGTCCCTGCCTGTATGGAGGGGGCAATTCTTGAAGTGTTCCCAGTCCTCCGGGGTGGTGTGGTCGCATGGGCAACGGGTGTGTTCTTCGGGGACGTGGATGTGTTTGCGGGCCAGCCATCTGGCGACCCTGGTGAGGAATGGTAGTTGCTCCCTGAGGAGCTGGATGCGTCGTTTTTGGAGGTGGGATCGGACGTTTGCTGGGCGCAGCGCTGAGTGGTAGAGGGGGATTTGCAGTCTGTCCTGGAGCTCCTGGATGTGCGCCCGGCTGTCTGCGTCGCCGAGCACGCGGGCGAGATGTTGGATGGGGTTGGGGTAGTGGTATGCTCTGTCGTGGGAGGAATAGGGGGCGTCCTCTGGTACCCAGTCGGGGGTCTGATGGGGCTCGGGTACAGGGGGCACGTGTTGGAGGTGTGTGTGGTTGCGGCCGAGGTCAGGGATCTGGAGGGCTGGTAGGTGTGTTGTGCGCTGGTGTACTGCCTGGTTGTCGACCTTACCATTTCCGTATTGGTGTTTGTGGGACTCTTGTTTCACGATGTGGAGTTGGACGTAGGGGGGAAGGCTGCGAAGTGATTTCCAGAGCAGCAGTGCCCGGGTGCCGAGGCTCGTCGCAGTGGCTTTGTGAAGTGGTTGCCTTGCTTTGCGGAGGAGCAGGTGTGTGTCGGCAGTGGCGTCTACCACGAACCAGACCCGGACGATGTGCGGGGAGTGGACGGGTAGGTGGGCCGCGATCTCGGTGATGGCGTCGGCCATGGCCCCTAGCTCCCCGTGGGAGGAGGCCCCATAGGTGGTGTGGCCCGTGTGGTGGTCCATGTGGTAGTGTCCCCCGGTGTGGGTTAGCTGCAGGGAGGCCCCCCCGGTGATGGGCGTGAGGGCGGATTCGCCTGAGGCGTCGGTGAAGAAGAGCCGGTCCGCCGGTGATGGTTGTGGGAGGCCGCATGGGTTCATGGGCAGGTAGGCGTATATGGCAAGGCCCGTGGCGAGGTGGGCTACTGGGGTTGTGGGCTGCAGGATGGGGGTGGCGTACACCCCTATTCCTTTGGAGATGATGTGTTTCGCTTGGGGGGACAGGGCTATGAGTCCCTGCTCCGGCTGTCCTTGTGTGAGGTAGGAGTAGATGTAGTGGAGGATGTAGGCTGTGTCGGGGTTTAGGTCGTGGCATGCGAGGGTTTGTGTTCGGTGCTCCGGTGTGTGGCAGGAGTGGTGGAGCGGATAGTAGGGGTGCTCGTGCTTGCCCGTTCTGCCTGGCTCGTACATGCTGTAACGGATGGCGACTCCTGCCGGGTCGGGGCGGGGCCATGTGGGTGTAGTGGTGAAGAGCCATTTGGGCGCGTGGTCGGGGTTCCATGCTACCGTGGGGTTAGTGTCGGTGCGGTGGAACCATGGGGCTACCCATGCGTAGGCCTGTGGTGGTAGGTGGGTTGTGGGGTGGGTGTGGTGGCGTGCTATGAGGTGTAGTACGGGCCATGGTGTGGTTGGTGCCTCGGGGTCACAGGCCCAACATGTGCGTGGCATGCTCTGGGAATCATCGGGGACCTGGGTAGGTCTCGGGCGGTCATGTGGTGTTTCGGTATGCGCCATTTTGCCCCGTGGTGAATGACGGTGGTCTGCGTGGGTTTGGCTTCATTCGGGGCCAGTAGTAGGGTTAGTGGTGGGACCGGGCCCGTCACCGGGGGGACGGGTTCGTGTTCCGATCCGGTGGGTGCGTAGGGCGGTGTCGCTGGGATGGGTCGGGGGTGTTGCTTTCTGAATTCTCGGTAGGCTGTGTGCATGTCTTTGCTTCCCGGTAGAGTGTGTCCCGCTGCTCGTGCCGTCTGTGTGAGGTACTGGTGGAGGAGGCAGTATTGAGGCCATTCGGGAAGCTGTAGAAAGGGGGTGTGGTGTGCCCCGCTGTGGTGCAGGACCCGCATTTGGGGGAGGGTGACGTATACTACGGTGATGGAGGCCCCGACAAGGTCTATGGTGTGGATTGTGCCCTTGGGGTGATGGTGGAGGTCCCCGCAGAGGACCGCTAGAGGCCCTTCCTCCCGGCACGTGTGGTTGGTGAGTATGGCGTGGTGTGGGGATGGGAGGAGAAGCTGCAGGTGGTTCCACAGGCGCGTGTTCATGTTGGTGGGCATGCCCGTCTGGTGGAGTACCCAGCGCGGGCATGTGTTGCGGACCCGTTGTGCGGCTTGGAGGCGGATCGCGGTGACCTCGCGGACCTCCGGTGAGTGGTTGTGGGTCATGCGGTGAAGGAGGAGGGCGGTGTGTCTGGTGTAGGCCGCTTTCAGCTCGTCCCCTATGGCGTCCCCATAGTGGGGCCATGCCGCTCGGATGGCGCGGGTGGGTATGGAGGTGGGCCAGCCCCCGTGTGCTGCCCATGCCTTGGTCACGGCGTGTGTGGCCGGCTGGAGGGCGGTGGTGGGGTGTGTCAGGTGGAGTGCTTGGAAGCCTATGGAGGCGTTTAAGACCCCGGTGAGGTAGTACGCCAGGCTCTGGTGGGACAGGGAGAGGGCCTTGGTGGTCGGGGACGCATATCTGGGGAGATGGGCGAGGTGTGATTGCAACTTGGGAGGGAGGGCGGCGTCCTCAGGGTTGGCGGCCTGGATTACCCCCAGGTGGGTGGTGGTTGTCACGACTTGCATGGGGGGCCCTTTTGGCCCTAGGGTGGGGGGTGTGGCAGACCCCTTGATCATGGCCACTGACTTTGTGGGGTGGACGATGAGGTTGTTGTGGGAGAGGTAGGAGACGGTCACGTCCAGTAAGTCATTGGCCTGCTGGGTGACCGTTGGCCCGGGGTCCGGGGCATGGGGTTCGTGTGGGCTGTGCGCGACCGTGAGGTTGTTGTCGTCCGCGAAGCCCACCAGGGGGGAGAGGAGGGGGTAGGGTGCGTAGGCCGGGTAATCCTGCTCGATTGCGAGGGCCAGGGGGAGCGTCACTAGAAGGTACAGGAAGGGGCCCTCTGCTCCCCCTTGGGGGACCCTGCTGCCTGGCTCCAGGAAGGGGGTGAGGCCTGCTCCAGTGCGGACCGTGTATTTGCGGGTGCGGATGTAGGATGAGGTGAAGTTGTAGAAGGGGAGGCCTAGGCGTTTCCACACCGCTTCTAGAAGGAGCCAGGGGGTGTTCGGGAAGGCTCCTTTGACGTCGAGGGAGGCGATGATGAGGTCCACCGGGTCCATGTCTGCGATCGTGTCCTGGAGGAAGATGGCCTCGTGTGGGGACCGGCCTGGGATGGCCCCCCAGAGGCTTGCTGGTATGTGGGGGTACAGGTGGGGGCGGATGCGGCGCAGGAGGATGGTCCAGACGATTTTGACCTCCGTGACCGCACAGACTATGGGGCGCCAGTTGTCCGGGTTTGCCCAGTCCCCTTTTTTGTAGAGGGGGCGGACAACGTTTGCCCAGTCTGGTGGCAGGGGGGTCCGCCCCGTGACAATGTCCTAGAGGCAGTGGGCGAGGATGCGGAGGAGGTGGGCGGGGAGGTGGTAGTATGCCTCTGCAGGGAGGCCGTCGTAGCCTGGGGTTTTGTGTTGCCGGAGACTGTGGATGGCCTTCCGGACTCCGTGGATGGTGAAGGGGTGTTTTTCCAGTTGCCTCCTCTGGGCGTGGTTGAAGACCCGAGGGAGGCGGTCGATTTTGGCCTGGGTGTCTGGGTCCAGTGTGTCTTGGGTGGGGGTGTGTTGCCGGAGGAAGCTGTCTTGGGTGGCTTGGAGCACTGTGGCTGGGTCGTTGGTGAGGGAGCCGTCCTCCTGCCGGACCGTGGTGATGGTGCGGTGGCCGGTGTCGGTCATGGCGTCGTTGAGGTGGCGGATGGCCTTGTAGGGGAGCTCATGTTGCGCATACCGTTCGTGTTCCTGGGCGATGCGCTGTTGCCTGTGGATGTGCCACCGCTGCAGGTCTGCCCTGATGTGGGCTATCAGTGTCCTGCAGTGGTGTATCTGGCGGCGTGTTTGGGGGGTGTCGGTGTGGAGGAGGGTCGCCAGTTGTTGCTTCGCATGCCAGAGGTCATGGAGCATGTCCCCTAGGGCCGTGGGTGGTTGGTCGTCGTCTGTGTGGGGGTGTTGCTGGAAGCCGCAGGCGACGGCGGACGTGCGCATGGCTGTGAGTAGGTCGGTGGGGTTTGGTTGGATGTGCCGGGCGCGGTCTATGGCCCTGTGATATTGGGACCAGGCATGCTTGTCATGCAGTGGGGGCATCTTCAGGGGGGGTGGTAGGCCTTGGTCCGCATCCTCTGGGGGGCTGGGGGGAAGGTTGGGGATGGTGAGGCGGATGTGCAGGGGGCTATGGCCTGTGGGTCCCAGCGGGAGGGGTCCAAATCGGGCCTCTGCTCGGATGATGGTGGTTGGGTCGCCATAGCATACGTCGATGCGGGATGGGGCGGCATCTGTTTGGTGGGGGAAGTGGGATGGTTGGCCTTCGAGGTTGGCTGTCAGGTCCACGAGCCCCAGCATTTCGATGGTGTCGCGGACTGCTTGGTCCTGGGGTGTGGCCTGTCCCCCTCGGTCTGCCGGGGTGGGGGCGGCGTTCATGTCGCCGATGATGACTGTGGGGGCGAGCATGGCCATCTCGGGGTATGCCTCGGCCAGGGCTTGGAGGAAGGGTTCCGTGGCTTCGCCGAAGGGGACGTGGGTGTTGATGACGTTGAGTTGCCATCCGTCCCCGACGACCTCATAGACACCTAGCCTCCCTGGGACGCTGAGGTGGTGGACGAGGTGGACGTGGATGCCGGCTTGGGCGTATAGGGGGGTCCCCTTGTGCCAGTAGCATTTGTACGCTTTCTGGTCCGGGGTATATATGGGGGTGGTTTCTGGGGGGTCGTCGCGTTGTGGGCCTTGTTCCTGGAAGGTGAGGAGGTGGGGAACCCACCCCGGCCCCTGTGCCATCGGGAGCTCCTGGAGGGCGGTTGTGGCGTCCTTGGAGTATGTGACGGCCGGGTGGTTGAGGTCGAGGAGGTTGTCGGTGGCCTCGGTGGGGGCGGGCCGGGGCTGTGGAGGCTTGTGCCCTCGGCCCTTGCCCCTGTCAGGGAGGGGGACTGGGGCTGGGGGACTTTTTGCCGGATGGTGGGCGTTTGGGTAGGCGCGGCGGGGGGAGGCCTTGGCTCCACTCCGGGGGGACCTCCCCAGTGTATTTGGTGCCTGTGTGGGCCTTGTTCTCTTCGGTGCGGAGCCGGATGGGGTGGGCGCTGGTGAGCTTCAGGGTGTAGCTTACTGGCTCGTCCGGGGCGCTGCTGCCTTGGTCTAGCTCCTTTTGGCGGTGCCAGATCACCCGGATCTGTGGCCCCCCGTTGTCCCCCGGGTCGCGGAGGCGGTACTGGATCGTGCCCTCACACCAGATCCAGTCGCCTAAGTGGTCGTTGCGGAAGGGCTGTTGGACCTTCGCGCCTTTTTCGAATCCTGGGTACGCTTTGGTCGGGGGCGGTGCTGGTGGCGGGAGGGAGGATGATGAGGATGCCTGGTCCGGGTGGGGCGGTGGTAGTGATGGGAGGGAGGATGACGAGGATGCTTGGTCCGGGTGGGGCGGTGGTCATGGTGGGAGGGAGGATGACGAGGATGCTTGGTCTGGGTTCGCCGGGTGGGTCGGGTGGGATGCAGCGGGTCGGGAGGTCGCTGCTTTTCCGGCTTGGTTGGGGGCGGGTGCGCCCCTTTGTCGTCTCGCTCGCTTGGGCGGGACTGGAGGTAGCGGGGCTGGGGGGGCGTGGGGTTTGAAGAAGGGGTGCGTTGCTTGCTGGTCCGGATCCCTCAGTGGGGGTTCTGCCGGTGTTTGCATTTTCGCTTTTGCGTGGCTGCGTATGATGTCGGCGAGCTTGCGCACGGTCTCCGGGGGATCTGATGGCCATGGCAGTGCGGCCGGGCTGTCGTCAAAGGGGTGGTGTAGGTGGTAGTTCCTCATGGCCTTGGCCTGCATGACCCAGGCCTCTGTGGGTTCCGGTGTGTCTGGGCCGTTGGGGGAGCCTTGAGCCCAGTAGAGTGCTGTGTGGAGGGCTTCCCAGGGGGCACCTTCGCGGCCTGTGAGGGTGGTTGCCTGGAGGAGTTGCTGCTGGCCCCGTGGGGGGTCTTCCGGTCTATTTCCGGGGTATAGGCCTGGGCCGCCATGAGGACTCCGTCTGCCCAGTGGAGGACCCACCATTGGGTGTCCGCTTTGAGGATGTGGATGGCGGGTTGTTGGGGGGGCGTGTCCAGGGTGTCCCACGATGCGATGGCTAGTGCTATCCTGGAGGGGTGGAGGTGTGGGGTGGCCCTGCGGCTTAGGAGTTGATCGATGTGGAAGGGGGTGACGGGATCTTTGGGGCCCTGCGGTGGTGGGGGCATCGCCGGGATGGTTGTGGGGTCTCAGTGGCGTTCGTGGGCGGCGAGGGTGTACAGGGCGGCGGTGATGATGTGGTGGGCTTGCCCCTCCAGGACGATGTGGCGCTCCGTGCCGAAGTCCTTTGGTAGGTGGGCTGCGGGGTGGACGGTGATGTGGGCTAGGGCGCGTTGGTGGGCCTTTTTTCTCCCGTCTGGCGCCTGTGTCCGTTTGTCCCCCGGGATGTGCTGGTGTTGGTGTTTTGGTGGGGGCGGTCCCAGGGCGAGGGATTCTACACCGTGGAGGGGGATGGCGTGTTCCCTGGACCTGTTGGGCAGGATGTATACGCCCGGGTCTCCCGGTACGGTGCCCAGGTACATGTTGCCCGTGATGGTGGGGCCGGCAGCGGTTGGCGCAGGGGCGAGGTGCATGGGGTGGAGCAGGGCGGGTCATGGTGCTCACACCGGGGGTGGTTGATGCCGTACGGGGTGACGTGTACGGCGAAGGGTCCAACGGCGCGCTGGAGTTTGTGGGGTTGGATGTTGTGGAGGCGCACCACCGCCCGTGTGTGGGAGCGCCCTTCGCTGATCCACACGGCGTCTGCCCGCGACGCCGCTGGGTTCAGGCAGTCCGTGATGATGCCTGTGATCGTGCGGTTGTGGGTGGCATCTGACACTCTGGCGGGGGGGGCGCTGATGCGGGGGATGGTGTGGTCGTCGTGGAGGGTGCGGGCCTTGTGCCTCGCATCGTGTCGGTGCTGGGCCTCCTGGGCGGGGGTGTGCATACCTGTGTGTTTGGCATTCTTGTTTGGGCGGTCTGCTGTGTGGAAGGGGGTGGGCCAGGAGGGGGCGTGGTGGAGGGTGGGGTGTGGGAGGTCCCCCCGTGTTGCCCATGTGTACAGGGTGGTCGCAGCAGCCCCTTCCGCCTGTATGGTGTATCGCTCGTGGTGTCGACGACGGGTGACGAGGACGTTGGGGGCCGTCAGCTCATACACCTGTGTGGTGTGGGGGAGGTGGCGGCCGACGGTGATCTTGGCGGCGTCGTTCTTGTGGGTGGTGGTGTGGGGGATGATGTAGTGGGTCGCCCATTCGTCCTGGGGGATGTGTTCCGTCGGGTCTAGCTTGAGTGGGGGGTGGAGCGGCTTTGGTGTTGGGGGCTTGTCTTGGGCCTTGCGTGGGGCGCCACTTTGGTTTTGACCAGGTATTGTGGGCCCCCGGTTTCCGGGGCCCCTACCTGTGTGGCTGCCGCTTTTGCGGCTTGGAGGAGGGCGGTTGTGTTGGTGTCTAGAGGGGGGCCCCAGGTTGGGGGGTGAGGGTGTCGTGGTCTTGGTATGCCCACCAAATGGTGTAGCCTCGTTGGGTGTTGCAGTGCGGGGTTTGGGTCTGGGCTTGCTGGATGGATAGGGCGGTCCTGATGTCCTCCGCTGCTTGTGGGTTTATGGGTGTGGCGTACGCCCATACTCCCGGGGCGTGTATGCCGTGTGGTGCTTGGCCTACTCCTCGTATCGGGTGTAGGGTGTGGTGGGTTCGTGTGAGCCCTAGGTGTTCTTGGAGGAAGTCCCCCCGGATGTCCTCCCACCGTTGCTGCCAGGTCTGTGTGTGGTCGTTGGGGGCGGGGTAGGTGATGACGATGGCTTGCCATGGGGTGGGGCCTGGATGTACCGTCATAGGTGCCGACGATGCTTGCGGGGGTATGTGGACGGCGTGGGCGGGGGCTGCTGTTACGGGGTCTCCCTCCGTGGGTGTGATCGTGGCATAGCCTTGGACGGTGAGGAGGAGGTGGTGGCGGCCCGTCGGTAGTGCCCAGGTGGTGGTCGGCTCGGTGATCGAGTGGAGGCGGATGGCCTGGAGCCCTGGTGTGATTTCGTCCCATCGGAGTGTGCCGTTGTGGACCGCCCATTCCCGTGGCAGGTCTCGAAACGTGTTTCGGTCCGGGGTGGTGCGGTGTTGTGGGGGGAGCTCCATTGTGGTGATGGGGTGGGTGGAGGGCTCTGTGCGGGGTTTGTCTTGTGTGGTTGGTGGTGATGGTGCCTGGGGCATCTCTTCGTCCAGTTGTTGTGGGGCTTTCGCCTCGTGGAGTTCTGCGCTGATGGTGGCGAAGACATCTTGGAGGGTGGGGGAGGCGGGGGGTGGGGTGCCTGATCGATCCAGGAGATGTGGTATTCCTCCGGGTTCTCGGGGCTTTGCTGTAGGGTGATGGCGGCGGTGGCGTCGTCTTCAGGTGTCCATCGGTGTGGATTGTGGTCGAGGGGGTGGAGGGTGATGGTGTGGCGGTGTTTCCAGCTGTGGAACGCTAGGAAAGCGTGGAGGCCGTGTCTAGTGTCCCCGGGCGGGCGGGGGTAGACTTCGGCTGCTGCTTCCAGGAAGGCGTCCGTGGTGCCTTTTCAGGTGTCTTCCCAGAGAAGGTCTTCCTCTGTGCCCCACTCGTTGTCGTTCTTTTTCTCCTTCTTCCACCCCTGGAGGGTCCTGTGGTCCCCAGGGAGGTCTCGTTGGATGGACTGGTAGTACTGCTCGGCGTCCATGGGGGCTAGGGTGCTGGCCAGTGTGGCGTAGATGTCCTTTGGGGGGGGGGGGGCGGCGGGGGCGTGGCGGCGTGGTCGGGGTCGGGCTCCTCTCGCTGGTGTTCCGCGTTCTGGTCTGCGGTGGACGCGGGGGATATGGAGCATGGTGGCATGGGGTGGTCGGGCTCCTGCGGTTCTGTGGGTTGCTGGTGGGCTTGTGGGCGCGGGGCCGTGGCTGCCAGTAGGTGTCGGATGGCCCGGAGGACGTCGTAGTCGTCTTCCCAGCAGTGGGCTGGAGTGCACGTCCTGTCGGGGGAAGCGGGGGGGCGTGTTGCGGAGCGGTGTACGATAGGGTGGGCGACGCGTGCGGGTGGTGGCGTGCTCGCTGTGCCGTTCCATTCCCCGCGAGCCCTGACCCTGGGGGGGTGGTGGTGATGTTGGTGGTGAGGGTGGTGTGGGTGCCGGAGTGGATGATTGTGTCGGTGGCGGTGTTGTTGGCGAGGGTGGTATGGGCGTTAGCGTAGATGAGGTTGGTGTTGGGCTATGGTTGATGGTGGTTAGTTGGTGGGTCAGCTGTTGTCGCTGTCGTTGTCGCCGGTGGTGTTGGTGCCTCTGATGTCGTGGACACTGGTGACGAGGTGATGGTTGGTGAGCATGGGGCGGGTGACGTATGGGCGTTTGTGGTGTTGCCGGTGGTGTCGATGGTGAGGGTGTTGTTTCTGGTCGCTGGGGCGTAACATTTGTGGACCGGACGTGGCGGTGGTGGCGAGGGTGCTGTAGATGATGAGTGGTGTGGCCCACGTCGCCTCCGGTGGTTGAGGTGTGATAGGTGCCGTGGTGGCGATGGCGACGGTGGGGTGCCGCGGGTGGTGTATTGGTTGTTGGTGGTGGAAATGTTCCTGGTTTGTGGGTAGTCCCCGTCCGGCGGTGGTGGTGTTGGTGGTGTTGGTGTTCGTTGAGACCGTTGGCGACGCCAGGGGTTCCTGGCCTAGCGCGGGGTGGTGGTGGCGCTGGTGAGTGTAGGCGGTGCCATGGGCGGCGGTGCCATTGACGGCTCGGCCGGGTGTGCTGGTGCAGGTTTCGGGTGCAGGTGTGGTTCGGGGTGCGGCGTTGGTGGGTGGCGCCGACGGTGGGTGGCGTGACTGGTGGGTGGCAGCGGTAGTGGGGGTGTCGGTTGTTGGTGAGGCTGTCGTTGTCGGTGTTCCGGTTGGTGCTGGTGATGGTGTCGCTGGTTGTGCAGATGGTGGGGGGTGGGAAGGGGGACCCGTACCCTGGGCCTGTCGTGGCTTTCGGTCGACGGTGCTGCTTTTGGTGGTGTTCTTGAGAGTTGGCCGGGAGTGTTGTCGGCGATGCTCTGGCTGGTGCCGTTTGTGCGGGCTGTGTGGTTGTTGCGTCAGGGGTCGGTGGCGTTGGTGACGGTGGTGTGTTGGGGGTTGGTGCCGGTGGTGGCAGTCCGATGGTGAGGGTGCCCCGACGCTAGGTGGCTCTGCGTTGTTGGGTTTTCTCCTCGCCATTCCTGGCGGAGGGTGCTGCTGGTGTCGCTGGTGGTGAGGGTGTGGTGGTGTTGCTGTGGTGTTTTGTGCTGCTTGGGTGGAGGGGACCCCTGGTTGATGTTGACGATGCTCCGGGTGATGTCGATGCAGTGGGTGTGATGGTGTGTGGTGTTGCTGTTTCTACCCTTGGCTGGGGGCCTGGTGGGTGACGCTGGTGGCGTTTGTTCGCCAGCCGTGCTGGCGTCCTTGGTGTTGCCGTCGGTGGGGGCGCCCTAGGTGTTACTCTGTGCCGGGGTCGTGGTGGTGGTGATAGGGGTGTTGCGGGTGACGGTACCTCGGTTCGTCGTTGGTGGGGTTGGCGGTGGTGTGGATATTGCCGTGGGTGTTGGCGGCGTTGGTGTTGCCGACGGTGAGGGTGTCACGGTTGTGGCTGGCGTGTCTCGTGGTGGTCTGTTGGCGTGGGTGTTGTTGGTGTTGGTGCTGGGTGCCGCCTGCGTTTAGGTGTTCGGCGGTTCCGGGCGTGCCACTCGTGGCTGGTGTTTGGCTGGCTTGTGGTCCTGGTGGTGCCGGTTGCCTCTGGTGTTGGGATATTTCCTTCGGCTGTCCTTGGGTCTGTAGTGACAGGTGTTGCTTCGGTTGTGGTTGAGGGTGTCAATGCTGCGGGTGGGTGGCGGTGTCGCCGTGCTGCCGCTGTCGGTGGTGCCGGTGTTGGTGTTGGTGGGGGCGCCGCCGGGGGAGCTGTGAGTGTTGGCGTTGTAGGGTGTTGTAGGTGTTGCCCTGGTGGTGTTCTGACGGCGGAGGGGGGACCTCGCCACTCCTGGCGGAGGTTCCCATGAGCGTCGCTGGCTGGTGGGTTGGCCTTGGCCCCCTCGGTGTCCTTGTTGCCGATGGTGTCGTACCAGGTGGTGTCGCCGTGGTGGCTGTCGTTGACGCTCCGGGTTGCTGTTGGCGAGGTCGCACTGTCGGTGGTGCCGTCGGTGATGCCGGTGGTGAGGTCGTTGCGGGCGTTGCTATGGTTTACGGCGTCTCTGATGTTGTTGATGCTGCTGCTGGTTGGTGTGGCTCTGTGTGTGGGTTGTCAGTGGCCTGTGTTCGGGGTTGGGCGTTGGCTGGTTCCTGTGGCTCTGTCTCGGCGGGTGTGCAGTAGGTGGCGTGGGCTGCTGGCGATGCTGTTGGTGAGGGTGATGCCGCCGGTCATGTGGGTGCCGCTGGTGACTGCGTGGTGGATGGCGCCCTGTGGTTGGTTTGGTGGCGGGGGTGCTGTTGTTGATGGGTCTTCGCCTCCTCTGGCCGGGGGTTGGTGGTTTGCTGGTTCACCGGCTGTGGTGGCTTTGGTTTCCTCCGGTGGCAGAGGTTGCCGGTGGCGACGCTGATGGTGGGGTGATGCTGGCGATGGTGTGTTTGATGCTGTTGGCTTGGGTGATCTAGGCGTTGTATCCGGTGTTGGTCGGTGCGTAGGTATTGTAGGCGATGGTGAGGACGGCGGTGCCGCCGGTGATGGTGATGGTGAGGGTGTTGTGTTGGCTTGATTGTTGGTGGTGTTGGCGTTTCCGGTGGTGTGGATGCTGCTGGTGGTGGTTCTGGGTGCGGGTCGGTGGGTGGCGCGGTTGTAACGCCTTGGGTGTAACATGGTCGTTGAGTGGTTTTCTTGTGTTGGTCCGTTGTTGGCCAGGGTGTCTCTGGCGTCGTGCTGAGTGTCGGTGTTGCTGGTGTTGCCGACGGCGTCCCCGTTGGTTCCGGGTGTTTCCGCTGGTGAGGGTGTTGTGGCGTTCGGTTTGGCTGTTGGTGGTGGTGCCGGTGTGGGTGTCGCTGTTCCTGGCCCTCGGTTTGGGCGTGGTTGGTTGGGTGTTGCTGGGTGTGGGCGCTCGCCACTCCTGGCTGAGGGCTCGGTGGCGCTCGTTCGCCAGCCGTGCTGGCGTCCTTGGTGACGCCGTTGGCTGGGGGTGCCCTAGGTGTTACTTGGTGCCGGGGTCGTGGTGGTGGTGGTAGGGGTGTTGTAGGTGACGGCACCCCGGCCCGTCGTTGGTGGGGTTGGTGGTGCCGTGGATAGTGCCGTGGGTGTTGGCGGCGTTGGTGTTGCCGATGGTGAGGGTGCCATAGGTGATACTTGGTGGTTGGCGTGTGTCGTGGTGGTCTGTTGGCGTGGGTGTTGTTGGTGTTGGTGCTGGGCGCGGCCTGCGTTTGGGTGGTCGGCGGTTCCGGGCGTGCCACGCGTGGCTGGTGGTTGGTCCGTTCGTGGTCCTGGTGGGGTGGTACCGGTTGTTTCTGGTGTTGGGGAGGTTGGTGCTGTGGGTGGCTGGCGGTGGCGCTGTGTTGCCGCTGTCGGCGGTGTTGGTGACGGTGTTGGCGAGGGCGCCGCCGGCGGAGCTGTGGGCGATGTAGAAGGCGAGGGCGCTGTAGGTGATGCCCTGGTGGATGGTGCAGTTCTGACGGTGGGGGTGGGACCTCGCCACTCCTGGTGGAGGTACCCATGGGCGTCGCTGGCCCGCGTGTTGGCCCCCTTGGTGTCGTTGATGTCAATGGTGTTGTACCGGGCGGTGTCGCCGTGGCGGCTGCCGTTGACGCTCTGGGTTGTTGTTGCTGAGGTCGCACTGTCGGTGGCGGTGTCGGTGATGCCGGTGGTGAGGTCGTTGCGGGCGTTGCTATGGTTTACGGCGTCTCTGATGTTGCTGTTGCTGCTGGTGGTTGGTGTGGGTCTGTGTGTGGGTGGTCAGCGGCCTGTGTTCAGGGGTGGGCGGTGGCTGGTTTCTGTGGCTCTGTCTGGGAGGGTGTGCAGTAGGTGGTGTGGGCTGCTGGTGATGCTGTTGGTGTATGTGGTGCAGGCGATGCCCCGGGTGGTGTCGTGGGTGAGGGTGGTGTTGGTGGCGCCGGTGGTGTGGGTGCCGCTGGTGACTGCATGGTGGATGGCGCCCTGTGGTTGCTTTGGTGGCGAGGGTGTTGTTGTTGATGGTTCTGGGCGTGTGCCCTCGCCTCCCCTGGCCGGGGCTTGGTGGTTTGTTGGCTCACCGGCTGTGGTGGCTTTGGTTTCCTCCGGTGGCGGAGGTTGCCGGTGGCGACGCTGATGGTGGGGTGATGCCGGCGATGGTGTGTTTGATGCCGTTGGCTTGGGTGATGTAGGTGCTGGAACCGGTGGTGGTGTGCGTAGGTTTCGTAGGTGATGGTGCCGGCTGTGATGGTGTTGGTGAGGGTGTTGTGCTGGCTTGATTTTTGGTGGTGTTGGTGTTTCCGATGGTGTGAATGCTGGTGGCGGTGGTTCTGGGTGCGGGTCGGTGGGGGACCGGACCGGCTTGGTGCGGTCGTTGGTCAGTGTTGGGTGGCTTTTTGTGTTGGTTTGTTGTTGTTGAGCGTGTCCTAGGTGCTGTGCTGGGTGCTGGGGTCGCTGGTGTTGCCGACGGTGTCCCCGTTGGTTCCGGGTGTGTCCGCTGGTGAGGGTGTTGTGGCGTCCGGTTTGGGTGTTGGTGGCGGTGCTGGTGTGGGTGTCGTAGTGCCTGGTCCTGGGGTTGGCCGTTTGCCACTTCTGGCTGAGGGCTTGCTGGGTCCACCTTTGTGTCCTAGCGGGGTTTCTGGCGGCCCTGCAGCTCCCCTGGCGGGGGGTTGCTGGGTTCTTGTTTTTTTTGGTTTGCGTGTGTTGCGTTTGTGGTGCGGGCGGCGCTTGCGCTTTGGTGTGTGGCGTGCGTTTGTGGGGCTCGTGTCGGTGGCGGTTGTGGGGGTGTGTGTTGTGTGCATGCGCGGGCGTGTGTGCGGTGTGTTGGTGGTGCGTTTGGGTGCCTGTCCTCGCCTTTCTGGGCTTGGTTTGGCGGCTCTGTGTGGGTGTGGGGGCTGTGTGTCGTGGCCCCTCTCCCGTCTCGGCTGTGTGGTTCCTCGCCCCCCCTGGCTGGGGTCTGTTGGTGGTGTGTCCCCCCGCCGCCCCCTTTGCGTGCCCTCCTCCTTCTGTCTCTTTTCCGCGTCGCTTGGGGCGGTGTTCCCCTGGTGCCGTGCCCGGGCCTTCGCGGTTGTGGTGGGTGGGGGGGGGTCCTTGTCATCGGCTCGGGTCCCTTCCCCTGGTGTTTCCCCGTGGGGGGGGCCGATGCTTGCACTCCCCGTCAGGGTGGAACTCTGTTGTACGGGCCGTCCATTTGTACCCGCTCGGTACACATGGACCTGCTCCGTAGCCAGGTACTCCAGCCATTCCCCACACCGGGGTCGGGTACACTGTGGGTCGCAGGGGAGTGCTTGCGGGATAGGCGTGTCTCTTGCCTGCCCCGATGGACGGTGTGCCCTACCCACAGCCCCTCGCTGGGCCCGAACCGCAGTACGTGCCGTGGGGAGTGCTCTTGGTCAGGCCCATTGGTCACCCCCCCAGGCCGGTGCCACCGCGGGCCGCTGACCAACGGTCCCGGGCGTATCCCACCTTATTGCGTGTGCTCAGGTGGGGCCGATACGGTCACCGGGGGGGCCCCCAAACCCCTGAGGTTGGGTCCCTCGCCTGCGTCTCCCGTGGGCCCGTTGGCTCGCCATACCATTGTTTCCCCGTGGTTCGTGGGCATCGCCTATAGCGAGAGCACGTTGTGTGGGTAGGGCGGGGGGGGGTTTCATACCATGTTTCTCTTTGACCTTGTCTCTGTTTTCTCTCACTTTGCGGGCTTGCGTACGTTTGGGTGCGTGCGTGCGTGGTGTGCTCCCTTGGCGCCCTCCTTCGTATTTTTAACATACTTGTTCGCCTTTTCATTGTTTCCCCATTGTCCGTGGCCGCCCCATACCTTTTGCGCTTTTGTTGATTTTTTTTTTTCGTCGTGTATCTCGCGGTGGTCGGAGCCTATGGAGGAATAAATATGGGGGATATATGGTTGTGGTTTGTGTTTGTGGGCATGCCTTTTGACGTGCCTGGTGGTTCGTCGTTCTTTTTTGCATGCGGTGTTGTCCCTTGGGCGCCCTCCTTCGCAACATACTTGGTTTTCTCATCTACGCATGTGTAGCGGTGGATATGATATGTAGGATGCATGGGGCCGTAACATACTTGGTTGTCATACCATTGTTTTCCCGTGGTCCGTGGTCGTGTCTTCTTTGTTTGTGGTTTGGTGTTTCTCCTTTTGTTTTGTTTCTTTCTCTTTTTTTTTTTTTTTTTGACGCGCACAAGCCGCCTAGGTCCTATGGCACGCACGTTGCTAGGTGGTTTGGAGCACGCAATGTTCTTTTCTTCGTCGTCGCGGCTCGCTTGTTCTGGGTGTTCGCCTCTTCTCTTCTTCTTTGTTGTTGGAGTTCGCACAAGTCCCTAGCGCCTAGGACACGCACTTTGCTAGGTGTTTTGGGGCAAGCAACGCTCAACTTCGTCGCCGTCGCGACTCTGTTGTTCTTCTTTTTCTGTGTGTGTCCTAAATTTTGCGACCTCGCAAAACAGCGGCGCAAAATGTTTGTGGGGGTTTCTGAGGTCAGAAAAATCGATTTCGCGCTTTATTTTTTCTAGTTGTCCGTCTTTTTCTTGGTTTTTCATTTTCTTCTGCTGCGATCGCGCGATGAGTTATGCCTCCTTGTGGTTATCCCCTAGGAGTTGGTAGCTGAAAATGGGCTGTTTCACCCCAAACTGATATTAGCTCGAAAAACTCGAAAATTGACCCCTGGTTCAGACCAGGCAGAGGTAGGGACGAAGCAACTGACCCTATGCCCTTCGAGTAGGAACTCCCTGGAGCCCTCACCCAACCCGGCCCCCTCTGAGGTTCCGGCATCAGGGCACCACGGGTTCATCAAGTGGGGTCATGATGCCAAAATCACCAAAATAGGCGTCATTCCCACGCGTGGCTCGCCCAGCCAGGGCAAGGCCAATGGCTCATAGGATAGGAGGCAGGACCGGGGACTTCTCTCTGAGTGCACAACCTGAAATTGGGTCCGGGCTCCTTGTGGGCATAGAGATATGGGGCCGCCAATTGACCACACGGGGGGCTGAAATTGGGGTCCCAAAAGGGGGTCATTTTGGCTGCTCAAAATGAGCCAAAATCGGGGGTGCCCTCAAAAGTATATCTCCACGCCGGCTTGGAGATCAGATCAGCCATTCCATACGCAATCCACCTAGAAACCAACGAAGACTCCCATGCCCTTGGGTCTCAAAGATCCTGATGCCACTCTGCGTGGTGACAATCCAAATTGGATCCACCATTGCCAAAATGGCAAAATCATCCACACTCACTTTGGGCGAGCACCTTGACGAAGGTTGCTCCGCTTCGCCCACGTGGTGTGCGAGCCATGGTGACCAATATCCATAACACCCATGTCATATATGGTCCATTGGTCCATGTGTCTGGCGTGCACGAGGGGGCTGAACATGGTGCACGGCGGGCAGAAAATGTGGAAAATTGCTCAAAATGGCTGAAAATGCGCACACTCATGGCTGGGGCAAATGAGGCACATGACCGACTTGGACCGGAGTGTAACATAGGATTGGTATCAAGTCATATGTGTCCAACATATCTTTTGGGCGTCGCCCAAACCCCTCCGGTTTTGGGAATGGCAGGGTCGCCAAGTGAGCCCATGATTTGGGATCGTCCCAAATCGCCAACATGGCGGCCACGGTATGCCAAGCCCAAGAGGAGTTGTTCGCCGGGTCCAAGATATGTTGGGCACCAAAGTATGTACCTACATGACGTACATGGGTCATGATGTCAATTGAGCGCAACGTTGAGATACACGGTCGCCACTTGACATCATGACGGGCAAAAAACAGCAAGATTGGCGAAAAAACACGCAAAACTGCCTTGAAAACTACACAAATATATTATAATATCTTCGGCTTGGATTGAGAAATCGACCAATCCTTCTAAACACAATGACTCGACACCAATGACCTCCGATTCCACATATGTGCTCCACTTGGGGCGCTTTGAAAGGCTGCGCGCGCTGCCTCCCAAGTGGGCACATGCAAATATGGAATATTGCAAAAAACACACCTTGCTCGCAAAGCATCGCTTCGGGAGCGCCCCACAAGCGTCCCTTCACGATGGTTAGGCTTGCGAGTGTTGGTTGGGAGTACAATGAAGGGCTTCGTGCAATATGGGGTCCATTGGCGGGTTAGTCTTGGAATGGTGCACCCGCCAAATGGGCACGTGATATGACACCAAATATGGCATACCACCCTACCCTTGCCTTCTACACCCAACCTAATGGCCTAGAATCAAAGTGTGCCTATATTCTAGAGTAACCTTGGTCCCTTAACGCGCATGCAAGTGCTTTGGTCGAAAAGCGGCCTCCTTTCGGAAAGCCGAATTTTAGCATGCACGCAAAATATATTGCCAATATATATATGGAGATTATATATGCACTATCTGGGGAAGACAAGTGATATGCCCCGGATGTAGAGGCAAGCAAGAAGGGAGAAAACGCCAACTCAACATACTTCTACACGTACTTGGACGCCAAGTACGTGAAATTGCCCATTTCTTGGAAAACACTCAAAATAAATAACCCTTTGGGCCTATGGAGTTGGGATCCTTTGGCCTCATCCTATGACTATGGGGGGCAAAACCTCATACGCAGTGCCTATGAGGCACGTTAGTTCGTCCTTGGGCGCTTGAACGCTCGTAACCCTTGTTATTTCACTTGGGAGTTCAAAGCGCCTTCGGTCGCCCAGATTTTCTGGGAAAAATCTGGGACGCGATGCGTTCTATCAAGGAAAAAATTGCGGATCACTGGAAGACTGTTTCAGTCTTAACTTCAAGAAAGATCGTTTTACAGAATCATCTAATGCAGTGCACGGAACGGGCGACGTCTGGCGGCGATTTCACGACAATTAGAAATCGCGGTAGAAATCGGGTATTTCACCGAATTCTAACCGCAAATCGACCAAGACAGTAAAATTATGGTAATTCCACATCGATTTAATGGTTAGAAATCGGATTCCGCATTTCGCGGGTTAGAGAACAGGGACATCCCGCTGACAGCGGGTGTCAACGGCTTCCGCACGGGTGTGACGGCTCACAGGCATCCGGGCCATGGGCCATAACGGGTGTGACGGCTCACAGGCCTCCGGGCCATGGGCCATAGGTTCTGGGTAACGCTTCACCCCCCTCCTTAGAGCAAACCCTGGGGGGGGCTCGATAACACCCAAGCATGGCAGCGGGTACCCAGGACCGTCCCCTGAAGGGGGGGGGGTGTCACATCCTCACTTCAGGCCGATTTGCGGGTTAGGCTGCCCAGTACAATCCCAAAGTAAGACAGGTACGGTAGTGTAGCTGTTAGTAACTGCAAGTATAGTATCAAGTATCAAGTCCCGGGTCCTGGCGGCGATTGTCGGCATCCAAAGGACCCATTAACCCACACCAGGCGCACCGGGTGCTGGCTGCGACGGTCACTACCACAGTGGCAGTGGCATACACGGCCAACATAGGCGCCACACGATGACCGAGGTGGTCCCACAGGTCAAAAGCGACCACAAAGATCCATCAGGCTACCCCAGGCTTCCCAAGGCCGCAGTCTGGGGGAGAGTCCCCACGGGTCCTTCCTTGGGCGCACATTGTCCATATCCACGACGCGAGTCCAGAGTGGTAAAGCCCAACGAGCTCCTCCATAAGGGATCAGGCATCAAGGCTGTCTTTTCCTCCGCCCCATTACCACGAAGGCCATGCATGAGGGAGTCCTCATGCAGTCTGAGCGGAGGCGTCGACTCCTCAAACCACCAGTTTCCCAGGCAGACTGACCGAGATCAGGACACCGGAGGTCGCCACCCGACTGCAAGTGCGTCTGCGAGTCGGTAGGCTCACACTGGGACTGACAGTGGCGGGCCGCTGGGAGTGTAGTCAGGCAACTGGGCTTCCCGCCTTGCGCCATCAGGATCTCAGCACATCACAGCCACCAGGGCACACGGTATCACGGGCACTCAAACAGAAGAATCTGTACTTAGGTACTGGTCCAGGCTGGACCTTATGTAAGAGCATGTACAAGGCGACTCAGGGCGCCTTCGTATTCCGATTCGCCTCCCTTCGGGGGGGGAAAAACAGTCCATATTTCAGTGATGGGCTGATAATACGCAACATACAGATGCACATATCCTGGGGGGCAGAAAAGTAGGCAACAAACGGGGTAATAGGCGTGTAAACACACTCTGGATAGAGCGCCAAACCACGCCCCGGTTAGGATAAGGCATATGCAGGAGGGTGGACAGGAAAACGCCTGAGTTCAGGCCATCTATAGTCTGCAGACACACGTAGACTGGTCTGGATCCCGCAAGTGCCATGGGACCAGACCACACACCAAAAAACCGCAATGCCGATGACAGCGGCATCCGTTGCGCAACGTCGTACGGGCTTCAAGGCCCTAAGAGCCCAGGAAATGTCAAGGTCAGTCGCCCTGCCTGGTTTCCCAAGGATTCAGCAGGCGGGGAGTGACGAATAGAAGTGGAAGAGAGGGGCCATCCTCCCCTGGATTCAGCAGGGGGGGGTATATGGCCACTCTGATGGCAGGTCACCGGAAGATGGAAGAGAGCAAGCAAGTGAGGGACGATCCGTCGACCAAACAGGTGCTCAAACTGCATCAGGGGAGAGCCCAGGGCGGTGATCAGGCGCCCCTGGCTGCAATCGCCCGTGTGAGTGCTGCCAAGTCCGAGACATGGATCTTGGTCTTGTGCTTGCGGATGTAGTCCATGAAGGGGGTGTTAATCCGCGGCACGAACCAGGAGACGGGTTCCCAGGTGTCGTGGGACGGCCCATAGCCTCGCCAACGAACCTTGAACTCCAGGCCTCCAGGTGCCGAGGCGTTCGGACGCTGGGCTAGGATCTTCTCTACGGTATAGTCCTCCTGCTCAGCATAGTAGTCGTCCGAGTGAGCCTCATGTGCGGCATAGTCCAGGGACACATGTTGGCCACGGACGTCGGGTTCCCGCACACGGAGTTGACTCTCGTGGCGCTCCCGGAACTGTCCGTGAACCACCTTGATGCGGTAGGTGTCCTCACCAATCCTGCGGACCACCTCTCCGGGTGTGAACCAGGTTTTGGTGCGGTGGGTGCCCATAGGGCGGGGTCTGATCACCCACACCGGGTCTCCCACCCTGAACTTTTGCGCTGTCGAGCTCGGGGCGGACTTCTGACGCTCAGCATGCTCCTTCTCGAGCTGCTGGCGGATGTCCCGCGCCGTTGCCTCTTGCCGCGCAAAGAATTCCTTGGGGACCATTGCCATGCCATCACCAGACAAGGGAAGTCCCCGACCAAGGGGGTCCCTGCCGAACAGAATCTGGTGAGGGGACAAACCACCCGGAGTGGGGGTGTCATGATGGGCCTTCAGAGCGGGCCACATCTCCTCAAACCAGTTCCAACGTGGATTGGTGATGTGAATCTTGCGCAGCTTCTCGAACAGCTGTCGTCCAGCCACTTCAGCACGGCCGTTAGACTGGCTGAGATAGGCGACGCTCTTGGAATGACGTATTCCCATGGGGGAACACATGGCCTTGAACCAGCCACCAGTAAACTGGGGCCCTCGGTCACTGCAAATGGTGCGGGGGATGTCAAAGACGGTCAGCCAATGACGAATCATCATGACTGCCACTTCCTTGGCAAGCAACCCCTTCTTGCGTGCCGGAACGGCTACTACGTAGCCACTGTGGCGATCCACACAAAGAACCACACAGTCAAAGGTCTCCTTGCCAATGTGAGCTTCTAGCATGGAGAAGACGTCCATGGCCACGCTCTCCATGGGCTGGTCAGGCACCGGAGTCCATCCGGCTTCGCCCTTGACGTTGCGGTTATCGGGATTGCAGGCCTGACAGACCGAGCAACCCTTCCTGACCTTCTTGATGGCGGTGTAGAGACCGATCTGGTCAATCTCAAACCGGCGCTGCATGTCCAGGGCTTGCTTCTTGACCCCTGGGTGCATCATGTGGTGGTGCCAAGCCTCACACAGCTCGAGCACTCAAAACTCTGGGACCAGCAGCTTACCATTCCGGTAGGGCTTGCCATCTTCCTCAGTCAGCCCCTTTGGCCACTTCTGCCCGTCATCAGGGTTGGTCACAGCCCTATATTCGGCCTCAAAGGCCACAGACTTGGCGTAGTCGTCGGTCCAGTCGTCCTGGAGGCAAGATTCAGGGAAGAGGTGCTTGTCGGATTCAGCTCCTTCAGGGGCGAGTACTCTGACCGCTCTGCTCATCCTCGTTTCAAGGGGGGCATCCGCAGCCATGACGACGAAGCATTTAACACCCTCCTCCTCCATCAGGCGCTCCATTTCTATGATCCTCTTGGCTTCAGCGGTCTCAGCCTCATCGCCATGGGCAGACACGTCTGTCATGCCCTTGCTGGCGAGATAGGCCCACCTACTGAGACGATCCGCCACGGTGTTGTCCTTACCAGGAACATACACAACTGTGAGGTCGAACTTGGCCAAGGTCTCACTGGTCTCATGCCATCTTGCCCGTCGGGAGGCGGGACCAGAGGGGGTGTCCACGTGCTCATTGTGCGACGACTGCAGACTCTGATGGTCGGTGCAGACGGTGACAGGATGGAGGGCTATGTACCCAGCCGATTTCCTGAGAGCCATGACGATGGCATACGCCTCCGTTTCTCGGGGCGTCCACGTCCGTCTCTGGCCTTCCGCCAGGACTCAGCTCCAGAAGGCCACTGGCACGTGCCTCCCATCGTCAAGCACTTGTTCCAACACAGCACCAACGGCGTAGTCGGAAGCGTCGGTGCGCAAGACGAACCCTCGGTTAGGATCCACGAGGTGCAGACCCACTGCGGATAGCAGCGCCTGCTTCATCCCCTCAAAGGCACGGTCGGACTCAGCGTTCCAGACCAGAGCCTTCTTGGACCCCTTCATGGTCTCCTCTCGGTTGCCCTTGAGCATGGTCGTCATGGGGGCTGCATACTCGGCATACATCTTGATATACCCCGAGTAGTAATTGCAGAACCCCAAGTACGCCCGTAGCTCAGAGACCGTTTTGGGCTTTTCCCAGTGCTCAATCGCAGCCACCTTGCCAGGTATGGGCTTCCGCTGCCCGTTCCCGACTACGTGGCCAGCGAAGACCACTTCGCTTACCGCAACGGTGGCCTTGTCACTGCTGCCCGTGAGTTTGTGCCGAACCAGGAGGTCCAGCACTCGGGTGACGTCCCTCTCATGTGCGTCCAGGAGCTCCTCATAGCTCATACTGGGGTCCCCGGACGCGATGATCACGTCGTCCACGAAGGGGTCCGCACAGTCACGCACCAGCTCAAGCAGGTTCTCCAGCATCCGCTGAAAAGCCGCATTGCCGTTGGTAACGCCCATGGGCATCACCTTCCACTGAAGAGGTCCAAGTGGGGTGCTCATGGCTGTGCAGGCACGGGACTCCTCGGCGGGAGGTATCTGATGATAACCATGTTTCAGGTCAATCACCGTGAAGATCCTCCGCCGGTGTTGTTTTTGCAGCATGTCCTCAATGAGGGGCAGCGTATAGCTGTCATGCTGCGTTTGGGCGTTTAGGCCGCGGTAGTCGACCACGAGCCGCCACTCACCGGCCACCTTCTTGGGGACGACGAAGCACGGGGAGGCCCACTCGGAGTGGCACGGCTCAAGCCAGCCTCTCTCGATGAAATCACGGAGGATGTTCTCCATGGCCTCCTTCCTCTCGCCCCTCAGGGCGAACTCCCGGTGTCGATACACACGGGGGTCCTGCTTCAGTCGTATCTTGGCCTCGCCATACGGTCCACGCACCGGTGGGGGAAACACAGGTTTTCCGCTGAAGAAGGTTTCACCATACTTCTGCTTCAGCCTGGCCCTCAATGCCTGGATCTTGAGACACTCATCGGACTCCGCCTTGACTTTTCCGGGCACCTGGACCACTGAGCTTACTTGAGGGGTAGCGACCCCACTCGGTTTCGGCTCAGGTGGCCTTCCCGGTGGTCCAAAGGGCCATCTCTGGTCTTGCCTCGGAACAGGTCACCGTAGGTGGGTGGGTTGCCCCCAATTGGCTCGTCCTGGCTGGACATGTGGTCCAGCACCCTCTTGAGGAAAGTATTCCCATCATAGGAACCAGAGACGATCGAGTCCACTTCCCACCAGGCTTTGTCCTGGCCCTTGCTCTCACGCTGGCTTCCCCAGTCGTGAAAGGGCTGATCCATATACCCCTGAACCAGATCTGACTCCTCTTCAGTGAGGGGGTCCTCCGATTCTCCGATGTCAACAGGGGAAACCGCAACGCATTGCCGCCATGGCTCCGCTATGATGCGGTTGACACACACGAAGTCCGTGGTGTCGGCCTGTTCAAGGCCCCCATCCACATAGTGGAGTTCCGTTGGCCATCTCTGGGGTGGCATGGGCTGTCCCTTAGCGTCCTGATAGACACTCTCTCCCGCCGGTAGGACGACCTTGTTTAAGGTCATGTTGGTCAATGAGACCACTCAATCTCGGGTGCTTTCCTCCTCGGTGCATCCGTTAGGAACAACCAGCACTGCCTTGGAGCGGTCCTTGCGAATCTTCGCTACCGCCCTTGGAATGCCCCATCGGGGGCAATGGATCCACATCAAACCCTGATGCGGACCCCAGTGCTTTTTCCACGCGGAATCTTGGGCGCTCCAGTACTTCTCACAAACCCGAAGATGGGCGGAGGTTCCTGAAGAGAACGCATCCAGGGCCAGATCCGAAGCTCCCAGGTCCGCGACCACTCGGCTCGCCACTTCCGGCATTACGCCATACTCCTGGTTAGCTGGCCCAGTTGGCTCAGTGCCCAGCGCGGCTACTTCGAGCTGATTGCGTTCGGGGTGGATCCATTGGCATTCCACATGGTGCTCAGGTGACGAAAGCCACGAGAGCTGGTCGTCCTGGTACAGGGTCATTGAGGCCTGGGCCGGGAGAACGCCAGAGTCCGTCTGCATCATGAAGTCGTACCCAACGATCATGTCCCAGTCCATCTCGGGCTCGTAGAAGCGACCTTGCAGGAGGATTTCCTTGCCGAGGTCCTGGCGGCTCAGCTCACGGTGGTTCACGAACTGCAGCCCAATGGCCGCTTCCTTCGTCCCTCCCAGCATGTACTGGCCGTTCGCCACCTTCAGCCTGACAGGCTTCCGACTGTCGGTCAAACACTCTGGCGGAAGTAGGCAAGCCTTGACCAAGCTGACCTGAGCTCCCGTGTCGACCAACACGTTGAAGACCTTCTCCACTTCCCCGCATAAGGCACGGACCTTAAGGTGCAACTGCCGCTCACGCCCCACTCGGCGCACGGCGTGAAAGCTCAGGATCTCCGGCCGTTCCAGAAGCTCAACAAGCGACTGCTGCTGGTCGTGGACAATGGGCTCAGGCTGCCCATCTGCAGCATCCAGCTGCGGTCTGGGTGATCTTCCGATACTCTCGGATAGATCGTGAAGCACATCAAATACATTCTTGGTCGCGAAGGATGGACGGGTGCAAGGCTTCGTGCCTTCACGTGCCCTCGGCCCGCCACCGCGACTGTCTTTCGCTTTGGGTGCTGGACCGGGCCTTCCGCCCGCGGCAGTCCCTTTGTGCTCACCGTCTCCCGACTGGGATGGTGTGGCGCTTCCCATGACACCATCCTGCGACGGCCCTAGCTGGGGCCCTTCGCTGCAGGCGCTCCGCTGAGGGGCGTCGGTTGTGGTAGTAGGGGTACTCCCCTCCGCATCAACCTTGTTGACACCTTTCTTCTTTTCCTCTTTCTTACCTTTCTTGTCCTTGTCCTTGTTCTTGTGGTTCTCCTTGTTCTCCTTGTTCTTGTTGTCCGACCTGGGGACCCAGTTCCTCTTGATCTCCTTGATCTCCTTGGCCAACTCGGTCCCCACCGACATCAGCTTGGAGAGCTCGTCCTTGTCGACCTCCGACCTGGTCTACCGGATACCCGCGGGTGCACGCTTCTTCGACCTGTGCACCTTCTTGTAGGCCTCCGTGTCGGCCTTGTGGATGGGGCATGTCCGGTGGTCATGGTTGAACCCTTTGTTCCTCCCATAACGCACGAAACAGCCCTGTGGCTGAGCTCGTATGAACTCCCCAAAGGACAGCGCAGGGTCGCCAATGCGGCGGGGGTCCTTCTTCTCCTTCTTCTTCCAACCCTTCTGCAGGGGCTTCCAGCTTCCCCGGTTGCTGCCCGCGTTCAGGTTGCTGGCCAGGAAGGCACAAACGGCCATCTCGGCGGGCTCATCGTCGTCGTCATCCGCAACGAGAGGTTCATCGCCATCGGCTCCCGCTGGGTCCATGGCAGCTTCCCCGCCAGGCCCCTCGCCAACGTAGTTGACGTCACGGTCGCCAGGCCTCAGCCCGCGGGTGTGGTGGAGGTTCCGGTACTCCTTGAGTACCTCCTCTCCAACCCACTCCAGGATCTCGTCGCAGCTCATCCGCGCCGGGATGGCCTGCGGACGGATGGTCTGGCCGCTCCCGTCACACTCATCAAGGCGCCACATCGCGGTCTTCTCGCGATCGCCCGTGACCGTGATGAGGAGGGCGTTCCGCAGGGACTGCCGTTTGACATCCCGGGCCACGTTCTTCCTCGTCCAAGCCACCACGTTCGTATGATACTCCTTGGGGAGCATCATCTTGACCGTGTGGTTGGATTTGGCCCTCTTGGCTTCCTCCTTGGTGACTCTCTTGATCCATGCTTCCGGCAGCATGGAGAGCAGGCGGGCCTGCTCGTCACCCTCATTCCAATCCTCCACGTTGCGGCGGAAGCGGATGTATTGCCCCCGGAAGTCCCGCCAATCTCGTAGGCGGATCTCCCGACCATCATGCTGAACCTTGATGGACTTCCACCGCTTGGCAGCCACCTGCGGAGCGTCCACCCGCTCCTGCTCGTTGAGCCACTTCTTGGCTTCCTTGAGGGTCTTGTTTTCCCTCTCCTTGGTCGCCACGAAGTATAGCTCTTGGAGCACTTCCGGCAGGCGGTACCTGAACCGTTTGAAGACATATCTCTCCGCATCTGCGGGATCCATGTCATCAGTGACGGTCAGCTCCCATTCGTCCAGCTTCTCCAAGAAGCGGTCGAGCGTGAGGGGGTTGCCATCCTACATGGGGGGCTTGATGTCCTTCAGGTCTTCCCACACGGCGGCATCCGCGGCCTTAGAGACCATGAACGCCGGCTGCGAGGTCGACCGAGGTTCCCATCGGCGTCCCCCACGGACTCCCAAGGCCGCCACTTCCATCTCCTCCACGGTATCCGTGTGGCTACGCCGTGGTTCTTCCATGTACGCTGAACCTAGATGTTCACGCTGTACTCCTTCCATGTATGCCTCCTCATCACGGCGCCGGCGGCTGCGTTCAGCGGCCTCCCGCCGTACACGACGCGGCGGGGTAATGCCGAACTCCTCCAGGTCTTCCTCCCCTCCGCCGACATCCCACTCAACGTCCCCTCCAGGGACCTCATCCCTGAGTCCACCATAACGCCCGCCAACCATTGGGATTGGCTCCGGGGCTGGTGCGGGGCGTCGGGGGCGTACCGGTGTCCGCTGTGGAGTACGGCGGTTGTGGTACTCTGCCCTGAGCCACTCATCACGCCAATCCTCACTGCCACTGCCGGGCGGCACGCGCTTGTTGCGGCGGCCCGAGCTGTGGTGAGAGGGGGCGCTGAGAGAGCGGGCACTGGCGCCCGGGCGACTCCTGCAGGCTCCGCCGGGGGCGTGGGCTCTGCCTGGACCTGGTCCAGGTCCCCAGCCGTCGTCCGACGAGCCAGACTCCAGGGGTGGGTGGTCGCTGCCGACGCTCCCACGGCCTTCCAGCTCGTCCAACCTCTGCTGCAGGCCGTTGATGACCTTGTTCAGCAGCCTGGTCTCGCCCCTGGCGATGTCCAGCTCCCTCCGGGCGGCGGTGGCGACCTTGGCGATCTTGACCATCTCCGTCTTGGCGATGTCCAGCTCATTCTGTGCGCCCGCGGCGACCCTGGCGATGCGGATCATCTCGCCCTTGCCCGTGTCCACCTCGCGCTCGAGGGACTGGACCCTCCTGCGGAGGTGGACAATCCACCGCCAGGTGGCATCCGGGTCACCGTCTCCTGGTGGGTCGTCGGGGTCCCCAGGGGGTCCTCCATGAGGGCCTCCGCCGGGTCCGCCCGGTCCAGGGGGTCCTCCTCCTCCCGGAGGTACGCCTCCGGGGGGTCCACCTGGTGGGCGTCCTCCAGGGGGTCCTGATGGTCCTCCGCCAGGGGGTCCCGAGGGGTCTCAGCCGGGTTGCCTCGGTGGGTCCGAGGATGGGGGCTTCTCCGTGTAACCGAAGTCCATGTCTTCCTCCTCGTCCGAGTCGCCCCACCTAGGCGTCTCGGTCTCGCACTCGGTGGATCCCAATCTCCGGTAGGGAGGGGGGAGATCCTCAGTCTCACCCTCTGGCTCCATGGGGACGTCTCCGCCTCCTCCGCAAGCCACTCCTCGGCGATGTCGGCGGCCTCGTCCATCCCTGTTGCTGGCGGTGAAGAAGGGGTGGGAGTCGTGGGGGTGTCCGCCCGCTGGCCTCCGTGACCTCTCGGGGGTCTTCCCCTTACCCTTCCTCCGTCGGTAGGCGGTGGGGCCACTGCTCCCACTGCTGCCCGTGTTGACCTCCTCCAGATCCAGCATCATCTTGGAGGAGGCGTCCCCTTCGAAGAGCTTTCGAAGGGTCCCCACTCGGGATCCTCCCGGGGGAGTCTCGCGGCGGAGCTTGGCCTCCGCCTCCTCCATCGCAGCGGCCGTGGCTGCGGCAGCTCGCCTTTCGGCCTCCTCCTGGGCGTGAGCAGCCTCGGCTTCCCGACCTGCTGCAGCCCAGCCCTCTCCGCTTCAAGCGGTGCCAGCTCCGCCTCCGTCCTGGCTTCTCCTCAGTGACCTTCCGTCGCGCGGCCTCGATGGCGTCCTCCCTGGCGGCGTCCGCCTGGGCCTTGGCTGTTGCTTCGGCGTGGGCCCTTTCCTCCGCCTCCTTCTCTGTCCTCTCTTGGGCAAGCGCCTCTTCCAGCGCCTTCACCTCGGCCTCCTTGCAGGCAATGGCCTCCTGGGTCAGGCGGGCTTCCTCGGCGGCTGCCGCCACCTCACCCCTGACCGGGGCAGTCGCTGCCTCCTGGGCGGCTGCAGCCGTGAGCCCGGCCGCAATGGCCGCCACGGTCGAGGCGTGGAAGGCCATGCCTCTGCCCCAATCTGTGGCCTCCTCATGAGCGATGCCGACGGCGCCCTCCACGGCAGCGTTCTGCTGCGTGGCCCGTTGCCGGGCAACCCGAAGGTTGCAGGGCACCCCACAGGCGCGCTCGCAGGCGCGCGCCAGGTCCCTTTGGGCGGGAGCGACGCTGCTGCTGGAGCTGGCCTGGTCCGCCGGCCTCCTCCCACGGTGGGCCGACTCCACGTTGCTGCTGGGGCCTGACTTCCTCAGGTGCAGCTGACGGGGCTTCGCCTTGGCCTGCTTGGCGACTTCGAGGAAGTCGCCCAGGGTGGTGTGGCCGGGGTGGTGACCGCCACTGCCCCGTTGGGGGCTGGGGGCTGGGGTTCCGCCCTTGGCGCCTTGGGCGGCTTCGGCGGCCAGGGATTCTGGTACTCCCGCCACTTCCTGTCCCGCTTCCTGTCCCCGGCGGAATGCTTCTCCTTCCCAGGAGACGCGCTGCTGCTGCTGCCCTGCAGCGTGCGCTCGTTCCCCAGCTCCGGGAACTCCTTCTCGATCATGTCCCACATGGAGACGTTGATCGTGGCGCCCGACGGGTACTCGTTGGGGTTCTCGTCCTCCTCAATCCCGTCGGGGCGCAGCCCTTCGCCGGGCCTGGCTCGGCGGGTCCAGACCCTCCAGCGCTTCTGGCAGAAGCGGTAGGCAAACCCTTCCACCCGCAGCCAGTCTTCCACTGCCTGCAGGCGGTCGGGGCCCATGTCCTCACGGAGCTCGAAGCTCCCGGGCATGCCGCCTTCGCACTGGGGGTTGCTGTGGCGGTAGTGCTGCCCCCACACCAACCCACGCAGTAGGCGCACCGCATGGGGGTCGGGCTGCGGCCACGTCTTGCCCGCCTCCTGCCAATTCACCATCGTTCCCCTCGATGGACTGGTCCTGGGGGTGGTTGTTGAGGCGGTTGCTGTAGCTGGGAGTGCGGCCTTGCTGGTCGGCCGAAGGAACTCGCTGATGTCGGAGTTCCGGTCACTACACCTCCTTCAGGGACTCGGCGCTGTTGCCGGGCGGCGCTGCGAAGCCCGTGGTACTCGGGGTTTCGGTGGCCCCGAGTGGCACACGAGGGATGGGTAACCCCACGGCGGTGAAACGCTTTTGAAGCGTTCCCGTGGGGGGCCTGGACACAGGACGCTGCGGTGGACACGCGCAAGCAAGCAGGCAGGCAAAGCACTGCGCTCACAGGGGCATCATCACGCTCGTGTCATGTGACAAAGCGTTTCAGGATCCTTGCCACTCTGAAACAAGGGAACAAAAGTATGTACAGCAACACATCAGCATATGTACACATGGATTGAAGACTGGACTGGGATCAGTGCATCACAGGACAATAGACACTCAGTCCCAACTCGTATCCCAATCCCAGGTCCGTCCCTCTCAGTGGCTGGCAGGGGCGGGGGCTCAAACACAACCCATGCCCTGCTCAGTCCGGACCCTGAAACCCTGCCAATGGGGGAGGGTGTCCCGCCCAGCCACAGGCGAGTTCCTGGGAACCAAGAGGCTCCAAAGTCAACCAACAATGACTCCCTGTGCTCCTTTAACGGCAGGTCTGAACTCCCCCCTGAGCCGGAGATGAGGCCCCGCCATTATCCCCTAGGAGTTGGTAGCTGAAAATTGGCTGTTTCAGCCCAAACTGATATTAGCTTGAAAAACTCCGAAATTGACCCCTCGTCCAGACCAGCCAGAGGTAGGGACGAGGCAACTGACCCTATGCCCTTTGAGTACGCACTCCCCGAAGCCCTCACCCAACCTGGTTCCCTCTGAGGATCCGGCATCAGGGCACCACGGGTTCATCAAGTGGGGTCATGATGCCGAAATCACCAAAATAGGCGTCATTCCTACGCGTGGCTCGCCTGGCCGGGGCAAGGCCAATGACTCATAGGATAGGAGGCAGGACCGGGGACTTCTATCTGAGTGCACAACCTGAAATTGGGTCCGGGCTCCTTGTGCACAGAGAGATATGGGGCCGCCAATTGACCACACGGGGGGCTGAAATTGGGGTCCCAAAAGGGGGTCATTTTGGCTGCTCAAAATGAGCCAAAGTCGGGGGTGCCCTCAATAGTATATCTCCACGCCGGCTTCGAGATCGGATCTGCCATTCCATACGCGGTCCACCGGGAGTCCAGCAGAGACTCCCATGCCCTTGGGTCTCAAAGATCTCCATGCCACACTGCGTGGTGACAATCCAAATTGGGTCCACAATTGCCAAAATGGCAAAATCGTCCACACTCACTTTGGGCTAGCACCTTGACCAAGGTTGCTCCGCTTCGCCCACGTGGTTTGCGAGCCATGGTGACCAATATCCATAACACCCATGTCATATATGGTCCATTGGTCCATGCGTCCAGCGTGCACGAGGGGGCTGAACATGGTGCACGGCGGGCAGAAAATGTGGAAAATTGCTCAAAATGGCCGAAAATGCGCACACTCATGGGTGGGGCAAATGAGGCACATGACCGACTTGGACCGGAGTGTAACATAGGATTGGTATCAAGTCATATGCGTCCAACATATCTTTTGGGCGTCGCCCAAACCCCTCCGGTTTTGGGAATGGCAGGGTCGCCAAGTGAGCCCATGATTTGCGATCGTCCCAAATCGCCAACATGGCGGCCACGGTATGCCAAGCCCAAGAGGAGTTGTTCGCCGGGTCCAAGATATGTTGGGCACCGAAGTATGTACCTCCATGACATACTTAGGTCATGATGTCAATTGAACGCAACGTTGAGATACACGGTCGCCACTTGACATCATGACGGGCAAAGAACAGCAAGATTGGCGAAAAAACACGCAAAAGTGCCTTGAAAACTAAACAAATATATTATAATATTTTCGGCTTGGATTGAGAAATCGACCAATCCTTCTAAACACAATGACTCGACACCAATGACCTTCCATTCCACATATGTGCTCCACTTGGGGCGCTTTGGAGAGCCGCGCGCGCTGCCTCCCAAGTGGGCACATGCAAATATGGAATATTGCAAAAAACACACCTTGCTCGCAACGCATCGCTTTGGGAGCGCTCCACAAGCGTCCCTTCACGAAGGTTAGGCTTGCGAGTGTTGGTTCGGAGTACAATGAAGGGCTTCATGCGATATGGGGTCCATTGGCGGGTTAGTCTTGGAATGGTGCACCCGCCAAATGGGCAAGTGATATGACACCAAATATGGCATACAACCCTACCCTCGCCTTCTACACCCAACCTAGTGGCCTAGAATCAAAGTGTGCCTATATTCTAGAGTAACTTTTGTCCCTTAACGCGCATGCAAGTGCTTTGGTCGAAAATCGACGTCCTTTCGGAAAGCCGAATTCTAGCATGCGCGCAAAATATATTGGCAATATATATATGGAGATCATATATGCACTATCCAGGGAAGACAAGTGATATGCCCCGGATGTAGAGGCAAGCAAAGAGGGAGAAAAAAAATGCCAACTCAACATACTTCTACACGTACTTGGACGCCAAGTACGTGAAATTGCCCATTTCTTGGAAAACACTCAAAATAAATAACCCTTTGGGCCTATGGAGTTGGGATCCTTTGGCCTCATCCTATGACTATGGGGGGCAAAACCTCATAAGCAGTGCCTATGAGGCGCGTTACTTCGTCCTTGGGCGCTTGAACGCTCGTAACCCTTGTTATTTCACTTGGGGGTTCAAAGCGCCTTCGGCCGCCTAGATTTTCTGGGAAAAATCTGGGACGCGATGCGTTCTATCGAGGAAAAAATTGCGGATCACTCGAAGACTGTTTCAGTCTTAACTTCAAGAAAGGTCGTTTTACAGAATCATCTAATGCAATGCACGGAACGGGCGACGTCTGGCGGCGATTTCACAACAATTAGAAATCGCGGTAGAAATCGGGTATTTCACCGATTTCTAACCGCAAATCGACCAAGACAGTAAAATTATGGTAATTCCACATCGATTTAATGGTTACAAATCGGATTCCAGATTTCGCGGGTTAGAGAACATGGATATCCCGCTGACAGCGGGTGTCAACGGCTTCCGCACGGGTGTGACGGCTCACAGGCCTCCAGGCCATGGGCCATAACGGGTGTGACGGCTCACAGGCCTCCGGGCCATGGGCCATAGGTTCTGGGTACCGCTTCAGTAACGGAGCAGCCTGTTATCAAAGGCAGTGGCAGAACGAATGGAAATCAGATGGGACGCAGAAGTGTACAGCGGGGTCTTGGTTGACAAATTGTAAATTGCAACATCACACTGATACATATCCTCAGCCACAGTGGCCTTCAAAGCAGCAACAGTGGCTTTCACATCAGCAGAGATAGGTAGGTAGGTGCACTCGGTTGTGGAGAGGCGCCCCATGGTTCCCCCTGGCGTCGCCCCTGTGACGAACAGGAAGAGGCTCCGCGCGTGAAGAGGGGAGGCGGCTTACATCCCGCTAGACCTGACTGTTGGCCCCCAACAAAGCGGCCCCGGGCAACACCGGGAGGGCTGATCGCCGCCGGCGTGACGTGCTTGTCTTGCCGGGAGGGTGTGCCCCCGTGCTTGCGCACGTCCCCTCCTTTGGGTGGAACCCTAGTGGTTCACCGGACTTCCTGGCGTATCCCGTTCCCAAGGCATGCATGCACGTTCTTGGTACTAGGGTTCCGAGGCGCTTGGGTGTCGCACGCTCTGCCTGGAGTCCCAAAGCAGCGCAGGCCTTAGGATGCAGCCTTATCCCCGGTCTCCGGATCTCGTTTGGCCGGGTTTCACATCAGCAGACGTACCCGCAATGAACACATGCACAACGGACAAAAGCAGTTGCGCAACCAGGTTATGCAAACCAGCTGTATAGAGGCGGGGCACCTCAACGACACAAGCAGCAAAGGGCAGTGAACTAATGATACTGGGAACAGGGACTCCACATCGCATTGCGGTCAGTTCCACACGGCCTGACTCTGCAATGAGTTTGCCTGTGCTTGACTCAACAAGCGACTCCCTAGCACACTGAATACTGACCAGACCAGTATCAGATTTTTCACAAACAGGCTTAGCAACAGGCTTCTGCAACAATCCCCGCAACCCCTCATATTTGAGTTCCTTCCTAGGAGGGGCCTTAATTACTGCTGACCACGGTGGGCAGGGGTTTTCTTCAGTCCAGGTCCAGCTGCCATAGGCTACCTTCAAGTGTGATGCAATAGCGCACTGCCTTTTGGCCATCTCGATAGTACCAAGTGTAGCTGCACACAGGTGGTGTCACAGGGTGGGCTCCTATTGTGCATTAATTGAACGACACACAAACTTCGCCGAAACTTCGGCCAGGTCGGTCGATTTCTTCGAATACAAACCCCTGTTTGACCAAAACATACCTCTGGTGTTGTTCACATGCCCATTGGTAACCGCCTCGGGATGAAGAATGTGCCAGGACCACATCTGGGCCTTTTTAACATCTTTTATAATTTTTTGAGACCAGGTAGGGTACTTTTTGTCCCATCCATGTAACCTAGGATGTCGCGAAGTCGTTCAGGCGAGATGCCTTTCACTTCCTTGAACGTACCCAGTGCGGGATGAAATCCACGCTTCTCCATGGCTGCCATGGCGTCTACTGCAGCATGACCCACAAATTTCACCAAACGCCCAATGCCATCCCACCGTTTGGCAACCGCACTCTGCACAGGACAACATGTGGAACACAAAAGCTGGCTAAAATTTCAGCCACGTCGATCGACAAAACCGAATTAATAAACGAAACACACCACAGTGCCTTCCTCGGCAGTAACACCACACTCTTCAAGCATGTCAGTAATGTGATGGTACAGGGTGTACTCATTGGCATCGGCATCCTCAAGCCTATCCAGGAGTAGGGACCTTCGCTCCGATGTGCTGGATGCTGAGCCAGCAGTGGTCTGGATTTGATGTAAGCCTGCAAGCCGGCGCCTAGTCCGCAGGGGGCAGTCCTGTTTGACTTCATAATCACTAAATACCAGGGTCCAGTCCGGAGTCTCCATATTTTTAATCTCAAATTCAGTCTTGTGTTTTTGGGCAGCAGTGTAAACATGCTGACCCCCCAACAGAACCCAGCGAGTGGCTGTGCAACAGGAATATTCGAAACAGCAGGGTCGAAAATTCAGACGCGAAAACGGTACTATCGAGAATAATACCACAACACACATACGAGTGACTTTATAACAAAAAAGATCCTGGATGTCATCCACAGGCGGGGCTGCCTTCAGATTGTCGTAGCGGCATTGCACGCGATCATCCGAAATCCTACTGATCTGCCAAGACTCTCGGTCGTTGTCGATCATAATCTGATCCCACCAAACCTTTATTTTCGTCGTTGACGTAACCCAGTCGGATAACTTGATGGAGGATGTTGAATTTTTCTTTGGTGCGGCCTTCGGCTTCTTTTGAAGTCCCTCTGTGCTCGCCTGGTCCTCTTGAGACTGGGATTGCACTTGAGATTGGCCATTGTCTGCTGCAGGCTCACCATCTGGCGAAGCAGCCATGTCCTGTGATACCCCTCCAGGCTCGGTCATAAAATAAAGGGCTACAGGGCAACATTTCATGAAGGGGAGAGTTCCCAGATAGCAAATAACAAGCACAGATAAACCAAAAAAGGACCAAAACGGACTGCCTGACAGGAAAATCGGATAACCTGGCCGAAATTTCGGCCAGTACTGCTATGCATGTCAGACTACTGTGTACAAATACCATTCTGAGAGGCTGGCCGAACCTTATGTCATTTGTGTTCTGGGGGTAGCCATATGACAAAACAACAGGTCTGGCTGAAATCTCGGCCAGAAAAACATGAAACAGCAAATAGACACACCAAAATCACTGGCAATGTGTGGCAGAACCCATACCACAGTGACAAACACAGTTGCAAACAGAAATCAGTCCCAGTCCTGGGTATCCACACCGATGTGTTCCGCCTCATCTAGGGCTTCAAAGGAGGCAACGCTGTCTGCATCACAATCAATATCCCGGTCACTATCACAAGAGTCGACGGCAATGGAATCATCAGGGGCCGGGGGGGGGTAGTGGGCGGGGGGGGGGGCTTTGGGGGGGTACTGGGGGGCCTGTGGCTCGGGGCCTCCGGGGTGGCTTTGGGGGCAAGGTAATACCACCAGGAGCAGCAGCAGGAGCAGCGGGTGATGCACGGTTGGCAGCGCGGATAGAAGCATGTGCAGTACGCAACACCCCTTGCTGGGCAGCAGTGCGGGCAGGTGCATTTGTCTGTAAAAAATCCTCAACGTCCTCAGGAACCCTGGTACGCGCAACTAGATTTTGCATTGCATGCAACAGAACCACTTTTAAACGGTCTGTGGTGATTCGTGTCCTAGACATGGTACCGGGGAACGTCAGATCCTGAACTGCATCCAGTCTTCTCACCTCAACTTTATAGTCCGGAACGGGAACACAAATGGGCAGGCTCTGTGTATGGGCTGTCAAGATGAATTGTTTAAGATTGGCAGAGAACATTGCCACGGATCTCTCAGTCAGCACAGCACGCAAAACTTTCTCTCCCGGTGGGACACGGGGAAGTGTCAGAAATAAATCAGACGACTGTTGGACACTGGTACAGGCAGTGTTGCGGCGACAGTGGGCTCAGAACCAACTAAGAAGTGCCTCACCCAGGTCCTGAGAGTGGATACACCCTAGGGAGGCGGAATGCCACTGACTCCAAAACAAAAGAGCAACAACAGTGGTTTTCACATCCTACGTGGCCAGCTGCTCCTCGGGCTTTAGGATGTTCAGCATGAGCAGTAGGGACGTCTCAAGTGCCTGCTTAGCTACAATCCCGGAACCTGCCCCCCGGCCCTCCCAGTTGCACTCACGAACCAAAGTCCCAATGCTGAAAGCAGCTGGACAGTATGTGTACAGCAAAGCCTTAAATGCTAAGAACATACGCAAACCCTTGCGCTGAATGGGTGTCAAGTCCCGCTGGCTATTGAGCAGGGTAGTGACGCGCTCATCTAGTCTGCCCCTATTGGACGATCTGGCTAGCATGAGTCCAAGCAACGTCTTCTCCATATGGATGACCTTGACCTTGCGAGGGAGGATAGACCCAACCTGAAGGCTGTTCCCCTGCTCCAAAAACTTAATGAACGGCAGGAACGCCCTGTAGATCAAGTCAACGCAATACTTATAGCTATGCCATACTCCGTACACCAAAGGAAAACCCAACAGTAATTGTGGTACATTCCAAGGAACATAAGCAGCACCATAACACAGCCTAAGTAGGGCAAAGTGTATTTTCATGTCCACAAGCAGCGGAACACAGGGTCTGGTGCGGTGTTCCACACATGACAAATTAACCACGAGTTGCAAAAGCTCTTTGTGTGTGCCAGAGCGGAGCTCAGATAGGAAAAAGGGTCTCCAGTTGAGGGAACGAACAGTTTTTCTGGCAATATCCAAAAGAGCACGAACCCAAACTCTCTGAATACCTTGGTTGGCAACATCAATACGATCAAACAATGCTCTATGTGAGCCAAGGATGTCATCTGCAACCTTTGGTACCCTGGCCTCAGTTTGGGCCAGCTCCGGCAGACCCCGGTATGCAGGTAGGGCAGTAGTGTGCGAGACACCAACAGTTGTACAGTTTAGGGTTAAGTTAGGTGAATGGGGATCAGTTCCTGACCTGTAACGCCTCGGGTTATCAAACCATATTCCTTTGGCTACCATCTGTACGCTTCTGGCTGGAGGCGCGCTTTTGTGGCCGACGGTGTTGCACGTAAAGTTTTGAAAACGCGTAGAGCGCGCACAACGCGTACAACACGTACAGACCAAGTAACACGCACAGAACTCGTAGCACGCCGAACACGTGCCTCCAGAGGCACGTGCAGAATTGGAATACCGGACCGCGCAGAACGCGCAGAATGCGCAGCACGTCGCTTTGAGTAAGAAAAAGTGCTTTTCCATTGCTTTAAAGCATACTCTAGTTGTATTAGAGATGCACTGAGCATCCATGCATTTCTATCTTAGTATTGGTCCTACAAAAACTGGTGATAACACATTTTGACCTATGGAACCAAACACCCAATCAGGATATGGAGTGGACCCCTTAATCCCTTTTCAATGTGAGGCAGATCATCTTTACCTGAGTTAACTGAGAACTGACATATCCAAGGCAGAGCCTATGAATTTATCTATGTTTTTCCATGAATTCTTAGCTCTCCTAGTGGTATGCACCCTAGGGGGCTGGGCACCTCTTTTTGAGAGTTCCTGGGTTCAATTCCTGGTCAGCCTAGCTAAGTAGGAAGATCCCATGTGACATGGCAGTGACCTCATCGCCACATGCCCTGCCACCTCAGCACATATGGGACCCAAAACAAAGAGTGCACATCTCCTGAGATGGCACTATGGAGAGAGAGTGACCATGGGGCAGTTTTCCGACTCTTTACCAAAACACTTCAGCTATTCTTGTGAATATGCATTCCGATTTGACCTGAGTTGCAGTTTCTGTGAATATCCTTTCATCCTTCACTGTTTACACTGCAGCCCTTCATGCTTTGATCCTGATTCTCTTCTCCTTGCACACTTCTGGCTTGGGCTATCCTGGACTGACTATATTTCTGCAAACAAAAGGTTTTCATCTTCCAAAACAAGCAGCAGGAAACCCTACAGCAACAGCAAGCAGCAGGAGAAGCAAAAACACAGTGCTGAAACCACTATAAACTTTTCTGGTAGCAAGAGGCAGTCTGTCTCTGCGCACCAGCAGCAACCCTGCGCCGTACATCCAGTGCGCCGAGTACAGGCACATATAAGCAGAAGGCTGACTGAAGATGGACACAAGGAAGGAGGACGCCGACGTGAAGACAGCGCCAGCGCCTGAGGCACCGGCAAGGCCAGCACCTGGCGCTGTACCTTCGGCGGAGCCCTTACATGGGCCAGTGGATGCGGCTGAGGACTCCCTGGATGGACTCCAGACGGCCTTCGGGGCCCTGTCTGTCGAAGAGGTGGTCTCTCAGCCTGTGAAGAGGAAGAGAGAGAGCGATAAGGATGCTGGAGACGAAGCAGACGAAGGAGAGGAGCAAGGGCAAGACCTGACGAATGTCCCTACCTTCGAAGGCACACCAAGCGCTTCTGGCCTCCACGCATCACCCTCTCCTATGACCACCACACTCCCAGCCGCTGCAACATCCACTCCCATAACCAACCCGCCTATGGCAGAGGGCACAGGCTTTACTGGCATGCCTCACTACCCCGCCTATGGTATGGGCCAACCTACCACTGCGCTCCATGAGGCAACTACTGCCAGTGAGCCGGTGGCTTCCAGCTCTGCGCCGCGATGGTATGCGGCTGAATATCCCCATCCACTACCCGCTACTGGAACCTATGTGGATGTTCCTGGGTATGCACCTGGCTATGCACCCTTGAGTGGGTTGAGGAGAGGACCTGAATCTCTTGGTGGCAGGAGTAGAGGATCGGGAAGATCCTCCAACAGGTCCCTGACGCGGTCAGAGATCAACGAGGTGCTCCGAGGAGCCACTTCAAAAATCGTGGGCGACCTCACTCAAGAAATCCGGGAGAAACTGGAGCCCCTGATGATCCCGCCCCAAGCGTCACCTACTACGGTGGGAATGTCACCCCACCGAGTACAGGCCAACCACCTGGCGGCAGGGTTGACAAATACCCTGGGGAGCATGAGGAGCAGACCGATGCCGACTCCTGCAGCTATTCCGAGAAGTTCTTTCGTGGCGAGAACGGCCCAGCCGCCCTAAAGCCACGTGACGAACTCGACGAGGGCCGAGCTGGACCGGCTGGGGCTAACAGCCTTGAGGGCTATGGTGGACGTAGAGCCTTATGGCTCTAGTGATCTAGGCGGAGACCCCTCCGATGATGAGCCGCCGTCGATGGATTCTTCTTCGCCCTCAGAGGACGATGACCCGGAGGACCCAAAGGACCCAAGGGGGAAGAAGAAGAAGAAGAAGAAGAAGAAGAAGACCCGACGCCCTGAGGGACGCAGGTCTCAGGAGGCGAAGGCTATTGCCACCTCCAAGATCGTGGTGACCCTGCCTGAGTTTACAGGCAAGGACCTCAGCGAGTTCGCTGAGAATTTTGGCCGGTTCCTCCGATTGACCGGCCAAACCCACGCTAGTGGGCGAGTCAAGTGCGACCTGCTCCTGCAGTGCTGCAAGACCAAGTACCTGGAGAAGCAGGTCAGGCAGATCGTGACTAACTCCGCCACCTTTGCCGATGTGTTGGTTGCCCTGGAGAGGCAGTACCCGACCTACGAAACCGACCTCTCCATCAGGGCCGAGGTCCAGAACCTGCCCGTGCTGCCCAACAACCCCAAACCTGGCAGGGTCTCTGAGCTGTTGGCTGACCTGGATCACTGGGCTGGACGAGTGACGCCAGGTTCCTACAGCAGCGACGACCTGCTGTTCTGGTTGGTGGCCAAGCTCCCTCGAGAGCTATGGGACGAGTGCCGTTCGACGGCGGAGCGCAAGGCTAGATCCCTCCGCTACGAGGATCTATGCGTGCTACTCCTGGAGCTGGCGCTGGAGAAGGAGAGCGACCAGCACTTGAACAACTACCGTCCTGGTGGTGGAGGTTCTGGAGGCCATGGCAAAGGGTACCAAGGGTCCCGACCTGGGCAGGGGACTACCCCCAAACACGCCCACGCCCGTATCATGGAGAACGTTAAGGAGCTATTCTGGTGTGATGCCAGAGACGAGCAGGGCCACCTGCAGCACGCCCCTGACTGCGAGCAGCGAGACTCCTTCGTAGTCGAGGGGAAGCAGCAGGAGAAGAACACCGGCGCCAAAGCAAAGCTGCCGGATCATTACAGGTGCACCATCACGTGTGCATTCTGCGGGAAGCGGAAGCACTACGAGGATGAGTGCTACCATAAGCAACGCCTGTCGGCGAAGCTTAAGGGTGAAGATCCTGGCAAAGGCCCAGGCAAAGGTGGAGGCAAAGGCAAAGGCAACGACTCCGGCAAGGGCAAGTCGAAAGGACGTGGTCAAGGACAAGACAAGGGTCAAGATGGACGAGGAGGAGGCGCTAACCGCCAGCCCGACAACAAGAACAAGGACAAGAACGGAGGCAACCCCAACCCTAATCCAGGGGGGAACTCCGAGCCCTCTGGAGGACGGTCTGGTCCCACCACACGCTCACAAACGCAGGCCCAGCAAGAACAAGGAGCCAAGCGTGAGCATGAAGGTGGTGATGACGGCAACGCTAAGAAGAGGAGCCGTTTAATGAGGATGGCCCGCAAATTGCGGAACAAGGGGTTCGAGGTGACCTGTCCCGCGGAGTTCTGACGGGGACGCTCTGGTGGCACCCAAGACCTGGTGTTTCGGGTACGTATCCGACTAGGGAGACGCAAATACCTGGGGGTATTCGACACTGGCGCCACCATATCTATCGTGGCCAAGAAGATTTTACCTTGTGGGAGCCTGGAGAACACCATGACCACCGCCGCTATACGCATGGGGGATGGACATGTGGTGCACAGCTGCGGGGACTGTGAAGTGGAGGTACCTATGGGCTCCCAGACTATCGCCCATCGGTTCTATGTGATGGACACTGAGGCCTTCGACTTTGTACTGGGGACTGACTTCTTCGTACAGCACTCCCAGATACAATCCCTGACGCTGCAAGCGCCCTACCTCCTCTACGTGGACCACGGCAGTGACAGAGAGTCTGTGCCACTGGAGCAGTCGGAACGTACCTCGAGTTACCTGAGACTATCGAAGGAGGAGCCCTCGAACATGATGGCGGCCTCCAAAACTGAGGACTATCAACTATTGGGGGAAGTCCTAGACCAAGGTCTGAAGGAGTTGGGTTACTCTCGAGAAGACCTGAGTGTGGATTTGTTCGCCAGCGACAAGCAGCATGTACTGGACCTTTACTGCAGCAAGGGGAAGAACTGCAGCTGCAAATTTTACTGGCCCTCTTTCGGGATGGCCTACGGGAACCCCAGGTTCAGTGAACTGGGGAAGGTGCTGACCAAGGTGGCCTTGGAACGTTCCCGTATGGTCCTGTGTTCCCCCGATTGGGGAGCCCGTGGGGGCAACGAATACTGGCAAAACCTGCTGGACAGGCTGACTATCAGCTCTGTTCGCTTGCCTGATGAGGCCATCTACGTGCGTCTGGGACGCAAGACGCCTATTGGGAAGCCCGGATGGGGGAGTATGCTCAGCGTGTTGGACGGAGGTCTTACCTCCATTCCCTGGGAGGATCTGGACCCGACTCTGGTCCAGGCTATACAACGAGAAAGCGATGGACTCGCCTTGGGTGACTTGAAGGATCGACTACGACCTCAAGATGCTGTTGAGACTACACCCGGAGGAGATGAGTACGTCGTGACTGACACCAACGCCCCCAACTCTCCCTGTCATGTACCTGTTCCTGATGGAGTCTCTGAGTGTGGACTATCTGAGCTACCTAGCTCTATCCACTCAGACGACGAAACTGAGCACGACGCCTTCCTCGTGCAGACCTGTGTGGAGGAAGTGGAGAACGCCGAGTACGTCGCCCCACTGAAACCCCTACTCTCCATGAGGGTGGAAGACCCCGTGGACGAGGAGCTGGACCCTCGATCCAGGCTCAGGGAGTATGTGGATTCCAAGAGGAAGTTGGTGGCGAAAAAGCTATGCTACGCGAAGCCTACCCGCAGCTCATGGCCACTGAAGCAAGGACGTATGGGAGACCTATCCGGATTGAAGGAGGACCTCGAACAGAAGATCACCACCTGGCAAAGGGAGGTAGATCTCAAGCTCATGAAGAGCGTGTGGGGCGCCCATGTGAGGACCCCAGAGGACGACGACCTCTCGGAGGAATGTGTATGTGAACCCCCTCGACCGTGCCTATGTTGCCATCGTCCACCGGAGATGGTTGAACAAGACCTTCTATATGCCTACCAAGGGCTGAAGGACACTACCACGGGCGAAGAGTCGGTGGAGGACCACCTCCCGACGTCTATTCAGGGGGCAAGCAACTTACACTCTGACGAGGACATGGAGGACAAGATCAAGGTATTGGACCCGCGGGTACAGAAGCTTATAAGGACCTATCTGGAGGTGTTCGGAGAACTACCCCCTCCAGCCTCATGTGACAAGCTGGTACAGATGGACCTCAAGCTGAAACCCGAGTTCGTGGGTCACAAGATCCGGAAGGGACCCTATCCAGCTCCTAAAGAGCAGGCCGACGAGATTGAGCGACACATACAAGAATGTATCGACGCTGGCCTAGTCCTGGAGTACAAGGACGGGGACTACCCCCTACACTGCAGCCCCTGTTTCCTGGTGGCTAAACATGGGTCTACAGCCAAACGGCTGGTAGTGGACTACGGAGAGCTGAACAAGAAGACGCTGAACCACTCAGGGTCCATTCCCTATATGGAGTCTACCCTGGAGAAGATAGCCTCCTGCCGCTACAAGACCAAGATGGACAAGAGGAGCGGATTCTGGCAAGTGGACCTGACGCCGAACGCACAGGAACTACTGGCCTTCATCACCCCTCAGGGGAGGGTGTTCAAGTGGAAGGTCATGCCGTTTGGCGTGGCTAACGCACCCGCTCTATTCCAAGAGCTGATGAACAAGATCTTGTCCACCCTACGAAGGAGACCTAAGGTGCAGGAGCTCATATCCCGTGGTGCCCAGATGGAGGCTCACATCGACGATGTATGTCTCGGGACTAATACCCAGGAGGATCACCTAATCCTCTTGGGTGAGTTCTTTGCGGTCTGCCAGGAGAACCACACACGACTCAAGCTGGAGAAGTGTGAGTTCATGCAGGAGACCATGCAGTACTTGGGGTTTGACGTGGGCTATGGGTGGTGGACCCCAGCGGCCTCTAAGGGCAAACCCCTGATGGATGCCAAGGTACGACACGAAGACCCCAAGAAAGGACTTCATGATGTACGCAGTTTCATTGGGGCGTGCAACTTCTATCGCCGCCACATCAAAAACTTCACCTACACCAGCGCCGTTCTGACGGACTTGATCAAGAAGAGTACTACTTTGCGCTGGGGCCCACAAGAGCAACAAGCGTTTGACGAGCTCAAAGACAAGGTAGCCAACGCTAAGTGCTTGGGCGTGCCTAGGGCACAAGGGGAGATTATCCTGGTGACCGACGCCAGCAATGTGGGCGGTGGTGGAACGTTGTTCCAATGGCAAGCGCTAGAGAAGGAGGAGTTCGACTCAGCCATTTCCCAATGGGGGACGGAAGGTCTCAACCGAGATGAAACCCTCAAGCACAGCTATCCTGACGACAAGTGGGTCCTAGTACCTCTGGGCCACTGGAACTGGACGTGGAACCAGGCCAGGGGGAACTACTCCACCTATGAGCAGGAATTGCTCGCGGGTATGCTGGTGCTATCCTCACAAGCACGACTGTTGGGGAGTAACCCTGTGGTCTGGCTGTGCGACCAAGAACCGGTCCGCAGTTTCCAGAAGGGTCCCCCACCTGAGAAGGCCAAGCTACGACGCTGGTGGACCTACCTCAGTCAACTACGGATGACGGTACACCATATCCAGGGAGTGAAGAACGAGTGTGCCGACTACATCAGCCGCAACAACTTCGACGCCCTGATTGGTGCCCGGTCTGAAGCGCTGGCTAAGGAGGCGTTCAGCCGTATGGACGTCCACCTGGACCTCAACATGACGATGATACGCCCCCTGGATGGACTCCAGCAATCGGAGTACCTGAAGGAGTTTGGGGATATCTACAAGCGCCTGGAGAAACGCCTTGAACACCTCCTGGTCAACCAAGACCAGTGGAAGAGGGACAAGAGCTACCTCTGGCACGAGTACCGCATCTTGGTGCCTAGTGACAGAGTCCCAGCGCTGCTGAAGTGGACCCATGAGTCCAGCGGTCATGTGGGTGCTGACCGTACCCTGAGGCTGTTCAAGCAGTGGTTCCACACTACGTGGACTGACGACCAACTGCGGAAAGCCCTCCAGCCTATCGTGGACAAGTGCCCGTGCAGGTCCTGTAAACCAGGGGATATCAGGGACAGAGGTCTCTACTCGACCCTGCCCATTCCCCACTGTGCTAACAGTGTTCTATACGTGGACTACACGGAGATGCCGAAGTTCGGGGGCTATGACTTCGCCCTCGTGGTAACCTGTGGGTTGACCAGGTTTACCAGGGTGTTCCCATGTACCAAGCACATTACCGGGGAGGAGACTATCAAGATACTCTTGGAGGAGTGGTTTTGTGTCTATGGGGCGCCCAAGGAGATCAACTCCGATGAGGACGTACGAGTACACTCCGATACTGGCTGGTACAAGAGGGTCCTGAGATCCCTCAATGTCCAGGTGTCTACGGGGATTCCCTACTCTCACACGAGCAACCCCCTATGTGAGCGACAGATCCGTGTCCTGAAGAAGAACGTACGGATATGGTGCAAAACTGAACGCACCAGAGACTGGGTGAGACTACTCCCCGTCATATCCTTGATGATGAACTCCCAAGAGAGTTCAACTACTGGCTACTCGCCCCATGAGCTATTCCTAGGGCGCCCGGCATGGTTCCTACATGCCCCCTATCCAGAGGACACTCATTCTTCTGTGGGTGAATGGGTCCAAGAGCAACAAGCGAAGGTGGACAAGGCCAACGCTATGCTCCAGAGAGTGAGGGAGCGACAGTGGAACAAGAAGAACAAGCACCGAGTACCGGCCACCTTCCAAGAGGGGGACTGGGTGCTTGTGCACCACAGTCGACTACCCGCCTGGCCACGCTCTACCAGCGATGACCCATACCTCGGGCCGTACACGATTCTATCGGTGGATGGACACCGTATCACCGTGCGGTGTTCTCCCCGTCTAGGGGGGACCCTGGTGTGCGCTGCTCAACACCTGAAGCGCTACTATGATCCTGAAGACCTCTGTGGGGAGGAGTGGGAGCTGAACGACGAGGAAATCGCCGCTCTGGACCTACAAGGGGCTGCCAGCCCTATGGAAGTTGAAGGTGAACTCCCCGACATGAACGCCGAGGAGATGGCTAAGGAGGGCTTCTACCTGGTGAAGTCTGTCCTACGCCACCGCTATCGCCAGGGTTGGCGCTTCCTCACCCTCTGGGAAGGGTTTGGAGTCGGAGAGGCCACCTGGGAGCCCTTCTCTGCTTTTGTTCTACCTGAGGGACGCCTAAACTCAGTTCTGGTTGACTACTTGTCCCAAAACAACCTTGGTGAGTTGCTGAGGCTCGCTGAGACGCTTTCCTCCAAGACTAAAGCTAGGGACTGAACCTTACCCTTACCTGCCAAAGCGTGTGTGTGAGTGTGCTATTCCTAAGGTCCTGAGAGCCAGCCGCAGAAGTGGTGTCCTAATTATACCCAAGTCTGCACGCTTGCTAAACCTGGATTGTTGGCTTATTGATGCCACGGGGTACGCCCCGGGTCTCCCCTCCCCTAAGCGCCCAATTTCTGTGCTGGCGCAAAACCTTTGGGGAATACCCAGCGTACTAATCCAGGTATTGTTTTCCCTACCTATCTGTCTACTACAGGGAGGGGTGGCCAAAAGCTATGAAGGCATGAAAACGCCGTTTTGCTAAATGGCCAAAACACTGACCTAACCACTGCCACAGCCCACCAGGCCTGCTAAAATTGCAGGAAACGGGTGGGACAGTGACACACGCACTACAGGTCCTACACACCCTACAGTGTCACCATCCTGGTGGGCGAGCACTGGGGCAACTGGCTCCACCCCCCACTCAGGACTACCACTCCTACACGCACACTCTACTTGGTGTTGTTGAAGAACATGTCGTGGGTCCTAGCGACCCTCCTGTGAAATGACAAGAGAACACAGCGCTGCTAAGCAACTGTGGCCTAACAGGGGACGCCACAACGCGTTTCCCCTGCTAGGGCTTGGAGGGAAGAAGTGCTCCTGCGTGCACGGCGCAGATGTTGATGGAGTCGGACTCCCTGCTCTGCCACAGGCAGAGGAGAGTTACTGGTTTGTGTGATCTGCGCCCTTGTTTAGCAGGGCATGAAAAAATTGGTATGCTGCTGCACCAATCACCCTACCTGCCCACCTGTAAAGCAAAGGCAAATGAAGGGGCGTTTGCGGCGGAGGAACCAAGCCACTCTCCACGTATTATACGCTTCTCAGAGTGACCTATAATACACTGTCCGCAAACACGCTGAAGAATCAGCTACCCCTGTCAAGCAAGCAAGCGTTAAGGGACTCCTCAGGTTCTCTTAAAGAACGTACCGAGGAGCCCCTGGGTAGCCTAAACAGGGTTTACCGTGCGCACTTCGCGTGGCCTACCCTTTAATGCGTGTGTGAATGCGCGAGCATGCACGAGCGTTTCGGGCAAACCTGCCCATCTCAACCACAATCACGAACTCCACCAGGGGGTGGCCCCACCTGGGCTTACTCACCTTACCTACCGCTGGAGAGAGAGCAAGTGAGGGGCGCACGCGAAGAACGTTGCTATGCACTTGTGTGTATGTCTAATCACCCTGATCTGACCTCTAATCATCTGCAATCTTTCTAATCAATCCCTCTATCGCGTTCTATGGTTGTTAGCGCTGCTACAAGACTCGTTCACGGAGACACGAGACGAGCAATGTGTATGCGGTATACGAGACGAGAATACCTGTAGTTTATACCTGATCCATTGAAGTCTTTTCGATTGATTTTCGAATTCTTGAATTTTCGATACTTCTATTAGTGTGGGTGGAATCTGTATGTTTATTTATTAATGTGTGTCTCGTCATTTTCAAGGCTACGTGAGACATACGTTTATAATTCCATTATTTCCCCATTTTCCGGTGCTTCGCTAGGAGCCGCTCCTGCGCGCTGCCTTTTTATGCGTATGAGTTTCTGGATTTCAAAAATCTAGAGATGACTCTAATTTTTGTAAAAATGTGCTTCTGATGCACAATTGGATTCTGCTCAGGTGTGTCGTCTTAGAAAAATTCTAGGCCGTCATTTGACGGATTTTGGTGTCGTCGCTTCGTTTTTGCGTGGATTCGTCCGTAATTCTCCCATTCCTGCCTCTGCAGATACCCACGCGCAGCTTCGCTGAGTAGGCCGTGTTCGGGCCGAAACGCAGCAGCCTGGAGAGACTGAGCAGAACCCAAGACCCCACCAAGGGGCAATTTAATTTTTTTCACGACTCCCTTCGCCCTAAGACAGGTCACAGGTCGCCAGCAGGTTTACGAGAACCCATGCGAGTGTGTATATTGTGTCTTGCGTTGGGTTTGTGTCGCGCTGCGTCTTGGAGGGAGGGATGCACTTGCACATGTTTTGGCATGCTCCCAAACTAACCCAACCAAGCCACAGGAGCCCCGGCAGCGCCATGAGCGCTGAGTCTTCTGTAGGAAATGTTACAAACAGAGCAGCAAAAAAGCGCCAGCCATGGTGAGCGCCCATTTTTCTGTGTGATGGAAACTATAGGTATTTTAAAGTAGATGTGGAAACCAAGGAAAGGCCAAGAAAAATACCCTTTTTCCTAAAATGCGACAGTGGTGGCCACCACAGCACAAGGGGGGAGTAAGAAAAAGTGCTTTTCCATTGCTTTGAAGCATACTCTAGTTTTATTAGAGATGCACTGAGCATCCATGCATTTCTATCTTAGTATTGGTCCTACCAAAACTGGTGATAAGACATTTTGACCTATGGAACCAAACACCCAATCAGGATATGGAGTGGACCCCTTAATCCCCTTTCAATGTGAGGCAGATCATCTTTACCTGAGTTAACTGAGGACTGACATATCCAAGGCAGAGCCTATGAATTTGTCTATGTTTTTCCATGAATTCTTAGCTATCCTAGTGGTATGCACCCTAGGGGGCTGGGCACCTCTTTTTGAGAGGTCCTGGGTTCAATTCCTGGTCAGCCTAGCTAAGTAGGAAGATCCCATGTGACATGGCAGTGACCTCATCGCCACATGCCCTGCCACCTCAGCACATATGGGACCCAAAACAAAGAGTGCACATCTCCTGAGATGGCACTATGGAGAGAGAGTGACCATGGGGCAGTTTTCCGACTCTTTACCAAAACACCTCAGCTATTCTTGTGAATATGCATTCCGATTTGACCTGAGTTGCAGTTTCTGTGAATATCCTTTCATCTTTCACTGTTTACACTGCAGCCCTTCATGCTTTGATCCTGATTCTCCTCTCCTTGCACACTTCTGGCTTGGGCTATCCTGGACTGACTATATTTCTGCAAACAAAAGGTTTTCATCTTCCAAAACAAGCAGCAGGAAACCCTACAGCAACAGCAAGCAGCAGGAGAAGCAAAAACCCAGTGCTGAAACCACTATAAACGTTTCTCTTTGCACACGGGCGCACATCAAGGAGGGGCCGCGTCCTCACAGTTGGGTATCCAGCCTACGCGGTTGTCCCCCAGGGTTTGCACTGGTCCCATGGGTAGGGATAGCAGAGGCTCCGCGTCCATGATCGTCTCGTTCAAGCCCCCCATTCCACCACACTACTCCTTATCCTCCCCGTCCTCCTCATCCTCTTTGTCCTCCTCATCCTCCTCGTCCTCCTCGTCCTCCTCGTCCTCCTCGCCTTCCTCGTCCTCCTCGCCTTCCTCGTCCCCCTCATCCTCCTCGTCCTCCTCGTTGTCCTCGTCCTCCTCGTCCTCCTCGTCCTCCCCGTCCTCTTGGTCCTCCTCATGGTCCTCCTCCCACACCTCCTCGTCCTCCTCGTCTACCTCCATGTCCCGTGCACCTTGCACACCTCCATAGCCATGTCCCGGTGCAAAGCACAACACGTGGAACGCCTTTCCACAACCGCTACATTCATAGCCGGTTCTTCCCCTCCTGCAAAAGTGGCACACACGCCGCCGTTGTATCGCCAACAGCACGTGTACCTCTTTTCGGCGGGACTGGGCAAAGTACCGCCGCCGCAACACTTGCCATTGCCATTCCCACATACTAGTGGTCTCCTTGCACAGTCCCAATTGCCGGCAAGTTGCGAACACATTCACAACCGCGTACCAGAGCACAAACGCACGCACCGCGTGGGCCCATGTCATCTGGCGGCCCACCTGCCTCATCTGCAGGGCCATCTGGTTCACACGATTGACACCGCGCGACCGTGTGCGGTACGCCGCTACCACGGGGTGCACTTCCCGCCTGCTTTGCCGGTGAGGTGGTTCCTTTCGCGCAAACCACACATTCGTCAACATCGGCACAACGCGGGGGGGTTTGTGCCCGACCTTCGGATTCTTGTACGTGCACAAACTGTACTTGAAATCCGCAACAGTGCACACCGCCGTCTTCCCCTCCTGCACCTGCTCCCCGGCCCATGTCACGCCGTACGTGGACCTCTTTGTCATCATGAGGAATGCCCGCTTGTTGGCGGCCAATTCCTTTGCCAGGCCGTCGGACCCGAAAAAGGGGTCGGCACATAGCACCGTCCCCTCGGGCAGCAATGATGCCCACAACTTCATGATGTTTTTGGCATCAAAGTTTCATGCCGCAGTGCCGTAGCGGTGTAGCCGGCCACGTACAGCGGTGTACAAATACATGTCCACCACGTACCCCCATGTTGCATCGGCCAGGCAATACAACTTTATCCCGGTTGGGTGCGGTTTCCGGGCAATGAACATTTTCAGGGGGCCCGCTAGCATCCCCTTGTGGGGCACCACGGACTCATCGCCGCAGGCCGCACCCCCCATGCACCACGCTCCCGCCCATTGGCCATTGCAGTCTTCCAGTAGCGAGACGACATCGGTATGTAGCAACCGTTGCAGCAAATAATATTGGCGACGCGTTAGCATGTTTGCCATATAGGGATTGTATAATAGGCCCTTGCGGTCCCAAACCCCGTCCACCTGCATTGGTTGCACCATCCCCAATAGAATTAGAAATGCATTGTACCTAAGTCCTAGAGGTAGCAGGTCTGGCCTTCCGTGGTCCCGTAGGGCTTGGCATTGTAGATTCTCTATGGGGGCCATGATATGGTCCCACACCTCGTCCTCAGTATAGCCCATGAGCCAGGATTCCCCGGGCCGGATACCGTACTGGATATCGGCCGCACAGTCCTCCCGTGTGAGCCTATGGTCGTACAGCGTTGGTTGAAATTGTGGTGGCATCACAAACAAAGATTGTTGAGAAATGAGACTCTGTCGAACACGCAACACACCAGTGGCAGTTCCAGAGGCAACAGCAGACGCAGCAGAAGGGGAACGTGCAGAACGCGCAGCACACGCAGAACGCGTAACACGACCTCCAGAGGCAGACACAGAAGCAGACATGTAGAGCGCGTATTACCCGAAACACACGCAGGACAGGGGATGGGGCAATTGGGGCGGCAACACGAACAAGTCAATTGTTGCGTTCTTGAAACGGTGTCCGTGCACCCTACATGGTCCACGCAGAGCAGCGACCGCAGCCGCCACCATTCATCCGAACGTCGAAAAAGCATTCACAACGCAAAAAATACTGGCGTCGGTGCCCCATTGAAAGCGCCGCCTACTGATGCCACCACTGTGGGGTTCGCTGTGAATGTGCTTGCTGTGCAGACGGCACTGGCCTTGAAGAGAAGAGGGATTGTGAGGTTTGTCTGCAGCGGACCTCATCGCGGTCGGGCCACTCATCCCCCTCCAAAAACTGTGTGTCTGAAAAAATGCTGCCTGGGCTGCTCCAACTTAGGTCGGCCCGATTTACTAAATCTGCACTGTCTCGTCCTTCTCCTCCATCTCCACTCCCGCCGCTGCGGCTTCCTCCGGGGGCTCCTCTCCAATTTCCGCATCGCTCTTCGGCGCCCCAGCGCTCTCTTCCTCGGCTGCCTCCGGCTCCTGCGGTGGATCCGCTGGCGCGTTTGACTCCTCCCCCGGCTCCGTTTTGATTGGGTGCTGCAGAACACAGAACACGCGTGAAACATGCAACCCACCTCCAGAGGCAATCTGAGAGGGGCCAAAACAAAAACGTGTGGAACGCGCAGAACGCGGAGAACACGGGGCTCGCATCCAGAGGCACACCTGGAGGCTACGCGCAAATCCCCTAGAACGCATAGTACTAATGTGCACCGCGCACCTGTGCACCTTCCGTGTGCGTGGGTCCCGTCTCCGGCCCCATCTCCGGCCTGCCGTGCTGTTCCCCGGACGGTGGCGGTGGTGGCGCAGGTCCTTCTGGCAGTGGCTGGGGTCGTGGGAGTAGTGGCGCTGATGGGATCCCCGGCGGTGGCGGTGGCTGCAGCATTTCTTGCAGTGGAGATAAACGAGGGTGGCGGCGGATAATCCTGGTGCTGGTACCTGTACAGGTCGGACCCATACGGGAGGCTCCCGGAGCTCGAAGGCATTTCCGGATCCGTCTTCATCGGCTGGTACCCGTACCGCGGCCCATACTCGTATCACGGCTCATACGGATACGCATGCTGCTGCGGATACCCATACTCCTCCCAGCTTGTCTGCAGAACATGCAGAGTGCGCAAAACAGGTAAGACATGGGAAGGCAAATCCAGAGGCAGTCACAGAATCGAACGTGCAGACCGCGTAGAACGCGTAAGACGCCCAAAGCAGACAGGAGGCAACTCCAGAGGCAAGTGAAAAGACCGTGCCACGACGCCCAGCACAGGAATGCACACCCGCTGCCTCTTTGCATCCTTTGTTCTCACGAGTGTCCATGCCCCTGTGTCAGGGAGGTCAACACCTCTGTCCTCCGTTAAGGTGTAGGCCATGGTTGCGACTTGGCGGGGTGAGCTGCTGGGGTATCGCTCCTCAAACAGTTCTCTGGCAGCGGCTGTGCTTTGTGCATTCTTCGTGCCACAGCGGAGGACCATCTGCACACGGTACGCCCGCACGTCGGTCACCAGAAGCAGCGCCAGGCCCAATTCGCGGCGCGCTTGTTTTTCCTCGGCCAAACACACTTTATAGTGTTGGCATACTCGTCCGAGTGACACTTCATATTCCGACTCCAGGGTGCGCTGCATTACCTGCACATCGTTGTCGTAGGCGGCCCCGGCTTGGTACTTCTCCCCTCGGGTTGCACGGGCAACCACCTCGAGGTGGGTGCTTCGGGGTGCGCGTTGGGCGAGGGAAAGCTCGTCCTCGTCCTTCACACTGGCAGCATCACTGCCCTCCTCGTCCTCCTCCTCCTCCGCCTCCTCTGCCTCCTCCTGCTCCTCTTCTGACTCCTCTTCCGACTCGTCCTCATCCGAACTCTCCGTGGTTCTCTCATGTTGGATCCACGTCCACAGCCGGTCGCGCGGAATCTGTAGAACATGCAGAACATGCAAGACACATGGAGGCAACCCCAGAGGCAATACCAGAGGAAGCACGCAGAGCGCCGAGAACGCGCAAAACCCATAACACACAACCAGAGGCAGATCCAGAGGCAACGGAAAAGGGAACCGATAAAACGCGCAGAACACATAAAACACCTTTTTGTATTTCAAGTAGCCATCCTTCTCGTTGCGGACGTCCTGCACCACATGTGGCGCATGTGGCTTTCCCATTCGGGGCCTTGACCTGTGAAAGGGTGCAACAGGCGGTAAGGGACAACAGGCAGCGCAAAATAGTGGTCACATGAACCGCAAACCCGTGAACGTGGTACACCTCATACGTTGTGAGGTTTGTCAACCAAAATTCCTTCTCCTGCTTGTCCTTGGCCCCTTTCGTCTTCCGATTGACCCATCCGGCATGCCACCCCGCTGCGACACAAGGGGGTGAGGAGGACAGTGGTGCAAGGCGAGGAGCGAGACGAAAACAAAGACACACACACACACATACTCGCGGCTTGTTTAATTTGAAAGACAACGAAGGCGTCGTGCTTCAGTTTCTCTGGATGCTTCCACTCTCCCAGCTTCCGACCCTTCTGCAACCATTGAGAATGTGTGGCGGGGTACAGGGGTGCAGGCATGGCTCCTGCACCATAAAAGCAGAGCGGCCTATGAATGTTGGGACAAAAACATGCTGCAGAGCACGTAGCACGCGTAGAACGGCTCCAGAGGCAACGTCAGAAGCAAAAAACGACAACACACAAAACACCCAACACACGTGGGCAATGTAGCACCAAGGCAAACGCATAGGCAGAAGGCAATTGTCGTTGGAATACGCAAGTTTCAGTTCCATTGGGAACCAGTGCAGGTGTGTGGCAGAGTACAAGGGTGAAAGCATGGCAAGAAATAGAAAATTGGTTGTGGTATGATAGGTGTGAAGCATTTAGCCCCTGCAGAACGCGTAGAACGCGTAGGAAGACTTCAAGAGGCAGACTCAGAGGCACCGGACCGAAACACGCAGGACGCGCAACACACGCAGCACGCGTAGCACCAAGACAGAGGCAGAGGCAGGAGACAATTGTGCTTCTCTCCTCGGAAATGATTGAATTGAGCTACACGGATAGTTCCATTGCGACGGGCACCCTTGAAAACCCCCCGGAAGCACAAAACAATCATAAGAGCAAAAACGCGACAAAATTTCGTGCTATGCGTTCTACGCGTGGTAGCCAAAGGAATATACAAACTTGCGTACCGTGCATGGTGTTCCACAAGTTGTGTACTGCTAGTCCAGCACGATGGTGAATGGGCTCCTGCTTAGTGTTACACTGACCAAGGACTCCTACCTTAGGGCGTTGGCGGCAGGACATAATACCCCAGTTGTAACCAGACCACACTTAGAGTATGGGAGGGCCATATGACGCAGCAGGCAGTATAGGGCATGGAACTGTGACAAAATTGTCATGTACCATCGTGGGGGCTTCTTCTCAGTGGCGGCAGCCTTCAACTGTGTCAGGGAGTGCCAGCTCCTGCCATTCTTCCGCAACAAGAGGCACAATTGCAAAAGCTTTTGCAGAGTCCCACCACGTAATGCATTTCGCGACAGCCCTTTGGCTGTAGTAGCAAAAGCACCAGTAAGTGCAGCATGTACAACATTGACGGTAATAGCAGAAGACATTAATGCTGCGACAAGAAAACAGCTATGTAGGAGTGTATGGTGTAATACTCATGAACAACAACAATTGCAAGCTGGCCGGAATTTCGGCCAGGTGTGTTCGAAGGGGAAATAATTGCTTAAATGTTCAAAAATAGGAAGAGCTGGCCGAAATTTCGCTAGACCGCCCAAAAAGCAGAATATAAGTGGTTGAAGATTCAACAGACCCAAGAGCCGGCCGAAATTTCGGCCAGCCCTAAGAGAAATAAACATAACTATGGCTATTCACTAGGAAACCAAAAAGCTGGCCGAAACTTCAGCCAGAAGGGTCAGAAACTGCATATACACATAGTTGTTTGCATTGTTACCCAAAAGCTGGCCTCATTTTCGGCCAGCTTCAGAAAAACGTCAAATACAACACACTGAGAGACGGGGATACACAAGGCTAACACATCAACACGTATTTCAACGGCTGTCACACAGCTCTGGTAACAACTTTGGTCACATATGTCAAGTAGCATACTCAAAGTAGAAATGTACAATATTGTCACATCGCGCGTATACCACCTAGGCTTTTACAGGGGCTGAAAGTCCTGAAATATCCCATTTTCATCAATTTTACCCCATGAATGAGTATACAACCTTTTGAAATGTGTATAAAAATGAAAGAAACTTATGCAAACCCTATTCACTAAGGTTTTCAGATGTTTTTGAAGGTTTTCGGACGGTCTTGAACCGTATCATGTGCTTATTCCTGGTCCGACGACAGAAACACTATTCACTAAACCCACCGAGAACCTAGTTATTGAACCGACTTTCAAAAAACTTTTGTTGCAGAACACTGCAAATGAAATTCAGAACCAAATTCGATAGGAGCCTTCAATTACAATCCGAAATCGGAAAACAGGCCAGCAGTGTCTGGTGTGTTTGATGCTGGCAACTCAGAGTGTCGCAGTACTCAAATGACACACTGCAGGCAGTCAAATCAGAGCTGATGCAGAGATGACGCTGTAAACAAATTGCAACCGCCGTTGGAGTTGAATTGCATTAAAATTTGTTGAACTTCTAATCAGAATTGAGATAAATTGAAAAAACAGCACAGCTGGCAATCACTGCAAGCACATGGACGCACTGTACGCACTGTACTGAAGTGGAATAGCAGTCAAACCCAAACGGATTTTGCGATCCCGTTCCACTGCTGTCGAATGAAACATTGCTGGCCCTTTGAAATTAGATTCAGAACCCAATTCATTACGAGCCTTGGATTGAAATCTGAAATCAGAAAACAGGAGAGCTGTGTGTGATGTGTTTGAAGCTGGCAACTCAGAGTGTTCAGAGTACTCGAATGACACACTGCAGGCATTCAAACCAGAACTGATGCAGAGATGACGCTGTGAACAAATTGCAACCGCCGTTGGAGTTGAATTGCATCCAAATTCGTTGAACTTCTAATCAGAATTGAGATAAATTAAAAAAACAGCACAGCTGCCAATCACTGCAAACACATGGGCGCACTGTACTGCACTGTACCGACGTGGAATAGCAGTCAAACCCAAACAGATTTTGCGATCACGTTCCACTACTGTCGAATAGCACATTGCTGGCCCTTTTAAAGCAAATTGGGAACCCAATTCAATAGGAGCCTTCGATTGAAATCTGAAATCAGAAAACAGGAGAGCTGCGTCGGATGTGTTGGAAGCTGGCAACTCAGAGTGTCGCAGTACTCGAATGACACACTGCAGGCATTCAAACCAGAGCTGATGCAGAGATGACGCTGTCAACAAATTTCAAACGCCGTTGGATGTGGTTCAGGCTGGCGAAAAAACAGCATAGCCGGCACTAGCTGATATGGTGTATGAAGCGAGTTGAAAAACTCAGCAATTAACACCAGTCGAGAATCGTGAAACACTGATGCAAACTGCAGATCACATGACACGACTGAGAAACAGTGAGTCTGCACTGGGGGGGGGGGGAAGTCGGAAATCAGAAAACAGGAGAGCTGCGTCGGATGTGTTGGAAGCTGGCAAGTCAGAGTGTCGCAGTACTCGAATGACACACTGCAGGCATTCAAACCAGAGCTGACGCAGAGATGACGCTGTCAACAAATTGCAACCGCCGTTGGATGTGTTCGAAGCTGAGGAAAAAACAGCATAGCCGGCACTAAGTGATTTGGTGTGTGAAGCTAGTTGAAAAACTCAGCAATTAACATCCATTGAGAATCGTGAAACACTGATGCAAACTGCAGATCACATGACGCAGCTGAGAAACAGTGACTCTGCACTGGGGGAGGGGGGGGTCTGGCATGGCACGGCAAAATACGGGGAAACCTGAAGTGCAATCCGGATCTGAACTGAATCAAATCGCTTCTTTGAATTGAATTCCTTCGCCTGTGTAACCTGTAGCACATAGCACAGAGAATGTCAAGATGCAGGGAAAGTGGGAGTCTCAGCACATGCCACCAGAGGTGCAAGCCCACAGGGCACTTCCACGAAGGTTTGGAGGGGCGCCTCTCCACTAGCCTCGCATGTGGCTGATGCAAATGCTCCCCCCCCTCCGAGCAGAGCCCCTGCAGATTGCCATGCCTCCGGAGGCGGTCTGTGTAGTGCTCTGTAAAATGGTGCACTGCCACTGACCACCTCCGGGGGCTGAGACTCAAACTCTGAAAAAGAACATGCATTTTGCGGCCGTCAGCGTCCCGTGTTTCTACGCCCTGTGGATTCCATGATATGAGATCTCGGGCCAGGTACCGCACCAAGCGCAGGTAGCACTGGAATGGCTCCGCAATTTCTGCTGCACTAAGCTCAGGATGCGACACTGTCAAACCATCGCGGGCAGTGGGGATGAGATTCGCCAGACGCTGCCAGAAAATGTCGTTTTCCAACAGAGCCTTCGTATCTTTGTTTCCAATGGCCCACTCCCTTCGGGAGATCGCTCGGCCTTTGGGCTCCCTAAAATATTTTGTCAACTTTGCAGACGGAAAAATAGACAAAAGCTCCTGTTGCATGCTCGGTACAGCACTGCAATTCTCCTGAAACCACAAATACAGTTTGTGGAACACTGCATGACTAGTGACCAGTGCAATGCAGTGACAAAAGCTGGCGGCAGGGGGTGCGGAAATCGTGCAGAAACTGTGCACTGGCGCGCTGGTACTCTGCCCGTTTCCAAAGGCGCTTAGGCGCCCAGCAAGCTGGGCAGGCACGTTCATCGCCCGGACCCATCCAGTTGAAAATGGTGCGTAGCGCCTTCCAATCTGGGGCCCAAACTAAACGCAACGGCCATGAATCACTGACATCTGCAGGACATCCCGCTCCTTGAGGCGGTACTCCTCCTCTCCAACACGAATTGCACCTACGTACCCCAGGGCCACAACAAACATGGAATCCTCCCTAGCTCCTTGGCCGGGATCGAGGGGGACCTCAAGTCTGCCATTCGCCTTTGCAATGTGCCACAGCTGTGCACTCAGGGTATGCACAGACCCTTGGAGGATGTCCAATTGACACAAGCCTGCCACCATTTTTTCCACATTTTCCTTTACCACCGGTGTCGCACTGCTTGGCAATCCCAGTGACAGTCCTTTGCTGAAAGTGCCCCAAATTTTGGCGTCCAGTTTCCGGACAGCTTTCAAACAAGCCCCATGTGCCTCCGTGTCAGCTGCGTGCTGAATGTGTATAGTGGGATGAAGGTCTGGCGTTGCAGTTGTTGGAGTGGCTGGACCCTTGTTTTTCCTTCGGGGTTGCACTTGCTGGACCGGCCCCTCTGGAGTAGCGTGTTGGTGTAGTGGGGCATGTTCCTGTTCGAAATGTCCTGCACTCTCCGCATTGGCCTCGCCAAATGGTTCGTCCTGGCCCGGTGCCTGAATTTCTGCATCAGGCTCAATGCCTGGGGCTACCGCATCATCCGCATCTTCGTCCATCTCTGTTTCCCCATCTTCCCTAATGGCACTTTTGACCAACAATTGAATCCTCCTCGGTTTGGATTTGACCAGCATTTCAATCCCAGTTCAGTGTCTCCAATTTGATTCTCATCTCCGAGTATGTCAGCACTGAGACAAAAAGACAAAAAGTTCTGAACCACAGTTTCTGCTAGGTTGCAGGTTCCTTCCTTTCCACTTTTCGAACTGAATTGATGAAACAATTGGTGAAAAAGGAGCCAACTGTGCGAACTAGTTGACAAGGTTCAGAACTGTGTACCTGTGGCAACCGGATGTTAACTGGTCAACTTCCTTCTCTTGATCTCTGCAGCCGGTTTGGTTTTGACCAGCATTTCAATCCCAGTTCAGTGTCTCCAATTTGATTCTCATCTCCGAGTATGTCAGCACTGAGACAAAAAGACAAAAAGTGCTGAACCACAGTTTCTGCTAGGTTGCAGGTTCCTTCCTTTCCACTTTTCGAACTGAATTGGTGAAACAATTGGTGAAAAAACAGCCAACTGTGCGAACTAGTTGACAAGGTTCAGAACTGTGTACCTGTGGCAACCGGATGCTAACTCGTCAACTTCCTTCTCTTGATCTCTGCAGCCAAACGCAGTCAGCCACTGTTCGCATTCTTCCTTGTCCTTGAACTTGTTTTCAATTTGTGAAGAGCTGGTGGCGAAGGTGGAGGCAGGCAAAGGCGAAGACAAAAACCACGCGCGCGAAAGAATAACAAAGGGCAGACAAGAAACAGCGCATGTGTCCAAAGTGCATAATCTGTGTCTCCAAAGTGCACGATCGCAAAGGTTTTTCACCTGGTGTCTGCCGAATGCAGTCAGCCACTGTTCGAATTCTTCCTTGTCCTTGAACTTGTTTTCAATCCGCGCAGAGCTGGTGGCGAAGTTGGAGGCAGGCAAAGGCGAAGACAAAAACCACGCGCGCGAAAGAGTAACAAAGGGCAGATAAGAAACAGCGCGTGTGTCCAAAGTGCATAATCTGTGTCTCAAAAGTGCACGATCGCAGAGGTTTTGCACCTGGTGTCTGCCAAACGCAGTCAGCCACTGTTCGAATTCTTCCTTGTCGTTGAACTTGTTTTCAATTTGTGCAGCGCTGGTGGCAAAGGTGAAGGCGAAGACAAAAACCACGCGCGCGAAAGAGTAACAAACGGCAGACAAGAAACAGCGCATGTGTCCAAAGTGCATAATCTGAGTGTTCAAAGTGCACGATCGCAAAGGCTTTTCACAGGGTGTTGAGCTGGAGAGTAGTGCAAACGCAAAAAAAAGGCAGTGGCTGGCTGGCGAAGAGGATTGCGGGAACCAGACCTGGTGCATGGGACGATCCATTGCACGTTTCAACTTGGCCTTTTGAGTTCTCCTAGACCTTCAGCTTTGTTCGGATGTTTCCTGTAACACAGCGAGTGGTACCTTTATGGTTGCAGGCAATCCGTGCTGCGGTGGGGTGGCTTGCAATAGCTACTCATTTTTCCTTGACCAGTCGCTCCATTCCTTGGAGATCACAACTTTTCAAACACGAAATGCGCACGATCCGAGAAGTATAATTACACCACTGTGTGTATCAGAGAAATCTACATCGTGCGACATGGAGACCTGTAGCCATCGGCTTCATTTGGAATCCAAATCCTTTAATTCTGTGTCTCCATAGCAGACATTTCCGGTACCGGGAATCGCGCCTGCGGTAAAAGCCTAGGTGACGGGGTCCTGGAGGGTGGGCAACTTGTGACGCCTAAGGGATACGTACATCCTCGTCGAAGTGCACCTCCTTAGGTGCCCCATAGTGTTCGAACCATTGTTCAACCAAAATTTTCACAGTCTGTTCCCCTGTGATCTTTTTGTTGCAGGGGAAAGCACGGGTGAAACGGGTCAAGCCACAGGTGACAACCAAACAACTGTCATAACCACCAAACTTAGGCAGACCGTGGATGAAATCCACGTAAAACAGAGAGTTAGCACAGTAGGGGATAGGCAGACTGGAGACCAGTCCCCGGTCACGCGAGTCGCTCTGTTTGCTGGCGTGACAGCCACAGAAGTCCACCTTGGACTGCATACGAGCACGTAGCTCAACACAGGTTAGTCGGGAGTAGAAACGCCCCGTGAAAAGATCAACAGAGCGGTTGCACCCAGTGTGCCCAGAACTGAGATGGGCCCACTGTAGGCAACCATCCAGTCGTGCCTCAGGCACGACTATACGGTCTTCAGAATACAGATATTGGTTATCTTTATACCAACGGTCGCCGTCTATCAGGCGTGCCTGTAGGCCATCACTGAGGGAGTTGAGTACGCATTTGTACTCCGCGTGGTAGTCTTTCAGACTCCAGCCCTCCAGTACAACCGCAGTGCGCATGGAAAGGTCCAGCTGGACGTCCATGCGCTGGAATGCCGCTTTGGCCAACGCTTCCGAGCTCTCACCTAAGTGGGCGTCGAAGTTGTTACGAGATACATGGTCAGCCATCTCGTTCTTTATACCCTGTATGTGGTGAACAGTCAGCCTGAACTGACGGAGGTAGGCCACCATCGCTTTAGTTTCGCTTTTTCAGGAGGGGGACCCTTCTGAAACGTTTTCACAGGCTCTTGGTCACAGAGCCAGACAATAGGGGTAGTGCCAAGCAGACGGGACTGGGAAGGAAGCACGATCATCCTAGCCAGGAGTTCCTGGTCGTAGGTACTGTAGTTGGATCGTGCTTGATTCCATTTCCAGTTCCCGTGCTCAAGAGGCACCAGACGCCATTCATTGGCAGGGTAGTCATGCTTCAAGGTACCATCGCGGTTCAGACCTGAAGTTTGAAACTGGCAGTGAGACAACTCAGCAGGGTTCAGCTCCTGCCACTGGTATAGGGTACCACCCCCCCTACATCACAGGCATCAGTGACGAGTATTATTTCGCCCTTAGGGCGGGGTACCCCCAGGTAGTTGGTAGAGGAGATTTTCTTCTTCAACTCCTGAAACCAGGCCTCCTCCTTGTCGGTCCACCGCCAAGGGTTTGTCTTTTTTATAAGGTCAGTCAGGGGGGCTGAAGAATACGTAAAATTCAGGATATGGCGCCGGGAAAAATTGCACGCGCCAATGTAACTCCGGACGTCGTGCAGACCCTTCTTAGGGTCGTCACGTATTTGCATGTCCTGCAGGGGTTGCATCTTAGATGCGGCCGGTTTCGACCTCCCATACCCAACGTCAAAACCTAGATACTCCATCTCCTCACGCATGAACTCACATTTTTGGAGTTTGATGCGGAGATGGTTTTCCTGACAGACAGTGAAAAACTCTTGTAGGAGGAGGATATGATCCGCCTGAGTATTAGTACCCAGGCTCACGTCATCGATGTGTGCCTCCATCTGAGCCCCGCGGGAAACCAGTTCCAGTACAAGGGGTCTGCGTCTCAGGATATATAGGATTTTATTCATCAGCTCCCGAAAGAGAGCAGTAAGAAAAAGTGCTTTTCCATTGCTTTGAGGCATACTCTAGTTGTATTAGAGATGCACTGAGCATCCATGCATTTTTATCTTAGTATTAGTCCCACCAAAGGTGGTGATAACACATTTTGACCTATGGAACCAAACACCCAATCAGGATATGGAGTGGACCACTTAATCCCCTTTCAATGTGAAGTAAAATATCTTTTCCTGAGTTGACTGAGCACAGACATACCTAAAGTAGAGCCTATGAATTTATCTATGTTGTTCCATGAATTCTTAGCTATCCTAGTCGTATGCACCCTAGGGGGCTGGGCACCTCTTTTTGAGAGGTCCTGGGTTCAATTCCTGGTCAGCCTAGCTAAGTAGGAAGATCCCATGTGACATGGCAGTGACCTCATCGCCACATACTGAAGCGGTACCCAGAACCCCATGGCCAGGTTACGGCATACAACCGGTCTCCGGTCCACTAACCCCATGCACGGCGTGTTCCGTGCCGTGAAGCCCCGCATCGGCAACCGATGCACCGCCAGCGGAGATTTGGGTATCAGAATATCAGGAATCAACAGGGTTTTATTTTCATATTGTTTCCGTCAATTTTTACGCTTCCGTTCCGATACTCACTGTTTTGACTGCTGGCGGTTGGTTCGCGACTTTACCGTAACCGCCAGCTTAACTGTTTATAATGGAAATTTTAACGCTATCCGTCACGAAGGCTCCAAAGTCGCCAGTAACTGCATGGATGCTTCCGCAATTTTCATAATTAATACTCGCAACCTTAATCCGAATTTTTCAGGATGTCGAAATCGGATTTTCGACTTCGACATCCCCGCACTTGATTTGACCTCTCTCGAGTGGACCTACGTGCTTCCGTATGCACGAATCAACTTCCCTTTTATCCTGCCCTCCATTTGTCTTAAAGATATGGGCAAAACAAAGTTGATTCGTGAGGCCACTTGTGAAGGTCATATCTCGTGTTGCTTGCGAGTATTGACGATAAGGAAACGTGGGATGTATTCACAATACTCTCGACGTAATTTAGGAAGCATTATATGCCTTGCGTCTCCACACGTGCGCGCTAGTGTAATGGATCATGGTCAAGAGGGTAGAGTTTGCGTTACAACTCATTGGCCATGACATTGCGTGGGTTAAGATAACTTTCGAGTGTAGCGCGCAAGTGTTGGTGTTGCATAGGAACTCTTCTTGAGTTCCTATGAGCGATTGACACAAAGTTATGCCCTTGGAGGGGCATGACATATCGTGGTGGGAGCCACCTTTTTGGGCTATATGTGGTATGTGCCATGTGTTGTGTTGCGTGCCCATTTGGCGGGTCCATTACTCCAAGCCAAGCCCGCCAATGGACCTCATATTGTGCAAGCCCCTTCTCCATACTCCCTACGGTCAATTGCAAGCCTAACCTTCGTGAAGGGAAGCTTGTGTGGTGAACCCGAAGCGATGCGTTGGGAGCAAGGTGTGTATTTTGCAATTTTCCATATTTTCATGTGCCCACTTGGGAAGTAGCGCTCGTAACCTTTTAAGGCGCCCCAAGTGGAGCACATACGTGGGATCGAAGGTCATTGGTGTCAAGTCATTGTGTATAGAAGGATTAGTTGATTACCTAATCCAAGGCGAAGATATTATAATATATTTGTGCGCCTTTCAAGGCACCTTTGTGTGTCTTTTTGCCAATTTTGCCATTTTTGGCTCGTCATGATGTCAAGTGGCGACCGTGTATCTCAACGTTGCGCTCAATTGACATCATGACCCAAGTATGTTATGAGGGTACATACTTCGGTAGCCAACATATCTTGGACCCGGCGAATAACTCCTCTTAGGCTTGGCATACCGTGGCCGCCATGTTGGCGATTTGGGACTATCCCAAATCATGGGCTCACTTGGCGACCCTGCCATTCCGGATACCGGAGGAGTTGGGCGACGCCCCAAAGATATGTTGGACATATATGACTTGATACCAATCCTATGGCACACTCCGGTCCGAGTCGGGCATGTGCCTCATTTGCCCTAACCATGAGTGTGCGCAATTTTGGCCATTTTGAGCATTTTTCCACTTTTGCTGCCCGCCGTGCACTATGTTCTAACCCTCGTGCACGCCGGACGCATGGACCAATGGACCATATATGACATGGGTGTTATGGGTAGTGGTCCCCATGGTCCACACACCACGTGGGCGAAGCGGAGCTGCCTTCGTTAAGGCGCTAGGCCAAATTAGGTATGGGCAATTTTGCCATTTTTGCATTTGTGGACCCAATTGGGATCGTCACCACGCCAAGTGGCATGGAGATCTTCGAGAGCCAAGGGCATGGGAGTCTTAGTTGGACTCCCGGTGGATCACGTATGGAATGGCAGATCCGATCTCCAAGCCGGCGTGGAGATATACTATTGGGAGCACACTGAATTTTGGCTCATTTCAAGCAGCCAAAATGACCCAATTTTGGGACCCCAATTTCCCCCTTCCGTGTGGTCAATTGGCGGCCCCATTTCTCTAAGCCCATAGGGAGCCCGGACCTAAATCCAAGTTGTGCACTCAGATATAAGTCCTAGGTCCTGCCAGCTACCCTGTGAGCCATTGGCCTCACCTTGGCCGAGCGAGCCGCGCGTGGGAATGACGCCAATTTTGGTGATTTTGGCATCATGACCCCACTTGACTCATCCGTGTTGCCCTGAGGCCGGGACCTCAAAGGGAACCAGGTTGGGTGAGGGCTCCAGGGAGTTCGTACTCGAAGGGCATAGGGTCAGTTGCCTCGTCCCTACCTCTGGCGGGTCCGAACGAGGGGTCAATTTTGGGGATTTTTGAGTTAATTTCAGTTTGGGCTGAAACAGCCCATTTTCAGCTACCAACTCCTGGGTGATAATGGCGGGGCCATATCTCTGGCTCAGAGAGGAGTTGGGACCTGCCGTTAAGGGAGCATAGGGAGCCACTGTCGGTTGGCCTTGGTACACATTGGTTCCCAGGAACTCGCCTGTGGCTGTGCGGGACACCTCTCCCCATTGGCAGGGTTTCAGGGTCCGGACTGAGCAGGGCATGGGTTGTGTTTGAGCCCCCGCCCCCATCAGCCACTGAGAGGGTCGGACCTGGGATTGGGATATGAGTTGGGACTGAGTGTCTATGGTCCTGTGATGCCCTTACCCTAGTCCAGTCTTAACCCCATGTGTACATATCCTGATGTGTTGTTGTACATACTTTTGTTCCCTCTTTGCAGAGTGGCAAGGATTCTGAAACGCTTTGTCACATGACAACGCATTGATGCCCTTGTGAGCGTAGTGCTTTGCCTGCCTGCTCACTTGCGTGTGTCCACCGCAGCGTCCCGTGGCCGGCCCCCCACGGGAACGCGTCAAAAGCGTTTCACCGCCGCGGGGTTACCCAACCCTCGCGTGCCACTCGGGGCCACCAACCCCGAGCAGCGCGTCGCAGCAGCGCAGCGCAGCTCGCAGCTCGCAGCGCAGCGCAGCGTCTCGCAGCGCGGCGCAGCAGCTCGCAGCGCCACTCAGCGACAGCGCCGAGTTCGTTACGGAGCCCGCAGCGCCGTCCAGAGCATCGTCCTGACCGCGCAGCGCCCGTGGAAGAGGTGCACAGACCAGGACTCCTGCATCAGCCCCATCGGCCAACCCGGAGTCCCAACGGCCGACCAGCAAGGCCGCGTCAACCACCTCCACAACCACCGGCTGACCAGCACCAGCCGCACTTCCAATCCAGTGCTGCAGCACCCTCCTCAACAACCACAACGAGTTCGTTGAGTTGAACGAGTGCACATCAAGGACTTCAAGATCATCTACGCCCCCGCTGCCATGGTGAATTGGCAGGAAGCGGGCAGGACGTGGCCGCGGCCCCACCCCCATGCAGCACGCCTGCTGCGTGGGTTGGTTTGGGACCAGCATTACCGCCACAGCAACCCCCAGTGCGAAGGGGGCATGCCCAGGAGCTTCGAGCTCCGCACGGACATCGCCCCCGACCGCCTGCAGGCCGTGGAGGACTGGCTGCGGGCGGAGGGGTACGAGTACCGCCACCAGCAGAGGCGCTGGAGGGCGTGGACCCGGCCGGACAGGCCTGGCGAAGGGCTGCGTCCCGACGGGATTGAGGAGGACGAGGAGCCCAACGCCTACCCGTCGGGCGCCTCGATCAACGTCTCCCTGTGGGACGTGATCGAGAAGAACTTCCCGGAACCAGGGAGCGAGCGCAGGCTTCAGGGCAGCAGCAGCGCGTCTCCGGGGAAGGAGAAGCGGTCCGCCGGGGACAAGAAGAGGGACCGGAGGTGGCGGGAGTACCAGGAGTCCCTGGCTGCCGAAGCCGCCCAAGGCGCCAAGGGCGGAACCCCAGCCCCCAGTCCCCAACGGCCCAATGGTGGACACCACCCCGGCTCCACCACCCTTGGCGACTACATCCAAGTCGCCAAGCAGACTCAGGCCAAGCCCCGTTCGCTGCTCCTGAAGGCCCGGCAGGCCTCAGCAGGCCCAAGCAGCGACATCGAGTCGGCCCACCGCGGGAGGACGCCGGCCGACCAGGCCAGCTCCAGCAGCAGCGTCACTCCCGAAAGGGACGTGGCGCGCGCCTGTGAGTGCGCCTGTGGGGTGCCCTGCAACCGTCGGGTTGCCCGGCAACGGGCCCGGCAGTACAGCGCTGCCGTGGAGGGCGCCACCGGCATCGCCCAGGAGGAGGCTGCGCAGTGGGCACATGGCATGGCCATCCACGCCCAGACCGTGGCGGCCATTGCGGCCGGACTCACGGCCGCAGCCGCCCATGGGGCAGCGACCGCCTGGGTCAACGGTGAGTTGGCGGCAGCCGACGAGGAAGCCCGCCTGACGCAGGAGGCCATTGCCTGCAAGGAGGCCGAGGTGAAGGCGCTGGAAGAGGCGCTTGCCCAAGGGAGGGCAAAGAAGGAGGCGGAGGAAAGGGCCCACGCCGAAGCGACGGCTAAGGCCCAGGAGGACGCCGCCAAGAAGGAAGCCATCGAGGCCGCGCGACGGAGGGTCGCTGAGGAGAAGGCCAAGACGGAGGCGGAGCTGGCGGCGTTGGAGGCGCAGAAGGCGCAGCTGCTGCAGGCCCGGGAAGCCGAGGCGGCTCGTGCTCGGGAAGAAGCCGAAGCGCGAGCTGCCGCAGCCACCGCCGCCGCAATGGAGGAGGCAGAGGCCAAACTCCGCCACGAGACTCCCCCGGGAGGATCGCGAGTGGAGACCCTTCGAAGGCTTTTCGAAGGGGACGCCTCCTCCAGGATGAAGCTGGATGAGGCGGACACGGGCAGCAGTGGGAGCGGTAGCACCACCGCCCGTCGACGGAGGAAGGGCAAGGGGAAGACCCCCGAGAGGCCGCGGAGGCCAGCGGGTGGGCACCCCCACGACAGTGACCCCTTCTTCACCGCCAGTGACGGGGATGAACGAGGCCGTCGACATCGCCAAGTGGTGGCTTGGACGGGCGGAGGCGACGGAGACGTCCCCATGGAACCGGAAGGTGAGGATGAGGATCTCCCTCCTCCCTACCGGAGCTCCGAGTCCTCCGTGACCGAGACGCCCAGGTGGGGCGACATGGACGAGGATGACGACATGGAGTTCGGCATCATGAGGAAGCGCCCATCCTCGGACCCACCGAGGCGACCCGGCGGAGACCCACCGGGACCCCCTGGCGGAGGACCATCAGGACCCCCTGGAGGACGCCCACCAAGTGGACCCCCTGGAGGCGGACCACCGGGCGGGGGAGGACCCCCTGGCCTGGGCGGACCCGGCGGAGGCCCTCCTGGAGGACCCCCTGGGGACCCCGACGACCCACCAGGGAACGGCGACCCGGATACCACCTGGCGGTGGATTGTCTACCTCCGCAGGAGGGTCTTTGCCCTCGAGTGCGAGGTGGACACGGGCAAGGTCGAGATGGCTCGCATCTCCGGGGTCGCCGCGCGCGCGCAGAAGGACCTGGACATCGCCAGAGCCGAGACCAAGTCGTTGACCAACGTCGTCAGCGGCCTGCAGGAGAGGCTGGATGCGCTGGAAGCCCGTGGGAGAGTCGGCAGCGACCACCCACCCCTGGAGTCAGGCTCGTCGGACGACGGCTGGGGACCCGGACCAGGTCCAGGCAGACCCCACGCCCCCGGCGGAGCCCCCAGGAGTCGCCCCAGCGCCAGTGCCCCCTCTCTCACCGCCCCCTCTCACCACAGCGCGGGCCGCCGCAACGAGCGCGTGCCGCCCGGCAGTGGCAGTGAGGAATGGCGCGATGAGTGGCTCAGCGCGGACTACCACAACCGCCGTGCTCCACCGCGGACGCCTGTACGCCCCCGACGCCCGCCGCCAGCCCCGATGCCAATCCCCAGGGCTGGAGGACGTTATGGTGGACTCAGGGATGAGGTCCCCAGAGGAGACGTGGAGTGGGATGTCGGTGAAGGTGAGGACCTGGACCTGGACCTGGACCTGGAGGAGTTCGACATCAGCCCGCCGCGTGGTGTACGACGGGAGGCCGCTGAACGCAGCCGCCGGCGCCGTGATGAGGATGCGTACATGGATGCAGTACGGCGTGAACATTTCGGTTCAGCGTACGTGGAGGAACCGCGGCGTAGCCACAGGGATTCCATGGAGGAGATGGACGTGGCGGACGTGGGAGTCCGTGGGCGAGGCCGATGGGAACCTCGGTCGACCTCGCGGCCGGCGTTCATGGTCTCTAAGGCCGCGGACGCCGCCGTGTGGGAAGACTTGAAGGACATCAAGCCCCCCATGTACGATGGCAACCCCCTCAACCTCGACCGCTTCTTGGAGAAGCTGGACGACTGGGGGCTGACCGTCACTGAAGACCAACCTCCCGCGGATGCGGAGAGATATGTCTTCAAACGGTTCAGGTACCGCCTGCCGGAAGTGCTCGGCGAGCTATACTTCGTGGCGACCAAGGAGGGGAAAATCAAGACCCTCAAGGACGCCAAGAAGTGGCTCAACGAGCAGGAGCGGGTGGACGCTCCGCAGGTGGCTGCCAAGCGCTGGAAGTCCATCAAGCTTGAGCATGATGGACGGGAGATCCGCCTACGAGAGTGGCGAGACTTCCGAGGGAAATACACCCTCTTCCGCCGCAACGTGGAGGATTGGAACGAGGGTGACGAGCAGGCTCGCCTGCTCTCCATGCTGCCGGAAGCATGGATCAAAAGGGTCACCAAGGAGGAATCCAAGCGGGCCAAGTCAAACCACACGGTCAAGATGATGCTCCCCAAGGAGTATCATACGAACGTGGTGAGTTGGGCGAAGAAGAACGTGGCCCGGGATGTCAAACGGCACTCCCTGCGGAACGCTCTTCTCATCACCGTCTCGGGCGATCGCGAGAAGACCGCGATTTGGCGCCTTGACGACTGTGAGTTGAGCGGCCAGACCATCCGTCTGCAGCCCATCCCGGCGCGGATGAGCTGCGACGAGATCCTGGAGTGGGTTGGCGAGGAAGTACTCAAGGAGTACCGAAACCTCCACCACACCCGCGGGTTGAGGCCCGGCGACCGCGACGTCAACTACGTTGGCGAGGGACCTGGCGGGGAAGACGCCATGGACCCAGCGGGAGCCGGCGGCGATGAGACTCTCGTCGACGATGACGACGACGATGAGCCCGCCGAGGTGGCCGTCTGTGCCTTCGTGGCCAGGAACCTGAGCGCGGGGAGCAAGCCGGGAAACTGGAAGCCCCTGCAGCAGGGTTGGAGGAAGCAGGAGAAGAGGGACCCTCGCCGCATTGGCGACCCTCCGCTGTCCTTTGGGGAGTTCATACGAGCTCACCCGCAGGGCTGTTTCGTGTGTTATGGGAGGAAGAAAGGCTTCAACCATGACCACCGAACATGCCCCGTCCACAAGGCCGACACGGAGGCTTACAAGAAGGCGCACGGGTCGAAGAAGCGTGCGCCCGCGGGTATCCGGGAAGCCAAAATGGAGGTCGACAAGGACGAGCTGGCCAAGCTGATGTCGTCGGTGGGGACCGAGTTGGCCAAGGAGATCCAGGAGATCAAGCGGAACTGGGTCCCCAGATCGGACAACAAGAACAAGGAGAACAACCAGAATGACCAGAACAAGGACAAGGACAAGAACAAGGGTAAAGGAGGAGGTAAAGGGGGAAGGAAGAAGGGCGTCAACGACGTTGAGGCCGAGGAGAACACCCCCTCTTCCACAACCGACGCCCCCTAGCGGAGCCCCTGCAGCCAAGGGCCCCAGCTAGGGCGGTCGCAGGATGGTGACGTGGGAAGCGCCGAACCATCCCTGTCGGGAGTCGGTAAACACAAGGGGACTGCCGCGGGCGGAAGGCCCGGTCTGGCGCCCAGTCGCGGAGGCGGGGTGAGGGCAAGTGAAGGCACGAACCCTTGCACCCGTCCGTCCTTCGCGACCAAGAACGTGTTTGATGTACTACAGGATCTATCCGAGAGTATCGGAGGATCACCCGGACCGCAGCTGGATGCTGCAGATGGGCAGCCTGAGCCCATTGTCCACGACCTGCACCAGTCGCTTGTTGAGCTTCTGGAACGGCCGGAGATCCTGAGTTTGCACGCCGTGCGCCGTGTCGGTCGCGAGCGGCAGTTGCATCTTAAGGTCCGTGCCCTATGCGGGGAAGTGGAAAAGGTTTTCGACGTGTTGGTCGACACGGGAGCTCAAGTCAGCTTAGTCAAGGCTGGCCTACTTCCACCAGAGTGTCTTACCGACAGTCGGAAACCTGTCAGGCTGAAGGTGGCGAACGGCCAGTACATGGTGGGAGGCACGAAGGAAGCGGCCATTGGGCTGCAGTTCGTGAACCATCGTGAGCTGAGCCGCCCAGACCTCGGCAAGGAAATCCTCCTGCACGGTAGCTTCTACGAGGCCGAGATGGACTGGGACATGATCGTCGGGTACAACTTCATGATGGAGACGGACTCTGGCGTCCTCCCGGCCCAGGCCTCCATGACCCTGTACCAGGACGACCAACTCTCGTGGCTCTCGTCACCTGAGCACCATGTGGAATGCCAATGGATCCACCCCGAACGCAATCAGCTCGAAGTGGCCGCGCTGGACACTGAGCCCACTGGGCCAGCAAACCAGGAGTACGGCGTAAGGCCCGAAGTGGCGAACCGAGTGGTCGCGGACCTGGGAGCTTCGGATCTGGCCCTGGATGCGTTCTCTTCAGGAACCTCCGCCCATCTGCGGGTGTGTGAGAAGTACTGGAGCGCACAGGACTCTGCGTGGAAGAAGCACTGGGGTCCGCATCAGGGATTGATGTGGATCCATTGCCCCCGTTGGGACATTCCAAGAGCGATAGCGAAGATTCGCAAGGACCGCTCCAAGGCAGTGCTGGTTGTCCCTATGGGATGCACCGAGGAGGAAAGTACCCGACATTGGGTAGCCTCATTGACCAACATGACCTTGAACAAGGTCGTCCTACCGGCTGGAGAGAGTGTCCATCAGGACGCTAAGGGACAGCCCATGCCACCCCAGAGATGGCCAACAGAATTCCACTATGTGGATGGGGGCCTTGATCAGGCCGACACCACGGACTTCGTGTGTGTCAACCGCATCATAGCAGAGCCCTGGCGGCAATGCTTTGCGGTTCCCCCTGTTGACATCGAAGAATCGGACTCCGAAGACCCCCTCACTGAAGAGGAGTGGGATCTGGTTCAGGGGTATATGGATCAGCCCTTTCACGACTGGGGAAACCAGCGTGAGGGCAAAGGCCAGGACAAAGCCTGGTGGGAAGTGGACTCAATCGTCTCTGGTTCCTATGACGGGAATACCTTCGTACAGCGGGTGCTGGATCACATGTCCAGCCAAGACGAGCCGCCTGGCGGTAACCCACCCACCTACGGCGATCTGTTCCGAGGCAAGACCAGAGATGGCCCTTTGGGCCACCTGGGAAGACCACCTGAGCCGAAAGCGAGCGGAGTAGCTACCCCTCAAGTAAGCTCCGTGGTTCAAGTGCCCGGAAAAGCCAAGGCGGAGTCCGATGATTGCCCCAAGATCCAGGCGTTGAGGGCCAGGCTGAAGCAGAAGTATGGCGAGACCTTCTTCAGCGGTAAGCCTGTGTTTCCCCCACCGGTGCGTGGACCGTATGGCGAGGCCAAGATACGACTGAAGCAGGACCCCCGTGTGTATCGTCACCGGGAGTTTGCCCTGAGGGGCGAGAGGAAAGAGGCCATGGAGAAGATCCTCCGTGACTTCATCCAGAGAGGCTGCCTTGAGCCGTGCCACTCCGAGTGGGCCTCCCCCTGCTTCGTCGTCCCCAAGAAGGTTGCCGGTGAGTGGCGGCTCGTGGTCGACTACCGCGGCCTGAACGCCCAAACGCAGCACGACAGCTATACGCTGCCCCTCATTGAGGATATGCTGCAAAAACAACACCGGCGGAGGATCTTCACGGTGATTGACCTGAAACATGGTTATCATCAGATGCCTCTCGCCGAAGAGTCCCGTGCCTGCACAGCCATGAGCACCCCACTTGGACCTCTCCAGTGGAAGGTGATGCCTATGGGCGTTACCAACGGCAATGCGGCTTTTCAGCGGATGCTGGAGAACCTGCTTGAGCCGGTGCGCGACTGTGCGGACCCCTTCGTGGACGACGTGATCATCGCGTCCGGGGACCCCAGCATGAGCTACGAGGAGCTCCTGGAGGCACACGAGAGGGACGTCACTCGAGTGCTGGACCTTCTGGTTCGGCACAAGCTCACGGGCAGCAGTGACAAGGCCACCATTGCGGTGAGCGAGGTGGTCTTCGCTGGCCACGTAGTCGGGAACGGGCAGCGAAAGCCCATACCCGGCAAGGTGGCGGCGATTGAGCACTGGGAAAAGCCCAAAACGGTCTCTGAGCTACGGGCGTATCTGGGGTTCTGCAACTACTACTCGGGGTATATCAAAATGTATGCCGAGTATGCAGCCCCCATGACGACCATGCTCAAGGGCAACCGAGAGGAGACCAAGAAGGGGTCCAAGAAGGCTTTGGTCTGGACTGAAGAGTCTGACCGTGCCTTTGAGGGGATGAAGCAGGCGCTGCTATCCGCAGTGGGTCTGCACCTCGTGGATCCCGACCGAGGGTTCGTCCTGCGCACCGACGCTTCCGACTACGCCATTGGGGCTGTGTTGGAGCAAGTGCTTGACGATGGGAGGCACGTGCCCGTGGCCTTCTGGAGCCGAGTCCTGGCGGAAGGCCAGAGACGGACGTGGACGCCCCGTGAAAAGGAGGCGTATGCCATCGTCATGGCTCTCAGGAAATGGGCTGGGTACATAGCCCTCCATCCCGTCACCGTCTGCACCGACCATCAGAGTCTGCAGTCGTGGCACAAGGAGCACGTGGACACCCCCTCGGGTCCCGCCTCCCGACGGGCAAGATGGCACGAGACCTTGGCCAAGTTCGACCTTACGGTTGTTTATATTCCTGGAAAGGATAACACCGTGGCGGACTGTCTCAGTAGGTGGGCCTATCCCGCCAGCAAGGGCATGCAGGACATCTCTGCCCATGGCGATGAGGCTGAGACCGCTGAAGCCAAGAGGATCATTGAAATGGAGCGCCTGATGGGGGAGGAAGGTGCCAAATGCTTCGTCGTCATGGCCGCGGATGCCCCCCTCGCTTCGAGGGTGAGCAGAACGGTCAGTGTACTCGCCCCTGTGGGTGCCGCGGGCGGAAGGCCCGGTCCGGCACCCCCTGTGGGAGTGGAGTCCGACAAGCACCTCTTCCCAGAGTCTTGCCTCCAGGACGACTGGACCGACGATTACGCCAAGTCTGAGGCCCTTGCGGCCGAGTATAGGGCTGTGACCGACCCTGACGACGGGCAGAAGTGGCCAAAGGGGCTGACCGAGGAAGATGGCAAGCTCTACCGGAATGGTAAGCTGCTGGTCCGAGAGTCCCGGGTGCTCGAGCTGTGTGAAGCTTGGCACCACCACATGCTGCACCCAGGGGTCAAGAAGCAAGCTCTTGACATGCAGCGTCGGTTCGAGATCGACCATATCGTTCTCTACACCGCCATCAAGAAGGTCAGGAAGGGTTGTTCGGTCTGTCAGGCCTGCAATCCCGATAACCGGAACGTCAAGGGGGAACCCCAATGGACCCCGGTTCCTGACCAGCCCATGGAGAGCGTGGCCATGGACGTCTTCTCCATGCCCGAAGTGCACATTGGCAAGGAGACCTTTGACTGTGTGGTTCTCTGTGTGGACCGCCACAGCGGCTACGTTGTAGCCGTTCCGGCACGCAAAAAGGGGTTGCTTGCCAAGGAAGTGGCAGTCATGATGATTCGTCATTGGCTGACCGTCTTTGACATCCCCCGCACCATTTGCAGTGACCGAGGGCCCCAGTTTACTGGTGGCTGGTTCAAGGCTATGTGTTCCCTCATGGGAATACGACATGCCAAGAGCGTTGCCTATCTCAGCCGGTCTAACGGCCGTGCTGAAGTGGCTGGACGGCAGCTGTTCGAGAAGCTGCGCAAGATCCACATCACCAATCCACGGCGGAACTGGTTTGAGGAGATGTGGCCTGCTCTGAAGGCCCATCATGACACCCCCACTCCGGGCGGTTTGTCCCCTCACCAGATTCTGTTTGGCAGGGACCCCCTGGGTAGGGGACTTCCCTTGTCTGGTGATGGCATGGCTATGGATGCCAAGGAATTCTTCGCGCGGCAAGAGCAAACGGCGCGGGACATCCGCCAGCAGCTTGAGAAGGAGCATGCTGAGCGTCAGAAGTCCGCCCCGAGCTCGACAGCGCAGAAGTTCAGGGTGGGAGACCCGGTGTGGGTTATCAGACCCCGCCCCATGGGCACCCACCGCACCAAGACCTGGTTCACACCCGGCGAGGTGGTCCGCAGGATTGGTGAGGACACCTACCGCATCAAGGTGGGTCACGGACAGTTCCGGGAGCGCCACGAGAGTCAACTCCGTGTGCGGGAACCCGACCTCCGTGGCCGACATGTGTCCCTGGACTACGCCAAACATGAGGCCGATTCGGACGACGACTATGCTGAGCAGGACGACTATACTGTCGAGAAGATCCTGGCTCAGCGTCCGAAAGCCTCGGCACCCGGAGGTCTGGAGTTCAAGGTTCGTTGGCGAGGCTATGGGCCGTCCCACGACACCTGGGAACCCGTCTCCTCGTTTGTGCCGCGGGTCAATACTCCCTTCATGGAGTACATCCGCAAGAACAAGACCAAGATCCACGTTTCGGACTTGGCAGCACTCACCCGGGCGATTGCAGCCAGGGGTGCCTGATCAGCGCCCTGAGCTCTCCCCTGATGTGCCTTGAGGCGCTTGTGAGGCCGACGAATCGTCCCTTACTTGCTTGCTCTCTTCCATCTTTCGGTGACAGAGTGGCCATATACCCCCCCCTGCTGAATCCAGAGGAGGATGGCCCCTCTCTTCTTCTACTCGTCACTCCCCCCCCTGCTGAATCCTTGGGAAACCAGGTAGGGCGACTGACCTTCATAATTCTGAGCTCTTGGGGCCTTGAAGCCCATACGACGTTGCGCAACGGATGCCGCTGTCATCGGCATTGCGATTTTTGAGTGTGTGGTCTGGTTCCATGGCATTTGCGGAATCCAGGCCAGTCGACGTGTGTCTCGAGACTATATATGCCTGAACTCAGGCGTTATCCTGTCCATCCTCCTGCATTTGCCTTATCCTGACCGTGGCGTGGTTTGGCACTCTGTTCTGAGTGTGTTTACACGCCTATTTACCCAAATTGTTGCTTGTTTTTCTGCCCTCCAGGATATGTGCATCTGTATGTTAAGTGTCATCAGCCCATCGCTGGAGATGGACTGTTTTTCACCACGAATCGGAATACAGAGGCGCCTTGAGTCGCCGTGTACATATTCTTACAGCCTGGTCCAGCCTGGACCAGTACTTGGTTACAGATTCTACTGTTTGAGTGCCCGTGATACCGTGTTGCCCTATTCGCTGTGATGTGTGGAGATCCTGATGGCGCCAGGCGGGAAGCCCAGTTGCCTGACTACACTCCCAGCGGTCCGCCACTGTCAGTCCCAGTGTGAGCCTACCGATTCGCAGACGCACCTGCATTCGGATGGCGGCCTCCGGTGCTCCTGACCTCGGTCAGTCTGCCTGGGAAACTGGTGGTTTGAGGAGTCGACGCCTCCGCCCACACTGCATGAGGACTCCCTCATGTATGGCCACGCTTCGTGGTAGTAGGGCGAGGGAAAAGACGGCCTTGATGCCCGATCCCTTAAGGAGGAGTTCCCTTACGATTTGGGGTCCGTAAGGAGTTCGACTATGGCACTCTGGACTCGCGTCGTATGGATATGGACATGGTGCGCCCGAGGAAGGACCCGTGGGGACTCTCCCCAGTCGGCGGGCCTTGGGAAGCTTGGGGTAGCCTGATGGATCTTTGTGGTCGCTCTCGTGCCGTGCCGTGAAGCCCCGCATCGGCAACCGATGCACCGCCAGCGGAGATTTGGGTATCAGAATATCAGGAATCAACAGGGTTTTATTTTCATATTGTTTCCGTCAATTTTTACGCTTCCGTTCCGATACTCACTGTTTTGACTGCTGGCGGTTGGTTCGCGACTTTACCGTAACCGCCAGCTTAACTGTTTATAATGGAAATTTTAACGCTATCCGTCACGAAGGCTCCAAAGTCGCCAGGAACTGCATGGATGCTTCCGCAATTTTCATAATTAATACTCGCAACCTTAATCCGAATTTTTCAGGATGTCGAAATCGGATTTTCGACTTCGACATCCCCGCACTTGATTTGACCTCTCTCGAGTGGACCTACGTGCTTCCGTATGCACGAATCAACTTCCCTTTTATCCTGCCCTCCATTTGTCTTAAAGATATGGGCAAAACAAAGTTGATTCGTGAGGCCACTTGTGAAGGTCATATCTCGTGTTGCTTGCGAGTATTGACGATAAGGAAACGTGGGATGTATTCACAATACTCCCGACGTAATTTAGGAAGCATTATATGCCTTGCGTCTCCACACGTGCGCGCTAGTGTAATGGATCATGGTCAAGAGGGTAGAGTTTGCGTTACAACTCATTGGCCATGACATTGCGTGGGTTAAGATAACTTTCGAGTGTAGCGCGCAAGTGTTGGTGTTGCATAGGAACTCTCATTGAGTTCCTATGAGCGATTGACACAAAGTTATGCCCTTGGAGGGGCATGACATATCGGGGGGGGAGCTACCTATTTGGGCTATATGTGGTATGTGCCATGTGTTGTGTTGCGTGCCCATTTGGCGGGTCCATTACTCCAAGCCAAGCCCGCCAATGGACCTCATATTGTGCAAGCCCCTTCTCCATACTCCCTACGGTCAATTGCAAGCCTAACCTTCGTGAAGGGAAGCTTGTGTGGTGAACCCGAAGCGATGCGTTGGGAGCAAGGTGTGTATTTTGCAATTTTCCATATTTTCATGTGCCCACTTGGGAAGTAGCGCTCGTAACCTTTTAAGGCACCCCAAGTGGAGCACATACGTGGGATCGAAGTTCATTGGTGTCAAGTCATTGTGTATAGAAGGATTAGTTGATTACTCAATCCAAGGCGAAGATATTATAATATATTTGTGCGCCTTTCAAGGCACCTTTGTGTGTCTTTTTGCCAATTTTGCCATTTTTGGCTCGTCATGATGTCAAGTGGCGACCGTGTATCTCAACGTTGCGCTCAATTGACATCATGACCCAAGTATGTTATGAGGGTACATACTTCGGTAGCCAACATATCTTGGATCCGGCGGATAACTCCTCTTAGGCTTGGCATACCGTGGCCGCCATGTTGGCGATTTGGGACTATCCCAAATCATGGGCTCACTTGGCGACCCTGCCATTCCGAATACCCGAGGAGTTGGGCGACGCCCCAAAGATATGTTGGACATATATGACTTGATACCAATCCTATGGCACACTCCGGTCCGAGTCGGGCATGTGCCTCATTTGCCCTAACCATGAGTGTGCGCAATTTTGGCCATTTTGAGCATTTTTCCACTTTTGCTGCCCGCCGTGCACTATGTTCTAACCCTCGTGCACGCCGGACGCATGGACCAATGGACCATATATGACATGGGTGTTATGGGTAGTGGTCCCCATGGTCCACACACCACGTGGGCGAAGCGGAGCTGCCTTCGTTAAGGCGCTAGGCCAAATTAAGTATGGGCCATTTTGCCATTTTTGCATTTGTGGACCCAATTGGGATCGTCACCACGCCGAGTGGCATGGAGATCTTTGAGAGCCAAGGGCATGGGAGTCTCGGTTGGACTCCCGGTGGATCACGTATGGAATGGCGGATCCGATCTCCAAGCCGGCGTGGAGATATACTATTGGGAGCACACTGAATTTTGGCTCATTTCAAGCAGCCAAAATGACCCAATTTTGGGACCCCAATTTCCCCCTTCCGTGTGGTCAATTGGCGGCCCCATCTCTCTGAGCCCATAAGGAGCCCAGACCTAAATCCAAGTTGTGCACTCAGATATAAGTCCTAGGTCCTGCCACCTACCCTGTGGACCATTGGCCTCACCTTGGCCGAGCGAGCCGCGCGTGGGAATGACGCCAATTTTGGTGATTTTTGCATCATGACCCCACTTGACTCATCCGTGTTGCCCCGAGGCCGGGACCTCAAAGGGAACCAGGTTGGGTGAGGGCTCCAGGGAGTTCGTACTCGAAGGGCATAGGGTCAGTTGTCTCGTCCCTACCTCTGGCGGGTCCGGACGAGGGGTCAATTTTGGGGATTTTTGAGTTAATTTCAGTTTGGGCTGAAACAGCCCATTTTCAGCTACCAACTCCTGGGTGATAATGGCGGGGCCATATCTCTGGTACGGAGGGGAGTTGGGACCTGCCGTTAAGGGAGCATAGGGAGCCACTGTCGGTTGGCCTTGGAGCCCATTGGTTCCCAGGAACTCGCCTGTGGCTGTGCGGACACCTCTCCCTATTGGCAGGGTTTCAGGGTCCGGACTGAGCAGGGCATGGGTTGTGTTTGAGCCCCCGCCCCCATCAGCCACTGAGAGGGTCGGACCTGGGATTGGGATATGAGTTGGGACTGAGTGTCTATGGTCCTGTGATGCCCTTACCCCAGTCCAGTCTTAACCCCATGTGTACATATCCTGATGTGTTGTTGTACATACTTTTGTTCCCTCTTGGCAGAGTGGCAAGGATTCTGAAACGCTTTGTCACATGACAACGCATTGATGCCCTTGTGAGCGTAGTGCTTTGCCTGCCTGCTCACTTGCGTGTGTCCACCGCAGCGTCCCGTGGCCGGCCCCCCACGGGAACGCGTCAATACCATGCCATCTCAGCACATATGGGACCCAAAACAAAGACTGCACATCTCCTGAGATGGCACTATGGAGATAGAGTGATCCTGGGGCAGTTTTCTAACTCTTTTCCCAAAACATTTCAGCTATCTTTGTGAATATGCATTCATATGTGACCTGAGTTGCAGTTTCTGTGAATATCCAATCATCTTTCACTGTCTACGCTGCAGCCCTTCATGCTTTGATCCTGAATCCTCTTCTCTTTGCATACTATTGGCTTGGGCTATCCTGGAGTGACTTGGAGTGACTGTATTTCATCAAAACAAAGCTTTTCATCTCCAAAGACAAGCAGCAGGAAACCCTACACCAACAGCAAGCGGCAGGAGAGGCAAAACACAGTGCTGAAAACACTATAAACTTTTCTGGTAGCAAGAGGCAGCCTGTCTCTGCGCACCGGCAGCATCCCCGTGCCGTACATCCAGTGCGCCGAGTACGGGCAAATATAAGCTGAAGGGTGAAAGAAGATGGATCCAGGAAAGGAGGACGCTGATGTGAAGACAGCGCCAGCGCCTGAGGCACCGGCAAGGCCGGCACCTGGCGCTGTACCTTCGGCGGAGCCCTTACATGGGCCAGTGGATGCAGCTGAGGATTCCCTGGATGGACTCCAGACGGCCTTCGGGGCCCTGTCCGTCGAAGAGGTGGTGGCGCAGCCTGCAAAGAGGAAGAGAGAGAGCGAGAAGGATGCTGGAGACGGAGCAGACGAAGGAGAGGAGCAAGGACAAGACCCGACGGATGTCCCTACCTTCGAAGGCGCACCAAGCGCTTCTGGCCTCCATGCATCACCCTCTCCCATAACCACCACACTCCCAGCCGCCGCAACATCCACTTCCACAACCAACCCGCCTATGGCAGAGGGCACAGGCTTTACTGGCATGCCTCCCTACCCCGCCTATGGTATGGGCCCACCTACAACTGCGCTCCAAGAGGCAACTACTGCCAGTGAGCCGGTGGCTTCCAGCTCTGCGCCGCGATGGTATGCGGCTGACTATCCCCATCCACTCCACGCCACTGGAACCTACACGGATGTTCCTGGGTATGCTCCTGGGTATGCACCCTTGAGTGGGTTGAGGAGAGGACCAGAGTCTCTGGGAGGCAGGAGTAGAGGATCGGAAAGATCCTCCAACAGGTCCCTGACGCAGTCGGAGATCAACGAGGTGCTCCTAGGAGCCACTACAAAAATCATGGGCGACCTCACTAAAGAGATCCGTGAGAAGCTGGAGCCCCTGATGATCCCGTCCCATGCGTCACCTACGACGGTGGGAATGTCACCCCACCGAGTACAGGCTAACCACCTGGCGGCAGGGTTGACCAATACCCTGTGGAGCCTGAGGAGCCGACCGATGCCGACTCCTGCAACAATACCGAGAAGTCCATTCGTCCCGAGAACGGCCCAGCCGCCCTACAGCCACGTGACGAACTCGACGAGGGCCGAGACCAGCTGGGGCTGACAGCCTTATGGGCTATGGTGGACGTAGAGCCTTATGGCTCTAGTGATCTTGGCGGAGACCCCTCCGATGACGAGCCGCCGTTGATGGATTCTTCTTCGCCCTCAGATGACGATGACCCCGAGGACCCCAAGAGTAAGAAGAAGAAGAAGAAGAAGAGGAAGACCCGACGCCCTGAAGGACGCCGAGCTCAGGAGGCGAAGGCTATTGCCACCTCCAAGATAGTGGTGAACCTGCCTGAGTTCACAGGCAAGGACCTCAGCGAGTTCGCTGAGAACTTTGGCCGGTTCCTACGACTGACCGGCCAAACCCACGCGAGTGGGCGAGTGAAGTGCGATCTGCTCCTGCAGTGCTGCAAGACCAAGTACCTGGAGAAGCAGGTCAGGCAGATCGTAACTAACTCCGCCACCTTTCCCGATGTGTTGGTTGCCCTGGAGAGGCAGTACCCAACCTACGAAACCGACCTCTCCATCAGGGCCGAGATCCAGAACCTGCCCGTGCTGCCCAACAACCCCAAACCTGGCAGGGTCTCCGAGCTGTTGGCTGACCTGGATCACTGGGCTGGACGACTGACGCCCGGTTCCTACAGCAGCGACGACCTGCTGTTCTGGTTGTGCGCCAAGCTCCCCCGAGAGCTATGGGACGAGTGCCGTTTGACGGCTGAGCGCAAGGCTAGATCCCTCCGCTACGAGGATCTATGCGTGCTGCTCCTGGAGATGGCGCTGGAGAAGGAGAGCGACCAGCACCTGAACAACTACCGTCCTGGTGGTGGAGGTTCTGGAGGCAAAGGGTACCAAGGGTCCCGACCTGGGCAGGGGACTACCCCCAAACACGCCCACGCCCGTACCATGGAGAACGTGAAGGAGCTATTCTGGTGTGATGCCAGAGACGAGCAGGGCCACCTGCAGCACGCCTCTGACTGCGAGCAGCGAGACTGCTTCGTCGTCCAGGGGAAGCAGCAGGAGAAGAACACCGGCGCCAAAGCGAAGCTGCCGGATCATTACCGCTGCACCATCACGTGTGCATTCTGCGGTAAGCGGAAGCACTACAAGGATGAGTGCTACCATAAGCAACGCCTATCGGCGAAGCTTAAGGGGGAAGATCCTGGCAAAGGCTCAGGCAAAGGTGGAGGCAAGGCCAAAGGCAACGACTCCGGCAAGGGCAAGTCGAAAGGACGTGGTCAAGGTGGTCAAGACAAGGGTCAAGGTGGACGAGGAGGAGGCGCTAACCACCAGCCCGACAACAAGAACAAGGACAAGAACGGAGGCAACCCCAACCCTAATCCAGGGGGGAACTCCGAGCCCTCTGGAGGGCAGTCTGGTCCAACCACACGCTCACAGACGCAGGCCCAGCAAGAACAAGGAGCCAAGCGTGAGCATGAAGGTGGTGATGACGGCAACGCTAAGAAGAGGAGCCGTTTCATGAGGATGGCCCGCAAATTGCGGAACAAAGGGTTCGAGGTGACCTGTCCCGCGGAGTTCTGACAGGGACGCTCTGGTGGCACCCAAGACCTGGTGTTTTGGGTACGTATCCGACTAGGGGGACGTGAATACCTGGGGGTACTGGATACCGGCGCCACAATATCTATAGTGGCCAAGAAGATTTTACCTTGTGGGAGCCTGATGAACACCATGACAACCGCTGCTATACGTATGGGGGATGGACATGTGGTGCACAGCTGCAGGGACTGTGAAGTGGAGGTACCTATGGGCTCTCGGACTATCGCCCATCGGTTCTATGTGATGGACACTGAGGCCTTCGACTTCGTACTGGGTACTGACTTCTTCGTCCAGCACTCCCAGATACAATCCCTGACGCTGCAAGCGCCCTACCTCCTCTACGTGGACCACGGCAGTGGCAGAGAGTCTGTGCCACTGGAGCAGTCGGAACATACCTCGAGTTACCTGAGACTATCGAAGGAGGAGCCCTCGAACATGATGGCGGCCTCCAAAACTGAGGACTATCAACTATTAAGGGAAGTCCTAGACCAAGGTCTGAAGGAGTTGGGTTACTCTCGGGAAGACCTAAGTGTGGAGTTGTTCGCCAGCGACAAGCAACATGTACTGGGCCTTTACTGCAGCAAGGGGAAGAACTGCAGCTACAAATTTTACTGGCCCTCTTTCGGGATGGCCTACGGGAACCCCAGATTCAGTGAACTGGGGAGTGTGCTGACCAAGGTGGCCTTGGAACGTTCCCGTATGGTCCTGTGTTCCCCCGATTGGGGAGCCCATGGGGGCAACGAGTACTGGCGAAACCTCCTGGACAGGCTGACTATCAGCTCTGTTCGTTTGCCTGATGAGGCCATCTACGTGCCTCTGGGTCGTAACACGCCGATTCGGAAGCCCGGATGGGGGAGTATGCTCAGCGTGGTGGACGGAAGTCTTACCTCCATCCCCTGGGAGGACCTGGACCGTACTCTGGTCCAGGCTATACAACGAGAAAGCGATGGACTCGCCTTGGGTGAGTTGAAGGATCGCCTACGACCTCAAGATGCTGTTGAGACTACACCGGGAGGAGATGAGTACGTCGTGACTGATGCCTCCAACTCTCCCTGTCATGTACCTGTTCCTGATGGAGTCTCTGAGTGTGGACTATCTGAGCTACCTAGCTCTATCCACTCAGATGACGGAACTGAGCACGACGCCTTCTTCGTGCAGACCTGTGTGGGGGAAGTGGAGAACGCCGAGTACGTCGCCCCACTAAAACCCCTACTCTCCATGAGGGTGCAAGACCCCGTGGATGAAGAGCTGGACCCTCGATCCAGGCTCAGGGAGTATGTGGATTCCAAGAGGAAGTTGGTGGGGAAAAAGCTATGCTACGCGAAGCCTACCCGCAGCTCATGGCCACTGAAGCAAGGACGTATGGGAGACCTATCCCAACTGAGGGAGGACCTCGAACAGAAGATCACCACCTGGCAAAGGGAGGTAGATCTCAAGTTCATGAAGAGCGTGTGGGGCGCCCATGTGAGGACCCCAGAGGACGACGACCTCTCGGAGGAATGTGTATGTGAACCCCCTCGAGCGTGCCTATGTTGCCATCGTCCATCGGAGATGGTTGAACAAGACCTTCTATATGCCTACCAAGGGCTGAAGGATACTACCGGGGGCGAAGAGTCGGTGGAGGACCACCTCCCGACGTCTATTCAAGGGGCAAGCAACTTACACTCCGACCAGGACATGGAGGACAAGATCAAGGTCTTGGACCCGCGGGTACAGAAGCTTATAAGGACCTATCTGGAGGTGTTCGGAGAACTACCCCCTCCAGCCTCATGTGACAAGCTGGTACAGATGGACCTCAAGCTGAAACCCGAGTTCGTGGGTCACAAGATCGGGAGGAGACCCTATCCAGCTCCTAAAGAGCAGGCCGACGAGATTGAGCGACAGATACAAGAGTGTATCGACGCTGGCCTAGTCCTGGAGTACAAGGACGGGGACTACCCCCTACACTGCAGCCCCTGTTTCCTGGTGGCTAAACCTGGGTCTACAGCCAAACGGCTGGTAGTGGACTATGGAGAGCTGAACAAGAAGACGTTGAACCACTCAGGGTCCATTCCCAATATGGAGTCTACCCTGGAGAAGATAGCCTCCTGCCGCTACAAGACCAAGATGGACAAGCGAAGCGGATTCTGGCAAGTGGACCTGACGCCCAACGCACAGGAACTACTGGCCTTCATCACCCCTCAGGGGAGGGTGTTCAAGTGGAAGGTCATGCCGTTTGGCGTGGCTAACGCACCCGCTCTATTCCAAGAGGTGATGAACAAGATCTTGTCCACCCTACGAAGGAGACCTAAGGTGCAGGAGCTCATATCCCGTGGTGCCCAGATGGAGGCTCATATCGACGATGTATGCCTCCGTACCAATACCCAGGAGGATCACCTAATCCTCTTGGGTGAGTTCTTTGCGGTCTGCCAGGAGAACCACACTCGACTCAAGCTGGAGAAGTGTGAGTTCATGCAGGAGACCATGCAGTACTTGGGGTTTGACGTAGGCTATGGGTGGTGGACCCCAGCGGCCTCTAAGGCCAAACCCCTGATGGATGCCAAGGTACGACACGAAGACCCCAAGAAAGGTCTTCATGATGTACGCAGTTTCATCGGGGCGTGCAACTTCTATCGCCGCCACATCAAGAACTTCACCTATACCAGCGCGGTTCTGACGGACTTGATCAAGAAGAGTACTACTTGGCGCTGGGGCCCACAAGAGCAACAAGCGTTTGACGAGCTCAAAGACAAGGTAGCCAACGCTAAGTGCTTGGGCGTGCCTAGGGCACAAGGGGATATTATCCTGGTGACCGACGCCAGCAATGTGGGCGGTGGTGGAACGTTGTTCCAATGGCAAGCGCTAGAGAAGGAGGAGTTCGACTCAGCCATTTCCCAATGGGGGACGGAAGGTCTCAACCGAGATGGAACCCTCAAGCACAGCTACCCTGACGACAAGTGGGTCCTAGTACCTCTGGGCCACTGGAACTGGAAGTGGAACCAGGCCAGGGGGAACTACTCCACCTATGAGCAGGAATTGCTCGCGGGTATGCTGGTGCTATCCTCACAAGCACGACTGTTGGGGAGTAACCCTGTGGTCTGGCTATGCGACCAAGAACCGGTCCGCAGTTTCCAGAAGGGTCCCCCACCTGAAGAGGCCAAGCTACGTCGCTGGTGGACCTACCTCAGTCAACTACGGCTGACGGTACACCATATCCAGGGAGTGAAGAACGAGTGCGCCGACTACATCAGCCGCAACAACTTCGACGCCTTGATTGGTGCCCGGTCTGAAGCGCTGGCTAAGGAGGCGTTCAGCCGTATGGACGTACACCTGGACCTGAACATGACCATGATACGCCCCCTGGATGGACTCCAACAATCGGAGTACCTGAAGTAGTTTGGGGATATCTACAAGCGCCTGGAGAAACGCCTTGAACCCCTCCTGGTCAACCAGGACCAGTGGAAGAGGGACAAGAGCTACCTCTGGCACGAGGACCGCATCGTGGTGCCCAGTGACCGAGTCCCAGCGCTGCTGAAGTGGACCCATGAGTCCAGTGGTCATGTGGGTGCTGACCGTACCCTGAGGCTGTTCAAGCAGTGGTTCCACACTACGTGGACTGACGACCAACTGCGGAAAACCCTCCAGCCTATCGTGGACAAGTGCCCGTGCAGGTCCTGTAAACCAGGGGATATCAGGGACAGAGGTCTCTACTCGACCCTGCCCATCCCTCACTGTGCTAACAGTGTTCTATACGTGGACTACACGGAGATGCCGAAGTTCGGGGGCTATGACTTCGCCCTCGTGGTAACCTGTGGGTTGACCAGGTTTACCAGGGTGTGTCCATGTACCAAGCACATTACCGGAGAGGAGACTATCAAGATACTCCTGGAGGAGTGGTTTTGTGTCTATGGGGCGCCCAAGGAGTTTAACTCCGATGAGGACGTACGAGTACGCTCAGATACTGGCTGGTACAAGAGGGTCCTGAGATCCCTCAATGTCGAGGTGTCTACGGGGATTCCCTACTCTCACACGAGCAACCCCCTATGTGAGCGACAGATTCATGTCCTGAAGGAGAACGTCAGGATATGGTGCAAAACTGAACGCACCAGAGACTGGGTGAGACTACTGACGCGTTCCCGTGGGGGGCCGGCCACGGGACGCTGCGGTGGACACGCGCAAGTGAGCAGGCAGGCAAAGCACTACGCTCACAGGGGCATCAATGCGCTCATGTCATGTGACAAAGCGTTTCAGGATCCTTGCCACTCTGCAACAAGGGAACGAAAGTATGTACAGCAACACATCAGGATATGTACACATGGGGTTAAGACTTGACTGGGGTAAGGGCAGCACAGGACAATAGACACTCTATCCCAACTTGTATCCCAATCCCAGGTCCGACCCTCTCAGTGACTGGTGGGGGCGGGGGCTCAAACACAACCCATGCCCTGCTCAGTCCGGACCCTGAAACCCTGCCAATGGGAGAGGTGTCCCGCCCAGCCACATGCGAGTTCCTGGATACCAAGTGGCTTCAAGGCCAACCAACAGTCGCTCCCTATGCTCCCTTAACGGCAGGTCCTAACTCAACTCTCATACAGAGATATGGCCCCGCCATTATCACCCAGGAGTTGGTAGCTGAAAATGGGCTGTTTCAGCCCAAATTGAAATTAGCTCAAAAATCTCTAAAATTGACCACTCATCCGGACCCGCCAGAGGTAGGGACGAGGCAACTGACCCTATGCTTTTCGAGTACAAACTCCCTGGAGCCCTCACCGAACTTGGTTCCCTCTGAGGTCCCGGCATCAGGGCAACACGGATTCGTCAAGTGGGGTCATGATGCCAAAATCACCAAAGTTGGCGTCATTCCCACGCGCTGCTCGCCCGGCCAGGGCAAGGCCAATAGCTCACAGGTTAGGAAACAGGACCTAGGACTCACATCTGAGTGTACAACTTGAAATTAGGTCCGGGCTCCCTGTGGGCATAGAGAAATGGGGCCGCCAATTGACCACACGGAAGGGGGAAATTGGGGTCCCAAAATGGGGTCATTTTGGCCGCTCGAAATGAGCCAAAATTCGGGGTGCTCCCAATAGTGTATCTCCACGCCGGCTTGGAGATCGGATCCGCCATTCCATACGCAATCTACCGGGAGTCCAACAAAAACTGCCATGCACTTGGCCCTCATAGATCTCCATGCCACTTGGCGTGGTGACGATCCCAATTGGGTCCACAAATGCCAAAATGGCAAAATTGCCCACACTCACTTTGGGCTAGCGCCTTAACGAAGGTTGCTCCGCTTCGCCCACGTGGTGTGTGAACCATGGGGACCAATATACATAACACCCATGTCATATATGGTCCATTGGTCCATGCGTCCGGCGTGCACGGGTGGGCTCAACAGAGTGCACGGCGGGCAGCAAAGTGGAAAATTGCTCAAAATGGCCAAAAATGCGCACACTCATGGTTGGGGCAAATGAGGCACATGCCCGACTCGGACCGGAGTGTGCCATAGGATTGGTATCAAGTCATGTGTGTCCAACATATTCTTTGGGCGTCGCCCAACTCCTCCGGTTTTGGGAATGGCAGGGTCGCCAAGTGAGCCCATGATTCGGGATGGTCCCAAATCGCCAACATGGCGGCCACGGTATGCCAAGCCCAAGAGGAGTTATTCGCCGGGTCCAAGATATGTTGGGGACCGAAGTATGTACCCTCATAACATACTTAGGTCATGATGTCAATTGAGCGCAACGTTGAGATACTCGGTCGCCACCTGACATCATGACGGGCCAAAAGCGGCAAAATTGGCACAAAGATACACAAAAGTGCCTTGAAAGGTGCACAATTATATTATAATATCTTCGGCTTGGATCGTGCAATCAACTAATCCTTCTAAACATAATGACTTGACATCAATAACCTTTGATTCCACATATGTGCTCCACTTGGGGCGCTTTGAAAGGTTACGAGCGCTACTTCCCAAGTGGGCACATGAAAATATGGAAAGTTGCAAAGCACACACCTTGCTCCCAACGCATCGCTTCGGGATCGCCACACAAGCTTCCCTTCACGAAGGTTAGGCTTGCAATTGATCGTAGGGAGTATGGAGAAGGGGCTTGTACAATATGAGGTCCATTGGCGTGTCCATCGCTCTTAGCCAAACCCGCGAAATGGGCACGCAATGTCACACATGGCACATACCACATATTGCCCAAATAGGTAGCTCCCCCCCCGATATGTCATGCCCCTCCAAGGGCATAACTTTGTGTGAATCGCTCATAGGAACTCAATGAGAGTTCCTATGCAACACCAACACTTGCGCGCTACACTCGAAAGTTATCTTAACGCACGCAATGTCATGGCCAAAGAGTTATAACGCAAACTCTACCCTCTTGACCATGATCCATTACACTAGCGCGCACGTGTGAAAACGCAAGGCATATGATGCTTCCTAAATTACGTCGGGAGTATTGTGAATACATCCCACGTTTCCTTATTGTCATTCCTCGCAAGCAACACGAGATATGACCCTCACAAGTGGCCTCACGAATCAACTTTGTTTTGCCCATATCTTTAAGACAAATGGAGGGCAGGATAAAAGGAAAGTTGATTCGTGCATAGGGAAGCACGTAGGTCCACTCGAAAGAGGTCAAATCAAGTGCGGGGATGTCGAAGTCGAAAATCCGATTTCGACATCCTGAAAAATTCGGATTAAGGTTGCGAGTGTAAGATGTGAAAATTGCGGAAGCGTCCATGCAGTTCCTGAAGGCTCTGGAGCCTTCATGACGGATTGCGTTAAAATTTCCATTATAAACAGTTAAACTGGCGGTTACGGTAAAGTCGCGATCCAACCGCCAGCAGTCAAAACAGTGAATATCAGAACGGAAGCGTAAAAATTGACGGAAACAATATGAAAATAAAACCCTGTTGATTCCTGATGTTCTGATATACAAATCTCCGCTGGCGGTGCATCGGTTGCCGATGCGGGGCCTTACGGCACGGAACACGCTCCCGCCGGGCTCGCACCGGGCGTCAACGGGCGCCTTCCGTACATGGGGTTAGTGGACCGGAGACCGGTCTTCCCTTCCGTACATAGGGTTAGTGGACCGGAGACCGGTTGTATGCCCTCCCCTAGCCATGGGGTTCTGGGTACCGCTTCACCCCCCTCCTTAGAGCAAACCCTGGGGGGGGCTCGATAACACCCACGCATGGCAGCGGGTACCCAGGACCATTTCCTGAAGGGGGGGGGGTGTAAATCCTCACCTCAGGCTGGCTCAGGTTAGGCCGCCCAATTTCCACAGTAAGATAGGTATGATGCTGTATAAGCTCGTAGCACAAGTATAGTATCAAGTATCAAGTCCCGGGTCCTGGCGGCGATTGTTCGGCATCCAAAGGACCCGTTAACCCATACGGGGCGCACCGGGTGCCGGCTGCTACGGTCACCACCACAGTGGCAGTGGCATACACAGCCAACATAGGCGACACACGACGACCGAGGTGGTGCCACAGGTGGAGAGCGACCACAAAGATCCATCAGGCTACCCCAAGCTTCCCAAGGCCCGCCGACTGGGGAGAGTCCCCACGGGTCCTTCCTTGGGCGCACCATGTCCATATCCATACGACGCGAGTCTAGAGTGATACAGCCGAACTCCTTAAGGGATCTTAAGGGAGCTCCTCCTGAAGGGATCGGGCATGAAGGCCGTCTTTTCCCTCGCCCTATTACCACGAAGGCCATACATGAGGGAGTCCTCATGCAGTGTGGGCGGAGGCGTCGACTCCTCAAACCACCAGTTTCCCAGGCAGACTGACCGAGGTCAGGAGCACCGGAGGCCGCCATCCGACTGCAAGTGCGTCTGCGAATCGGTAGGCTCACACTGGGACTGACAGTGGCGGACCGCTGGGAGTGTAGTCAGGCAACTGGGCTTCCCGCCTGGCGCCATCAGGATCTCCACACATCACAGCGAATAGGGCAACAAGGTATCACAGGCACTCAAACAGTAGAATCTGTACTCAGGTACTGGTCCAGGCTGGACCAGGCTGTATGAACATGTACACGGCGACTCAAGGCGCCTTTGTATACGATTCGCATCCCTTCGGAGGGAAAAAACAGTCCACACTCCGGTGATGGGCTGAAGACAGCAACATACAGATGCACATATCCTGGAGGGCAGAAAAACAAGCACCAATCTGGGTAAATAGGCGTGTAAACACGCTCTGGACAGAGCGCCAAAGCACGCCACGGTCAGGATAAGGCAATGCAGGAGGGTGGACAACAAAACGCCTGAGTTCAGGCCATATATAGTCAGTTGACACACGTCGACTGGTCTGGATTCCGCAAGTGCCATGGAACCAGACCACACACCAAAATTCGCAATGCCGATGACAGCGGCATCCGTTGCGCAACGTCGTATGGGCTTCAAGGCCCCAAGAGCTCAGAAATATGAAGGTCAGTCGCCCTACCTGGTTTCCCAAGGATTCAGCAGGGGGGAGAGTGACAAATAGAAGAAGAGAGGGGCCATCCTCCTCTGGATACAGCAGGGGGGGGTATATGGCCACTCTGTCACCGAAAGATGGAAGAGAGCAAGCAAGTAAGGGACGATTCGTCGGCCTCACAAGCGCTCAAAACGCATCAGGGGAGAGCTCAGGGCGCTGATCAGGCACCCCTGGCTGCAATCGCCCGGGTGAGTGCTGCCAAGTCCGAAACGTGGATCTTGGTCTTGTGCTTGCGGATGTACTCCATGAAGGGAGTATTGACCCGCGGCACGAACGAGGAGACGGGTTCCCAGGTGTCGTGGGACGGCCCATAGCCTCGCCAACGAACCTTGAACTCCAGACCTCCGGGTGCCGAGGCCTTCGGACGCTGAGCCAGGATCTTCTCGACAGTATAGTCGTCCTGCTCAGCATAGTCATCATCCGAATCAGCCTCATGTCGGCATAGCTCAGGGACACATGTTGGCCACGGAGGTCGGGTTCCCGCACACGGAGTTGACTCTCGTGGCGCTCCCGGAACTGTCCGTGACCCACCTTGATGCGGTAGGTGTCCTCACCAATCCTGCGGACCACCTCTCCGGCTGTGAACCAGGTTTTGGTGCGGTTGGTGCCCATGGGGCGGGGTCTGATCACCCACACCGGGTCTCCCACCCTGAACTTCTGCGCTGTCGAGCTCGGGGCGGACTTCTGACGCTCAGCATGCTCCTCCTCGAGCTGCTGGCGGATGTCCCGCACCGTTTGCTCTTGCCGCGCGAAGAATTCCTTGGCATCCATAGCCATGCCATCACCAGACAAGGGAAGTCCCCTGCCCAGGGGGTCCCTGCCGAACAGAATCTGGTGAGGGGACAAACCGCCCGGAGTGGGGGTGTCATGATGGGCCTTCAGAGCAGGCCACATCTCCTCAAACCAGTTCCGACGTGGATTGGTGATGTGGATCTTGCGCAGCTTCTCGAACAGCTGCCGTCCAGCCACTTCAGCACGGCCGTTAGACCGGCTGAGATGGGCGACGCTCTTGGCATGTCGTATTCCCATGAGGGAACACATAGCCTTGAACCAGCCACCAGTAAACTGGGGCCCTCGGTCACTGCAAATGGTGCGGGGGTTGTCAAAGACGGTCAGCCAATGACGAATCATCATGACTGCCACTTCCTTGGCAAGCAACCCCTTTTTGCGTGCCGAAACGGCTACTACGTAGCCACTGTGGCGGTCCACACAGAGAACCACACAGTCAAAGGTCTCCTTGCCAATGTGCACTTCGGGCATGGAGAAGACGTCCATGGCCACGCCCTCCATGGGCTGGTCAGGAACCGGGGTCCATTGGGGTTCCCCCTTGACGTTCCGGTTATCGGGATTGCAGGCCTGACAGACCGAGCAACCCTTCCTGACCTTCTTGATGGCGGTGTAGAGAACGATATGGTCGATCTCGAACCGACGCTGCATGTCAAGAGCTTGCTTCTTGGACCCTGGGTGCAGCATGTGGTGGTGCCAAGCTTCACACAGCTCGAGCACCCGGGACTCTGGTACTAGCAGCTTACCATTCCGGTAGAGCTTGCCATCTTCCTCAGTCAGCCCCTTTGGCCACTTCTGCCCGTCATCAGGGTCGGTCACAGCCCTATACTCGGCCGCAAAAGCCTCAGACTTGGCGTAGTCGTCGGTCCAGTCGTCCTGGAGGCAAGACTCCGGGAAGAGGTGCTTGTCGGACTCAGCTCCATCAGGGGCGAGTACTCTGACAGCTCTGCTCACCCTCGACGCGAGGGGGGCATCCGCAGCCATGACGACGAAGCATTTAGCACCCTCCTCCTCCATCAGGCGCTCCATTTCGATGATCCTCTTGGCTTCAGCGGTCTCAGCCTCGTCGCCATGGGCAGAGATATCCGTCATGCCCTTGCTGGCGGGATAGGCCCACCTACTGAGACAGTCCGCCACGGTGTTATCCTTTCCAGGAATATACACAACTGTGAGGTCGAACTTGGCCAAGGTCTCATGCCATCTTGCCCGTCGGGAGGCGGGACCCGAGGGGGTGTCCACGTGCTCCTTGTGCCACGACTGCAGACTCTGATGGTCGGTGCAGACGGTGACGGGATGGAGGGCTATGTACCCAGCCCATTTCCTGAGAGCCATGACGATGGCATACGCCACCTTTTCACGGGGCGTCCACGTCCGTCTCTGGCCTTCCGCCAGGACTCGGCTCCAGAAGGCCACGGGCACGTGCCTCCCGTCGTCAAGCACTTGCTCCAACACAGCGCCAATGGCGTAGTCGGAAGCGTCGGTGCGCAGGACGAACCCTCGGTCGGGATCCACGAGGTGCAGACCCACTGCCCCACCTGCTTCATCCCCTCAAAGGCACGGTCGGACTCAGCTGTCCAGACCAGAGCCTTCTTGGACCCCTTCTTGGTCTCCTCTCGGTTGCCCTTGAGCATGGTCGTCATGGGGGCTGCATACTCGGCATACATCTTGATATACCCCGAGTAGTAGTTGCAGAACCCCAGATACGCCCGTAGCTCAGAGACCGTCTTGGGCTTTTCCCAGTGCTCAATCGCAGCCACCTTGCCAGGTATGGGCTTTCGCTGCCCGTTCCCGACTACGTGGCCAGCGAAGACCACCTCGCTTACCGCAATGGTGGCCTTGTCACTGCTGCCCGTGAGTTTGTGCACAACCAGAAGGTCCAGCACTCGGGTGACGTCCCTCTCGTGTGCCTCCAGGAGCTCCTCGTAGCTCATACTGGGGTCCCCGGACGCGATGATCACGTCGTCCACGAAGGGGTCCGCACAGTCGCGCACCGGCTCAAGCAGGCTCTCCAGCATCCGCTGAAAAACCGCATTGCCGTTGGTAACGCCCATGGGCATCACCTTCCACTGGAGAGGTCCAAGTGGGGTGCTCATGGCTGTGCAGGCACGGGACTCCTCGGCGAGAGGCATCTGATGTTAACCATGTTTCAGGTCAATCACCGTGAAGATCCTCCGCCGGTGTTGCTTTTGCAGCATGTCCTCAATGAGGGGCAGCGTAAAGCTGTCGTGCTGCGTTTGGGCGTTTAGGCCGCGGTAGTCGACCACGAGCCGCCACTCACCGGCAACCTTCTTGGGGACGACGAAGCACGCAGAGGCCCATTCGGAGTGGCACAGCTCGAGCCAGCCTCTCTGAATGAAGTCACGGAGGATCTTCTCCATGGCCTCTTTCCTCTCGCCCCTCAGGGCAAACTCCCGGTGCCGATACACACGGGGGTCCTGCTTCAGTCTTATCTTGGCCTCGCCATACGGTCCACGCACCGGTGGGGGAAACACAGGCTTACCGCTGAAGAAGGTATCACCATACTTCTGCTTCAGCCTGGCCCTCAATGCCTGAATCTTGGGGCAATCATCGGATTCCGCCTTGGCTTTTCCGGGCACCTGGACCACGGAGCTTACTTGAGGGGTAGCTACTCCGCTCGCTTTCGGCTCAGGTGGTCTTCCCAGGTAGCCCAAAGGGCCATCCCTGGTCTTGCCTCGGAATAGATCGCCGTAGGTGGGTGGGTTACCCCCGATTGGCTCGTCCTGGCTGGACAGGTGGTCCAGTACCCTCCTTACGAAGGTATCTCCATCATAGGAACCAGAGACGATCGAGTCCACTTCCCACCAGGCTTTGTCCTGGCCTTTGCCCTCACGCTGGTTTCCCCAGTCGTCAAAGGGCTGATCCATATACCCCTGAACCAGATCCCACTCCTCTTCAGTGAGGGGCTCTTCCGATTCCGATTCCTCGATGTCAACAGGGGGAACCGCAAAGCATTGCCTCCAAGGCTCCGCTATGATGCGGTTGACACACACGAAGTCCGTGGTGTCGGCCTGATCAAGGCCCCCATCCACATGGTGGAATTCCGTTGGCCATCTCTGGGGTGGCATGGGCTGTCCCTTAGCGTCCTGATAGACACTCTCTCCAGCCGGTAGGACGACCTTGTTTAAGGTCATGTTGGTCAATGAGGCTACCCAATGTCGGGTACTTTCCTCCTCGGTGCATCCCATAGGAACAACCAGCACTGCCTTGGAGCGGTCCTTGCGAATCTCCGCTATCGCTCTTGGAATGTCCCAACGGGGGCAATGGATCCACATCAATCCCTGATGCGGACCCCAGTGCTTCTTCCACGCGGAGTCCTGTGCGCTCCAGTACTTCTCACACACCCGAAGATGGGCGGAGGTTCCTGAAGAGAACGCATCCAGGGCCAGATCCGAAGCTCGCAAGTCCGCGACAACTCGGCTCGCCACTTCCGGCCTTACGCCGTACTCCTGGTTTGCAGGACCAGTTGGCTCAGTGTCCAGCGCGGCCACTTCGAGCTGATTGCGTTCGGGGTGGATCCATTGGCATTCCACATGGTGCTCAGGTGACGAAAGCCACGAATGCTCGTCGTCCTGGTACAGGGTCATGGAGGCCTGGGCCGGGAGAACGCCGGAGTCCGTCTCCATCATGAAGTCGTACCCAACGATCATGTCCCAGTCCATCTCGGCCTCGTAGAAGCGACCGTGCAGGAGGATTTCCTTGCCGAGGTCTGGGCGGCTGAGCTCACGATGGTTCACGAACTGCAGCCCAATGGCCGCTTCCTTTGTGCCTTTCACCATGTACTGGCCGTTCGCCACCTTCAGCCTGACAGGTTTCCGACTGTCGGTCAGACACTCTGGTGGAAGTAGGCCAGCCTTGACCAAGCTGACTTGAGCACCCGTGTCGACCAACACGTCGAAAACCTTTTCCACTTCCCCGCATAAGGCACGGACCTTAAGATGCAACTGCCGCTCGCGACCGACACGGCGCACGGCGTGCAAACTCAGGATCTCCGGCCGTTCCAGAAGCTCAACAAGCGACTGGTGCAGGTCGTGGACAATGGGCTCAGGCTGCCCATCTGCAGCGTCCAGCTGCGGTCCGGGTGATCCTCCGATACTCTCGGATAGATCCTGTAGTACATCAAACACATTCTTGGTCGCGAAGGACGGACGGGTGCAAGCGTTCGTGCCTTCACTTGCCCTCACCCCGCCTCCGCGACTGGGTGCCGGACCGGGCCTTCCGCCCGCGGCAGTCCCCTTGTGCTTATCGACTCCCGACTGGGATGGTTCGGCGCTTCCCACGTCACCATCCTGCGACCGCCCTAGCTGGGGCCCTTGGCTGCAGGGGCTCCGCTAGGGGGCGTCGGTTGTGGAAGAAGGGGTGTTCTCCTCCGCATCAACCTCGTTGACGCCCTTCTTCCTTCTTTCGCTGCGAGTAGGCTTCTTGTCCTTGTCCTTGTTCTGGTTGTTCTGGTTGTTCTCCTTGTTCTTGTTGTCCGACCTGGGGACCCAGTTCCTCTTGATCTCCTGGATCTCCTTGGCCAACTCGGTCCCCTGCGACACCAGCTTGGAGAGCTCGTCCCTGTCCACCTCCACCTTGGCTTCCCGGATACCCGCGGGCGCACGCTTCTTCGACCCATGCGCCTTCTTGTAAGCCTCCGTGTCGGCCTTGTGGACGGGGCACGTTCGGTGGTCATGGTTGAAGCCTCCCTTCCTCCCATAACACACGAAACAGCCCTGAGGGTGAGCTCGTATGAACTCCCCAAAGGACAGCGGAGGGTCGCCAATGCGGCGAGGGTCCCTCTTCTCCTGCTTCCTCCAACCCTGCTGCAGGGGCTTCCAGTTTCCCGGTTTGCTCCCCGCGCTCAGGTTCTTGGCCACGAAGGCACGAACGGCCACCTCGGCGAGCTCATCGTCGTCGTCATCGTCAACGAGAGTCTCATCGCCGCCGGCTCCCGCTGGGTCCATGGCAGCTTCCCCGCCAGGTCCCTCGCCAACGTAGTTGACGTCGCGGTCGCCGGGCCTCAACCCGCGGGTGTGGTGGAGGTTTCGGTACTCCTTGAGTACTTCCTCGCAAACTCACTCCAGGATCTCGTCGCAGCTCATCCGCGCCGGGATGGCCTGCGGACGGATGGTCTGGCCGCTCAACTCACACTCGTCAAGGCGCCACATCGCGGTCTTCTCGCGATCGCCCGAGACGGTGATGAGAAGAGCGTTCCGCAGGGAGTGCTGTTTGACATCCCGGGCCACGTTCTTCTTCGCCCAAGCCACCACGTTCGTATGATACTCTTTGGGGAGCATCATCTTGACCGTGTGGTTGGACTTGGCCCGCTTGGATTCCTCCTTGGTGACCTTCTTGATCCATGCTTCCGGCAGCATGGAGAGCAGGCGAGCCTGCTCGTCACCCTCGTTCCAATCCTCCACGTTGCGGCCGTGGAGGGTGTATTTCCCTCGGAAGTCCCGCCAATCCCGCAGGCGGATCTCCCGTCAATCATGCTCAAGCTTGATGGACTTCCACCGCTTGGCAGCCACCTGCGGAGCGTCCACCCGCTCCTGCTCGTTGAGCCACTTCTTGGCTTCCTTGAGGGTCTTGATTTTCCCCTCCTTGGTCGCCATGAAGTATAGCTCTCCGAGCACTTCCGGCAGGCGGTACCTGAACCGTCTGAAGACATATCTCTCCGCATCCGCGTGAGGCATGTCTTCAGTGACGGTCAGCCCCCAATCGTCCAGCTTCTCCAAGAAGCGGTCGAGGTTGAGGGGGTTGCCGTCGTACATGGGGGGCTTGATGTCCTTCAAGTCTTCCCACACGGCGGCGTCCGCGGCCTTAGAGACCATGAACGCCGGCCGCGAGGTCGACCGAGGTTCCGATTGGCCTCGCCCACGGACTCCCACGGCCGCCACGTCCATCTCCTCCATGGAACCCCTGTGGCTACGCCGCGGTTCCTCCATGTACGCTGAACCAAAATGTTCACGCCGTACTTCTTCCATGTACGCATCCTCATCACGGCGCCGGCGGCTGCGTTCAGCGGCCTCCCGTCGTACACCACGCAGCGGGCTGATATTGAACTCCTCCAGGTCCAGGTCCAGATCCTCACCTTCGCCGACATCCCACTCCACGTCTCCTCTGGGGACCTCATCCCTGAGTCCACCATAACGTCCTCCAGCCATTGGGATTGGCACCGGGGCTGGTGCCGGGCGTCGGGGGCGTACAGGCGTCCGCGGTGGAGCACGGCGGTTGTGGTAGTCCGAGCTGAGCCACTCATCGCGCCAATCCTCACTGCCACTGCCGGGCGGCACGCGCTCGTTGCGGCGGCCCGCGCTGTGGTGAGAGGGGGCGGTGAGAGAGGGGGCGCTGGCGCCGGGGCGACTCCTGGGGGCTCCGCCGGGGGCGTGGGGTCTGCCTGGATCTGGTCCGGGTCCCCAGCCGTCGTCCGACGAGCCAGACTCCAGGGGTGGGTGGTCGCTGCCGACGCTCCCACGGGCCTCCAGCGCGTCCAGCCTCTGCTGCAGGCCGCTGATGACCGTGTTCAGCCCGCTGATCTCGGCCCTGGCGATGTCCAGCTCTGTCTGCGCGCGCGCGGCGACCATGGAGATGCGAGCCATCTCGCCCTTGCCCGTGTCTACCTCCAGCTCGAGCAACTGGACTCTCCTGCGGAGGTAGACAATCCACCGCCAGGTGGTATCCGGGTCGCCGTTCCCTGGTGGGTCGTCGGGGTCCCCAGGGGGTCCTCCAGGAGGGCCTCTGCCGGGTCCGCCCGGTCCAGGGGGTCCTCCCCCGCCCGGTGGTCCGCCTCCAGGGGGTCCACTTGGTGGGCGTCCTCCAGGTGGTCCTGATGGTCCTCCGCCAGGGGGTCCCGGTGGGTCTCCGCCGGGTCGCCTCGGTGGGTCCGAGGATGGGCGCTTCTTCGTGATGCCGAAGTCCATGTCGTCATCCTCGTCCATGTCGCCCCACCTGGGCGTCTCGGTCTCGGAAGACTCCGAGCTCCGGTAGGGAGGAGGGAGATCCTCACCCTCACCTTCCGGTTCCATGGGGACGTCTCCGCCGCCTCCGCCCGTCCAAGCCACCACCTGGCGATGTCGACGGCCTCGTTCATCCCCGTCACTGGCGGTGAAGAAGGGGTCACTGTCGTGGGGGTGTCCACCCGCTGGCCTCCGCGGCCTCTCGGGGGTCTTCCCCTTGCCCTTCCTCCTCCGATGGGCGGTGGGGCCACTGCTCCCACTGCTGCCCGTGTCCGCCTCATCCAGCGTCATCCTGGAGGAGGCGTCCCCTTCGAAAAGCTTTCGAAGGGTCTCCACCCGTGATCCTCCCGGGGGAGTCTCACGGCGGAGTTTGGCCTCTGCCTCCTCCATTGCGGCGGCGGTGGCTGCGGCAGCCCGCACTTCGGCTTCCTCCAGAGCACGAGCCGCCTCGGCTTCCCAGACCTGCTGCACCCGCGCCTTCTGCGCCTCCAACGCCGCCAGGTCCGCCTCCGTCTTGGCCTTCTCCTCAGCGACCTTCCGTCGCGCGGCCTCGATGGCGTCCTTCTTGGCGGCGTCCGCCTGGGCCTTAGCCGTCGCTTCGGCGTGGGCCCTTTCCTCCGCCTCCTTCTGTGCCCTCTCTTGGGCAAGCGCCTCTTCCAGCGCCCTCACCTCGGCCTCCCTGCAGGCAATGGCCTCCTGCGTCAGGCGGGCTTCCTCGTCGGCTGCCGCCAACTCACCGTTGACCTGGGCAGTCGCTGCCCCATGGGCGGCTACTGCCGTGAGTCCGGCCGCAATGGCCGCCACGGTCCGGGCGTGGATGGCCATGCCATGCGCCCACTCCGCAGCCTCCTCCTGGGCGATGCCGACGGCGCCCTCCACGGCAGCGCTGTGCTGCCTGGCCCGTTGCCGGACAACCCGAAGGTTGCAGGGCACCCCACAGACGCGCTCACAGGCGGTCGGTCGGTCGGTCGGTCGGCCTGGTCGGTCGGCATCCTCCCGCGGTTGGCCGACTCCACGTCGCTGCTGGGGCCTGCTGGGCCCTGCTGGGGCCCCAGGAGCAGCTGACGGGGCTTGGCCTTGGTCTGCCTGGCGACTTGGATGAAGTCGCCGAGGGTGGCGTGGCCGGGGTGATGACCACCAGTGGCCCGTTGGGGACTGGGGGCTGGGGTTCCGCCCTTGGCGACTTGGGCGGCTTCGGCGGCCAGGGACTCCTGGTACTCCCGCCACCTCCCGTGTCGCTTCCTGTCCCCGGCGGACCGCTTCTCCTTCCCCGGAGACGCGCTGCTGCTGCCCTGCAGCCTGCGCTCGCTCCCCGGTTCGGGGAAGTTCTTCTCGATCATGTCCCACATGGAGACATTGATCGAGGCGCCCGACGGGTACACGTCGGGCTCCTCGTCCTCCTCAATCCCGTCGGGACGCAGGCCTTCGCCGGGCCTGTCCGGCCGGGTCCACGTCCTCCAGCGCCTCTGCTGGAAGCGGAAGGCGAACCCTTCCGCCCGCAGCCAGTCCTCCACGGCCTGCAGGCGGTCGGGGGCGATGTCCGTGCGGAGCTCGAAGCTCCCGGGCATGCCGCCTTCGCACTGGGGGTGGCTGTGGCGGTAGTGCTGGTCCCAGACCAACCCAAGCAGTAGGCGCACTGCATGGGGGTGGGGCCGCGGCCACGTCCTGCCCGCTTCTTGCCAGTTTACCATGCCAGCGGGGGCGTAGTTGGTCTTGAGCTCCTTGGTATGCACTCGTTCAGCTCAACGAACTGGTGGTGGTTGTTGAGGCGGGTGCTGCAGCACTGGATTGGAAGTGCGGCTGGTGCTGGTCAGCCGGTGGTTGTGAAGGTGGTTGACGCGGCCTTGCTGGTCGGCCGATGGGTCTGGTCTGTCCACTTCCTTCACGGTCGCGGCGCGGTCAGGGCGATGCTCTGGACGGCGCTGCTGGCTCTGTGACGAACTCGGCGCTGTTGCTGGGTGGCGCTGCGAGCCGCTGCGCTGCGCTGCGAGCCGCTGCGCTGCGCTGCGAGCTGAGAGCTGCGCCGCGCTGCTCGGGGTTGGTGGCCCCGAGTGGCACGCGAGGGCTGGGTAACCCCGAGGCGGTGAAACGCTTTTGACGCGTTCCCGTGGGGGGCCGGCCACGGGACGCTGCGGTGGACACGCGCAAGTGAGCAGGCAGGCAAAGCACTACTCTCACAGGGGCATCAATGCGCTCATGTCATGTGACAAAGCGTTTCAGGATCCTTGCCACTCTGCAACAAGGGAACGAAAGTATGTACAGCAACACATCAGGATATCTACACATGGGGTTAAGACTGGACTTGGGTAAGGGCAGCACAGGACAATGGACACTCTATCCCAACTTGTATCCCAATCCCAGGTCCGACCCTCTCAGTGGCTGGTGGGGGCGGGGGCTGAAACACAACCCATGCCCTGCTCAGTCCGGACCCTGAAACCCTGCCAATGGGAGAGGTGTCCCGCCCAGCCACATGCGAGCTCCTTGATATCAAGTGGCTTCAAGGCCAACCAACAGTCGCTCCCTATGCTCCCTTAACGGCAGGTCCTAACTCAACTCTCATACAGAGATATGGCCCCGCCATTATCACCCAGGAGTTGGTAGCTGAAAATGAGCTGTTTCAGCCCAAACTGAAATTAGCTCAAAAATCTCTAAAATTGACCACTCATCCGGACCCGCCAGAGGTGGGGACGAGGCAACTGACCCTATGCCCTTCGAGTACGACCTCTCTGGAGCCCTCACCCAACTTGGTTCCCTCTGAGGTCCCGGCATCAGGGCAACACGGATTCGTCAAGTGGGGTCATGATGCCAAAATCACCAAAATTGGCGTCATCCCAACGCGTGGCTCGCCCGGCCAGGGCAAGGCCAATGGCTCACAGGTTAGGAGGCAGGACCTAGGACTTACATCTGAGTGTACAACTTGAAATTAGGTCCGGGCTCCCTGTGGGCACAGAGAAATGGGGCCGCCAATTGACCACACGGAGGGGGGAAATTGGGGTCCCAAAATGGGGTCATTTTGGCCGCTCGAAATGAGCCAAAATTCGGGGTGCTCCCAATAGTGTATCTCCACGCCGGCTTGGACATCAGATTCGCCATTCCATACGCGATCCACCAGGAGTCCAACAAAAACTGCCATGCCCTTGGCTCTCAAAGATCTCCATGCCACTTGGCGTGGTGACGATCCCAATTGGGTCCACAAATGCCAAAATGGCAAAATTGCCTTGAGTCAAAAGGGCTTGAGTCATGCAACAAAGTACTTCGGGGACGGATTTTCTTTGCGGTAGGTCGGCCTCACCATTTTTGGCCCCTTGCATAAAACTACTGTCGTTTGTTGGCACAATCTCATTTGATGCAAACGTTGCGTTAGTTGTATGCGGGGCAAACAACGGGTGTTACATACATGGATTACCGTGCAGTATGCAATGAACAACAGACAAAAAGATTTCGTACGCAATTTGTGTCATTTTTCCAAACACCCATGTTTGACACTTCATGGAAAATCGGGCGTGCAATGTGTCGATATGGCGCCTGATGTGATGTTAGGCAGAAACAATATATATCCGGAGCAAAGAGTTTGAAATCTTGGCTCCTTTCCTTGACTGTCACAATCGCCCGACTTGTGCCGTTTTGGTGCTGGTGTGTCCTATGTTCACGTGAATACCGGGTGATCACTGTCTGCATTCTTCTCTTCAGGTGGCAACGAGATTCCCGTGCACACCATGAAACAATGGAGCGGTCAAATTACTTTTCCGAGCATTGTTTCAGTTTATGCATCTCGGATATACAAAACTTTGCGTATCCGGGTTGTAGAGGTGTTTCTTGAACCATCAACGGAACAGATGTATACCATCCGCCACAATATACTATTGAAGGAATGGTCATACTAGCCGATGAACCATCACTCCAAAAGGAGGAACAAAAAATGAAAATGACGCATGAAGATGGTTGCCCACACTCACTTTGGGCTAGCGCCTTAACGAAGGTTGCTCCGCTTCGCCCACGTGGTGTGTGAACCATGGGGACCAATGTCCATAACACCCATGTCATATATGGTCCATTGGTCCATGCGTCCGGCGTGCACGGCTGGGCTCAACATAGTGCACGGCGGGCAGCAAAGTGGAAAATTGCTCAAAATGGCCAAAAATGCGCACACTCATGGTTGGGGCAAATGAGGCACATGCCCGACTCGGACCGGAGTGTGCCATAGGATTGGTATCAAGTCATGTGTGTCCAACATATCTTTTGGGCGTCGCCCAACTCCTCCGGTCTTGGGAATGGCAGGGTCGCCAAGTGAGCCCATGATTTGGGATGGTCCCAAATTGCCAACATGGCGGCCACGGTATGCCCAAGAGGAGTTATTCGCCGGGTCCAAGATATGTTGGGGACCGAAGTATGTACCCTCATAACATACTTGGGTCATGATGTCAATTGAGCGCAACGTTGAGATACACGGTCGTTACTTGACATCATGACGGGCCAAAAACGGCAAAATTGGCACAAAGATACACAAAAGTGCCTTGAAAGGTGCACAATTATATTGTAATATCTTCGGCTTGGATCGTGCAATCATCTAATCCTTCTAAACATAATGACTTGACACCAATAACCTTCGATTCCACATATGTGCTCCACTTGGGGCGCTTTGAAAGGTTACGAGCGCTACTTCCCAAGTGGGCACATGAAAATATGGAAAATTGCAAAGCACACACCTTGCTCCCAACGCATCGCTTCGGGATCGCCACACAAGCTTCCCTTCACGAAGGTTAGGCTTGCAATTGATCGTAGGGAGTATGGAGAAGGGGCTTGTACAATATGAGGTCCATTGGCGTGTCCATCGCTCTTAGCCAAACCCGCGAAATGGGCACGCAATGTCACACATGGCACATACCACATATTGCCCAAATAGGTAGCTCCCCCCCCGATATGTCATGCCCCTCCAAGGGCATAACTTTGTGTCAATCGCTCATAGGAACTCAAGGAGAGTTCCTATGCAACACCAACACTTGCGCGCTACACTCGAAAGTTATCTTAACGCACGCAATGTCATGGCCAAAGAGTTATAACGCAAACTCTACCCTCTTGACCATGCTCCATTACACTAGCGCGCACGTGTGGAAACGGAAGGCATATGATGCTTCATAAATTACGTCGGGAGTATTGTGAATACATCCCACGTTTCCTTATTGTCATTCTTCGCAAGCAACACGAGATATGACCTTCACAAGTGGCCTCACGAATCAACTTTGTTTTGCCCATATCTTTAAGACAAATGGAGGGCAGGATAAAAGGAAAGTTGATTCGTGCATAGGGAAGCACGTAGGTCCACTAGAAAGAGGTCAAATCAAGTGCGGGGATGTCGAAGTCGAAAATCCGATTTCGACATCCTGAAAAATTCGGATTAAGGTTGCGAGTGTAAGATGTGAAAATTGCGGAAGCGTCCATGCAGTTCCTGAAGGCTTTGGAGCCTTCATGACGGATTGCGTTAAAATTTCCATTATAAACAGTTAAACTGGCGGTTACGGTAAAGTCGCGATCCAACCGCCAGCAGTCAAAACAGTGAATATCAGAACGGAAGCGTAAAAATTGACGGAAACAATATGAAAATAAAACCCTGTTGATTCCTGATGTTCTGACATACAAATCTCCGCTGGCGGTGCATCGGTTGCCGATGCGGGGCCTTACGGCACGGAACACGCTCCCGCCGGGCTCGCACCGGGCGTCAACGGGCGCCTTCCGTACATGGGGTTAGTGGACCGGAGACCGGTTGTATGCCCTGCCCTAGCCATAGGGTTCTGGGTACCGCTTCACTACTCCCCGTCATATCCTTGATGATGAACTCCCAAGAGAGTTCAGCTACTGGCTACTCGCCACATGAGCTATTCATGGGGCGCCCGGCATGGTTCCTACATGCCCCCTATCCAGAGGACACCCATTCTTCTGTGGGTGAATGGGTCCAAGAGCAACAAGCGAAGGTGGACAAGGCCAAGGCTATGCTCCAGAGAGTGAGGGAGCGTCAGTGGAACAAGAAGAACAAGCACCGTGTACCGGCCACCTACCAAGAGGGGGACTGGGTGCTGGTGCACCACAGTCGACTACCCGCCTGGCCACGCTCTACCAGCGATGACCCATACTTCGGGCCGTACAAGATCCTCTCTGTGGATGGACACCGTATCACCGTGCGGTGTTCTCCCCGTCTAGGGGGGGCCCTGGTGTGCGCTGCTCAACACCTGAAGCGCTACCATGATCCTGAAGACCTGTGTGGGGAGGAGTGGGAGCTGAACGACGAGGAAATCGCCGCTCTGGACCTACAAGGGGCTGCCAGCCCTATGGAAGTTGAAGGTCAGCTCCCCAACATGAACGCCGAGGAGATGGCTAAGGAGGGTCTCTACCTGGTGAAGTCTGTCCTACGCCACCGCTATCGCCAGGGTTGGCGCTTCCTCACCCTCTGGGAAGGGTTTGGAGTCGAAGAGGCCACCTGGGAGCCCTTCTCTGCATTTGTTCTACCTGAGGGACGCCTAAACTCAGTTCTGGTTGACTACTTGTCCCAGAACAACCTTGGTGAGTTGCTGAGGCTCGCTGAGACGCTTGCCTCCAAGACTAAAGCTAGGGACTGAACCTTACCCTTACCTGCCAAAGCGTATGTGTGAGTGTGCTATTCCTAAGGTCCTGAGAGCAAGCCGCAGAAGTGGTGTCCTAATTATACCCAAGTCTGCGCCCTTGCTAAACCTGGAGGGTTGGCTTATTGATGCCACGGGGTACGCCCCGGGTCTCCCCTCCCCTATGCGCCCAATTTCTGTGCTGGCGCAAAACCTTGGGGGAATACCCAGCGTGCTAATCCAGGTATTGTTTTCCCTACCTATCTGTCTACTACAGGGAGGGGTGGCCAAAAGCTATGAAGGCATGAAAACGCCGTTTTGCTATGTGGCCAAAACACTGACCTAACCACTGCCACAGCCCGCCAACCCTGCTAAAATTGCAGGACACGGGTGGGACAGTGACACACGCACTACAGGTCCTACACACCCTACAGTGGCACCATCCTGGTCGGCGACCACTGGGGCAACTGGCTCAAGCCCCCACGCAGGACTACCACTCCTACACGCACACTCTACTGGGCGTTGCGAAGTCAAAGGTGTCGTGGGTCCTAGCGACCCTCCTGTGAAATGACAAGAGAACACAGCGCTGCTAAGCAACTGTGGCCTAACAGGGGACGCCACAACGCGTTTCCCCTGCTAGGGCTTGGAGGGAAGGAGTGCTCTCGCGTGCAAGGCGCAGATGTCGATGAAGTCGGACTCCCTGCTCTGCCACAGGCGGAGCAGAGTTACTTGTTTGTGTGATCCGCGCCCTTGTTTAGCAGGGCATAAAAAAAGGCTGCTGCACCAATCACCCTACCTGCCCACCTGTAAAACAAAGGCAATTGAAAGGGCGTTTGCGGCGGAGGAACCAAGCCACACTCCAGGTATTATACCCTTCTCAGTGTGACCTATAATACACTGTCCGCATACACGCTGCAGGAGCAGCTACCCTTGTCAAGCAAGCAAGCGTTAAGGGACTCCTCGTGTTCTCGTAAAGAACGTACCAAGGAGCCCCTGGGTAGCCTAAACAAGGTTTACCGTGCGCACTTCGCGTGGCCTACCCTTTAATGCGTGTGTGCATGCGCGAGTATGCACGAGTCCTTTGGGCACACCTGCCCATCTCAGCTACAATCCGAACTCCACCAGGGGGTGGCCCCGCCTGGGCTTACTCACCTTACCTACCGCTTGGAGAGAGAGCAAGTGAGAGGCGCACGCGAAGAACGTTGCTATGCACTTGTGTGTATGTCTAATCACCCTGATCTGACCGCTAATCATCTGTAATCTTTCTAATCAATCCCTCTATCGCGTCCTATCGTTGTTAGCGCTGCTACAAGGCTCGTTCACGGAGACACGAGACGAGCAATGTGTATGCGGCATGCGAGACGAGCATACCTGTAGTTTATACCTGATTCGTTGAAGTCTTTTCGATTGTTTTTCGAATTCTTGAATTTTTGATCATTCTAATAGTGTGGGTGGAATCTGTATGTTTATTTATTAATGTGTGTCTCGTCATTTTCAAGACTACGTGAGACATACGTTTATAATTCCATTATTTCTCCATTTTCCGGCGCTTCGCTAGGAGCCGCTCCTGCACGCCGCCATTTTACGCGTATGAATTTCTGGATTTAAAAAATCCAGAGATGACTATAATTTCTATAAAAATGTGCTTCCGATGCACAATTGGATTCTGCTCAGGTGTGTTGTTTCAGAAAAATTCTAGGCCGTCATTTGACAGATTTTGGTGTCGTCGCTTCGTTTTTTGCGTGGATTCGTCCATAATTCTCCCATTCCTGCCTCTGCAGATACCCACGCGCAGCCTCGCTGAGTAGGCCGTGTTCGGGCCGAAACGCAGGTGCCTGGAGAGACTGAGCAGAACCAAGACCCCACCAAGGGGCAATTTTAATTTTCTTTCGACTCCCTTCGCCCTAAGACAGGTCACAGGTCGCCAGCAGGTTTACGAGAACCCATGCGAGTGTGTATAATGTGTCTTGCGTTGGGTTTGTGTCGACGCTGCGTCTTGGAGGGAGGGATGCATATGCACATGTTTGGCATGCTCCCAATCTAACCCAACCAAGCCACAGAAGCCCCGGCAGCGCCATGAGCGCTGAGTCTTCTGTAGGATATGATACAATCAGAGCAGCAAAAGAGCACCAGCCATGGTGAGCGCCCATTTTTCAGTGTGAGGGAAACTGTAGGTATTTTAAAATAGATGTGGAAACCAAGGAAAGGCCAAGAAAAATTCCCTTTTTCCTAAAATGCGACAGTGGTGGCCACCACAGCACAAGGGGGGAGTAAGAAAAAGTGCTTTTCCATTGCTTTGAGGCATACTCTAGTTGTATTAGAGATGCACTGAGCATCCATGCATTTCGATCTTAGTATTGGTCCCACCAAAAGTGGTGATAACACATTTTGACCTATGGAACCAAACACCCAATCAGGATATGGAGTGGACCCCTTAACCCCCTTTCAATGTGAAGTAAAATATCTTTTCCTGAGTTGACTGAGCACAGACATACCTAAAGTAGAGCCTATGAATTTATCTATGTTTTTACATGAATTCTTAGCTATCCTAGTGGTATGCACCCTAGGGGGCTGGGCACCTCTTTTTGAGAGGTCCTGGGTTCAATTCCTGGTCAGCCTAGCTAAGTAGGAAGATCCCATGTGACATGGCAGTGACCTCATCGCCACATACCATGCCACCTCAGCACATATGGGACCCAAAACAAAGAGTGCACATCTCCTGAGATGGCACTATGGAGAGAGAGTGATCCTGGGGCAGTTTTCTAACTCTTTTCCCAAAACACTTCAGCTATCTTTGTGAATATGCATTCATATGTGACCTGAGTTGCAGTTTGTGTGAATATCCAATCATCTTTCACTGTCTACACTGCAGCCCTTCATGCTTTGATCCTGAGTCCTCTTCTCTTTGCATACTTTTGGCTTGGGCTATCCTGGAGTGACTTGGAGTGACTGTATTTCATCAAAACAAAGCTTTTCATCTCCAAAAACAAGCAGCAGGAAACCCTACACCAACAGCAAGCAGCAGGAGAGGCAAAACACAGTGCTGGAAACACTATAAACTTTTCTAGAGCAGGGGCATTCGCGACACAGAAGGGAACGACCTTCCAGCGGAAGACACGGCGCTTACGGGTTACAAAGGCGAGCAGTTCCTGGGCTGCTGGGATTAGGTCTACTTGCCAGAAGCCACTGCGCTTGTCCATCTTATTTTCGAATCGGCATTTAGCGATTCTCTCCAGGGTTTTTCTCCATGTTGGGGGATTCTCCCTGAGTGTTTTTGGGTCTTTTTGTTGCCCACCTCGTAGTCAACCATCAAGCGCATGGCAGTGGAGCCAGCTTTAGCCACCAGAAAGCAAGGGCTACAATGACGGGGGTAGTCCTCGTGTTTATTTTCCTCGACGAGGCCAGCATCTATGCATTCCTGGATCTGGCGTTTGATCTCGTCCATTTGGTCCTGTAGGGCGGGGTATGGACGCCGTCTCACCACAGACCCTTCAAACTCAGGTTTGAGTTTGAGATCCATCTGGACCAGTTTGTTGCAACACAGGGGTGGGGGCAACGCTCCAAAAACCTCTTAGTATTTCTGGATGAGCTTACTGAGACGGTGGTCTAGGTTCAAGCTCTCCAGTTTCTTAACGAAATCCTCCTCAGCATGAAGGTTGCTGTTCCCTTTTTGCTGTTTCTTCATACGCCCCATTGTTTCAGGGGGTAGTTCATCCTCCCAGTCCTGGCGACCCTGCTGGGCATAGTGAAGGGAGTATACCAGAGGTACCTCAGGATCGAGAGGAGTCATCTCGTCATCATCCTCTCCGGACCATATAGACGTTTGCCAGGTCCTCTTGAGGAGGTCTAGGCGGGTCCGTCGCTCGTTACCCTCAACCTTAGCCCATAGAACCTGCTGAAGATCCTGTACATCGTACCAAGGAACGAACATGTTGTTGGGTGAGGGTTTAGCGCCAGGTACCTGACCTGTAGGGACATCTGTGGCCTGCATGGGGAAAACGGCGTGGTCATAAGACCCGACATGAGTGGACTCACCGAGATCCACCTCATCCATAAGCAGCTGCGCTAGGAACGCGCTGTGCTTCAGTGTCACCACCTCCGGGTCAACCGGGGGTATAGCACTGGGAATATCGCTTAGGCGGTCGTCAGCATCAGCTAAAGGTGTGGAGACTGCTGGGGTCTCCTGCTCCTCAGAGCACTCACCACTTGTAGTGGTGACCGAAGAGCACTCTGATCTTTTCTTAAGATCCAGCAAGGTAAGGCCTCTTTTGCGGGCATCAACTCCTTGAGTACCACCTGGTCAAGGTCATTCACTGGTAGGGGTGTAAAGAGCCATCTACAATGGACAAGAAACTGCCCCATCCAGGGGCGAGCATGGTCTCCTGAGAGTCCTCAGGGACGTAGGTTGGACCATTGGGGAGTTCAGTTCTTCCCACTCTCATACGGTCCAACAGTCGTCTCCAATAGGCGTGTTACCCCGTGGTAGCCCAGTCGGGGGTACACGGGATCACTCTCGCTCCTTCAAGGGCGATTTTGGCCAGCACCTTGGCGTGTTGAGAGAATGGGGGGTTAGCATAGCACAACCCCATCGATCTCCAATTGAAGCGATAGGCGTTATTGAGATACAGGGAGCTATAGAGCTGCATCATATGCTGCTCCTTACTCGCGAACAATTCCACTTGAACTTCATTCAGGTCTACCTGCAGGGCGGCCTGGCAGACAGGCCTAAGCTGGACGATATTTCGGCCAGGTCAATTGAAACTCCGAATATGATCACTGCAATGGGTACCTATGACAGTAGACATGAGCAAGGAACACAGGAGAAGTGACATTTGAACAGGGTGTGCAACATAATAGACTCAATTACAAGCAAATACTTGCCAACTGACGAATCGAATCAGACTTTTGCAGTGCCTATGGGGAAACACAATAATAAGAGGCTGAAGAGGCTGAGGACTGCATGCTGGCCGAAATTTCGGCCAGACTTAATATTGATACGTAATATAAGCAGTAGGACTGGCATTAGCGCTTGCACAGACCAGATGCACGGGGCTTCTTAGCTCCTGTGTTAGCAGGAGGCTTGGCAGGGGTTGCAGCACCAGGCTTGGCAGTGGCAGAGTTCTGTGACTGTGTGTTTCCACCCTGGGATGGTGAAAAATGATTCACAAAAGCATTCATGCCTCTGCCAGTAGGGGCCAGAGTGCCTGAGGAGGAAGCTGGGGTGGCCTGAGCGCACTACGTGCCACTAGGTGAGGGGGCAGGGGCAGTTTTATGTTCTTTCTTTGGAGTGTGTGTCTGTGATTGCGACTCTGCCTCCCCATCTTGCTCCTCAGGATCCTCATCTACATACCTAACCCCAGAACAATCCACAGGAAAACCTGCCCCTAAGTCGTGGTACACATCCCCCCATGACTTGGGGGGGCACGTGTCTGCGTTGGTGATAGGTGCTCTGATGGACTGAACAAACTCATCAGGCACAACAGTCTCCTCAACCAAAAGGGCACACACAACATTACACTCCTTGGAAAACCTGGTAGACATCATGCTTGCAAAATACACAGACAGAGGTAGGTAGGTAGGTATCTTCGGGAGCTCGGGATGCCTCCTTTGACATTGCAGGAAGAAGGTCTTACCAAGGGGACGTCCTGTCCCTCCCACTGCCCTATGTCAGGTGCCTCTTGAGCCGCTCCCGCATGTGCTTGGGAAGGCATTGTCGCGGCCACCCGGTCCATGTGTCCCAGGTGGGAGGGTGTCCCCACATGTGTCCATGGGTAGGGCCACATGCCCCCTCCTTTGGGCGGCAGCTCTGGGGGGCTGCCCAGCCGTGTGGAGTATCTCTCACCACAAGGGGTATTGCTCCCGCTTGTCTACGGTACGACCGCCTCACCCTTGTGGCTTGAGTTGCGGGGCCACTCTGCTTGGAAGGTGACCCCCTCCTGGACTGTGTACCGGCTCGCCTGTCACCGGTTGCTTCCATGGCTCCGGGTGACGTTTGCCATGGTCCCCGATGCAGCCTGGCCGGGCTCGGACCAGTGGCCTTGGAGTACCGCTCCTGCCACTGGCCCGGTGGGTCGGCTGGGTCGCCCCAGTGCGTCCGACCCATGGGGTATTGGTTCTTTCCTGTCCCTCGGCCGCCCTACGTGTGTGCAGTGTCCTGGGCCGCTGGGCTCCTGTTCACTGGTGTGCCCGCGCGGTTTGCTGTGGTGCGTCTGCGGTGTCCTGGGCCAGCTGGCTCCTGTTCACCGGTGTGCTCGCTCGGTGTGTTGTGTTGCATGTGCGGTGTCCTGGGCCACTGGGCTCCTGTTCACCGGTGTGCGTGCTGTGTGCGGTGCGCGTGTGCCATGGGTGGTTGTGTCCCTCTTCCTCCCCTCTAAATTTCGTTTTTTTTTTCGGGAAAAAAAAAGAAAAAACAAAAAAGAGAAAAACAGGGGCGCGCATACACTGCAGGCACAGGCACGGGCAGCTGGTGCGGCGGTGCAATAGCGTTGTGTCCTCTGGCGTGTGTCGTCGGTGCTGTGGCGGCGGCCGCGCCCCAGGGGTGCGGCTCGCGCGTCCTGATGTACACGGGTATGGGTCAGGGTGGGTTTGGTTAGGTGGCTCTTTGCTTCTGGTGCTGGCTGGTTAGGCGGCTGTGTGGGCTGTGGCTGTGGGCTGTGTCTACGTATTTCCCTCAGCGGGCCTGGTTAGGAGTCAAGGGTTGACGGTTTCGGGGTGTGGCTCGGGTTTGATTTGTGTTGGGGCTTCGGCTGGGTTAGGCTTGGGTCAGGCTGGGTTTGGTGAGGTGTCTCTTTGCTTCTGGAGCTGGTTGGTTAGGCGGCTGTGTGGGCTGTGGTTTCGGTGTTCCCTCGGCGGGCGTGGTTAGGAGTCAAGGGTTAGCGGTTTTGGGGTGTGGCTCGGGTTTGATTTGTGCTTGGGTTCTGGCTCGGTTAGGCGGTTGCGCGGGGCCGGGCGTGTGGGTAGCGGCGTCCACGGGGTCGTGCGCCCGAGGCGAGTGCGGAGTGGTGCGTGCGGGCCGGCCGGTGGCCGGTGGCCTCACTGGGAGTCCCACACGGAGGGGTCGACGGGCGTGCCGGGGGCGTACGCAGCGTGCAGGTTGGGCAGCAGCGGGCGCACGTGCAGGGCGTCGGCGTGCCCGATGAGGATCTCACTGAGGACCGAGGGGTTGGCGGCAAGCAGTATGCGATGCCTGGGAGGGGTGGCGGCGAGGAGCGGGAGGATGTCCGCGGCCCGCGACGTGGGGGCGAACACGACGTGGGCCGGGTGCGACCCAGGGAGCGGTGCCGGGGGGAGCGGGACCACAGGACGGCGGTCTACTGTGAGGTGCCAAGTGGCGCGATGGTGGAGGAGCCGGACTAGGGCGATGTTGTGGCGCAGTGTGTGGGGCTGGGTGCTGGGCGGCGTGGGGACGTGCGGCGGAAGGGGGGGGGGGGTCGAGGCGGTGGCGTGGGAGGGGGCACGGCGGAGGAGTGACGTCAGTGACGTGTGTGTCGTGCTGAGGTGCTGGGGTGCGGCTCGCGCGTCCTGATGTACACGGGTATGGGTCAGGGTGGGTTTGGTTAGGTGGCTCTTTGCTTCTGGTGCTGGCTGGTTAGGCGGCTGTGTGGGCTGTGGCTGTGGGCTGTGTCTACGTATTTCCCTCAGCGGGCCTGGTTAGGAGTCAAGGGTTGACGGTTTCGGGGTGTGGCTCGGGTTTGATTTGTGTTGGGGCTTCGGCTGGGTTAGGCTTGGGTCAGGCTGGGTTTGGTGAGGTGTCTCTTTGCTTCTGGAGCTGGTTGGTTAGGCGGCTGTGTGGGCTGTGGTTTCGGTGTTCCCTCGGCGGGCTTGGTTAGGAGTCAAGGGTTAGCGGTTTTGGGGTGTGGCTCGGGTTTGATTTGTGCTTGGGTTCTGGCTCGGTTAGGCGGTTGTGCGGGGCCGGGCGTGTGGGTAGCGGCGTCCACGGGGTCGTGCGCCCGAGGCGAGTGCGGGCTGGTGCGTGCGGGCCGGCCGGTGGCCGGTGGCCTCACTGGGAGTCCCACACGGAGGGGTCGACGGGCGTGCCGGGGGCGTACGCAGCGTGCAGGTTGGGCAGCAGCGGGCGCACGTGCAGGGCGTCGGCGTGCCCGATGAGGATCTCACTGAGGACCGAGGGGTTGGCGGCAAGCAGTATGCGATGCCCGGGAGGGGTGGCGGCGAGGAGCGGGAGGATGTCCGCGGCCCGCGACGTGGGGGCGAACACGACGTGGGCCGGGTGCGACCCCGGGAGCGGTGCTGGGGGGAGCGGGACCACAGGACGGCGGTCTACTGTGAGGTGCCAAGTGGCGCGATGGTGGAGGAGCCGGACTAGGGCGATGTTGTGGCGCAGTGTGTGGGGCTGGGTGCTGGGCGGCGTGGGGACGTGCGGCGGGAGGGGGGGGGGGTCGAGGCGGTGGCGTGGGAGGGGGCACGGCGGAGGAGTGACGTCAGTGACGTGTGTGTCGTGCTGAGGGTGGAGAGGAGCCCACGGTATCGGGCCTGGGTTCGGCGCCTTTGGGCGTAGTGGTGCTCGTTGTCGTGTGCGTTGGCTTCCTTCGGCGTCCGGTTCGTTTGGTGACTTCTGGGCGGGGCCTGGCGTGGCGCCCCATGGTGGTGGTGTGCTGGGTAACGGGGTTAGATGGCGGCGCCGCTGGCCGGGGGGTCAGGCGCGTCGTGTTGTGTGGCGCGCAGGGCTCCTGGGGTGCTGTGGGTGTCGCCGGTGTCGGTGCGCCGACGCTTGTGGGGTGGTGAGGGGGTGTGTGCGTGCGGGGCTGGGCTTTGGGTGATGTCCCATAGGCGGATGCCGTCTCGCCGCGTTTCCTGGAGGGTCTCCCGCAGGCGCCTGAGGACATACGGGTGGTCCTGGGGCGCGGGGGAGTTGCGGGGGTGGACTCCCAGGGGGTGGAGCGCATCGGCCAGCATGGCTTCCCATGCGGCCTGCGGCATCCACCCCCCCGCCGGCCGGAGGCGGCAGTTCTCCACCGACCCCTTGCGGGGCCGATGGACCAGGCCCTCGAGGGAGGGCTCCCCCCTGGGCCCACTTCCGCAGCTCCCAGAGCTGCGTGTGGGTCCAGCGCTGCCACCACTGTTCCTGGGCGGGCCCGCGGTCTTGGGCGGAGGAGTGGGCGTGGGTGGGTGTGACGGGGTCGTGGGGACCGGTGGCGGTGGCGGGCCTGGGGGATTCCTCGTAGTCCTGTTCCGTGGGGGTGCGTGGGGAGTGGGGGTGTACGCGGATGTGGACCCGCGGGTGTGCGCGTATGGTCTCCGCCTCGGGGTTGGGCGGGGATTCGCGGCGGCGGCGGTAGTGGGGCATGCGTTGCATGTGGGCTGTCATCGGGGGCCAGTAGGGGGGCGGGGACGCTGCTGGTGGACCCTGGCGTTGTTCTTGCTTGGTCAGGAGCGGTCCGTGGGCCTGGGGTGCGGGCTTTGAGAGGTGGCGGGACGAGGCGCGTCGCGCTTCGGCCGCGGCGCGCTCCGCCATGAAGGTGGTGGCGGTGGCGTCGGTGACGTGTGGGGGGGCGCCGCGCTGGGCGCTGCTGCCTTCGGGCCTGGGACGGCTGGGGCCGGATGTCGTAGAGGACATCCTCGGGGGGCCGGGCTCGCGCTGCCGTCGTGGCGCCGGGTTTGGGCTTGGGTTTTGGCTTGGCTGCGGGTTGCCGTTTGGCGGCGGTCTTGGGCTTCGGCTGGGTCGTGGGCGCGGGCTTCGTCGGGGCGTGGGCCTTGGCGGCGGCGGGGCTGCTCGCGGTGGGGGCGGGTTTGGAGGCCCGTTTGGGAGTTGTTCCCCGCGGCCTGGGGGGTGGAGTGCTGGATGAGGACGTGGTGGTGGTGGTGGATGAGGTGGTCGTGGTGGTGGAGGTTGTGGAGTCGGAGGCGGAGGAGAGGGCTGTGGGAGACGGTGGAGGGTCCCGGGCCTCGGGGGCGGGCGTATGATGCTGGGTCCTGTAAGTAGCGAGAACGAGGGTGCAGGTTCGGGCATCGGGCGTGTGCGCGCGTTTTCCCTGGTGATCCGTGCGTGCTGGTGCTGGCGTGGTGGCGTTGTCTCGGCTGCGCGGGCACGTGGGTTACCCGGGGGGTGGCCATATCTGCTCCAGGACGTGGGGGTGTGTTTGCTGGAGGTAGTCGAGGGTCCGGAAGAAGCATCGCTGGATGCCGGGCATGTCCTCCTCTGTGAGGTTGGGGTAGTTTTGGGTGGGGGTGTGCGGGCCCGGCCATAGCAGCGTCATGAGGCGGGCTGCCACCATGTACGGGCATAGTTGTAGGGTGGTGGGGCGTGGGGGGGTGGGTCCCCTGCGGTTGGGGGGGGCTTCCCTCTGCTGGGGGCGCAGCGTGACCACCCACACCCATCGGTCCGTGGGGATCCCCCAGGTCCGTTGGGTCCACTTGGCGAGGCAATACATCGCCCTACCAAGGCCCTGGTAGCCGCTGCGGATGGAGAGCAGCGTGTCCAGGGATTCGGGTGCCCACGTGCCCCAGATGTGGGGGTCGTCCCGGTCGTCCCCCCTGGCGTACATGTCGGGGCCTGGGTTGTGTGTGGGGGGGGTGTAGTCGGCGGGGTGGAGGGAGTCGGTGCCGTGTACCACCCAGTGGTCTGTGGGTGCGTCGTAGGTGGTGGTGGAGAGGGTGTAGTGCAGATTGTACATGAGGGTCATCTACGTGGAGGGGGCTGGCTGCTGCTCGTCGGGGGTGGGGATGTCCCCCGGGACGTGGTGCCGGAAGTTGCTCAGGGAGGCCATCCGGGCTACCCATGTTTCCCGCTCCCACTCTTTGGTGCTGTCGGGGGTGGCGTCGGGTGGGGGGTGGGCCATGTTGGGCTCGCGGTAGCGGGTGCAGCCCTGGGTGCTGTCCCGCTCCGGCACGGGGTGTCCGACCAGGTGTCGCCCCCAGTCGATGGGGGGCACCCAGATCCGGCTCCCCGTGGGGGGCGGGCTCTCGCCGTCTGGGGTGGCGCGTGGGGGGCGCTCGTGTCGGGCGACGTGGAGGAAGGCGTCGAAGAGGAAGTCTCTGACGCCTTCCCCCAGGGTGGCCGCCTGGATGGGGGTGCTGGTGCCGGAGGTGCGGAGGTACAGCACGACGTCCTGTTCCCCGAGTCCCCGGAGGTGCTGCCGTACCGCTGCGGGGTTGTGTAGGGCGTAGGGTTCGGCCGGTGCGGCGACTGGTGGTGCGGGGTGTGATGGGGGGGGTGGTGTGGGTTGGGGGGGGTGGTCGTCGTTGTCGCGCGTGGGGTCCGGTGATGGGGTCTCTTGTGGCGGTCGCGGGAGGGGGGATTCGCGGTGGCGTGTGTCGGCGGGGGTATCGACGTCAATTGGCTGGTGCTGGCTGCCGCGTGTTGTGTCCGTGGCCTGGTCTCGGGGGGGGGGCGGGGGGGGGTGGTGTGGGGGTGGCGCTGTTGGTGGTGGGGGGGGCGGGGGTGGGTGTTGTGCTGGCTGGGGGTCTGGGCGTCCCTGTGGGTCGACTGGGTGTTGTGTGTGTGCGCCGTGCGGCCCTTGCGGTTCTTGACTGGTTGTGGTACCGGGGTGTGGGTGGGAGGCGGCCGCATGGGCGTCCGGGTGGGGCTGTGGTCCGTATGTAATGGGTGGCTGCTGGTGGATGGTGCTCGCTCGTATGGGGTGTGGGTGGGGGGGCTGCTGGTGGTGGTGGGGTGGGGGGGGCGGGGGTGGGTGTTGTGCTGGCTGGGGGTCCGGGCGTCCCTGTGGGTCGTGTCGGTGTTGCGCGTGTGCGCCGTGTGGCCCTTGCGGTTCTTGACTGGTTGTTGTGCCGGGGTGCGGGCGGGAGGCGGCCGCATGAGCCCCCGGGTGGGGCTGTGGTCCGTATGCGATGGGTGGCTGCTGGTGGATGGTGCTCGCTGGTATGGGGTGTGGGCGGGGGGGCTGTTGGTGGTGGTGGGGCGCTCCTACTAGGCTCTGGTGTTGCTGGTGTGCGTGCGCGGCTTCTCGCGGGTCCATGGGGGTGTACCGTGGCTCGTATGTCGTGGGCCCGTGCAGCGGGCGCGGCGGGTGGTGCTGGACCGCGTGGTGGTGGTGTGGATGGTGTGCCGGTTGTGTGTGGTACCCCGGCGTTGGTGGGTGTGGTGGCAGGGGCTGGTGGTGGTGGAATACGTGATGGTGTGGTGCGGTGATGTGCGCTATGTGGGGTGGGTGGTTCGCGGGGCCTGGTTGTGCTGGGGCGTGGTGGGGATGTAGCTGGTGGGGGTCGCTGTAGCATGGGGGCATTAGGGGGTAGGGGTTGGGAGGGATGGGGGCGTGGTCGTGGTGTTGGTGGTGCCATGTCCCCTGGCTCTGCGCGTACGATGGTCCTGGCATGGTGTGGACGTGTGGGGGCGGTGGTGGCTGACTGGGCTGCAGGGTTTGGGTGCTGCGGTACGGTGGTGGTGGTGGGCGCTGGCGGTGGTGGTGTTGTTGGTGTGCCCCGGGGGTCTGGGCGTGGGGCGGTGCGGTGTGGCTGGACCCGGGCCTTGGTTGGGGCGTCGCGCCCTGCTGGTGGGCGCGATGGCGGGCCCCCTGACCTGTCTTGGTCTTCTTGGCCTGGTGGGTGTCGGGGGCGGGTGAACCCCCCTGTCCCCGTGGGGGCGACGGGGAGCGGGCGTGCCAGCGGTGAGCCTCTTGGAGGCTCGTCTTGAGGCCTCTGACGTAGGCTTCCTGGTCCGTAAGGCCCATCCGCGTGGCGGTGGCCTCGTCGGGGGCGGCCAGGTGGGCGTCCCAAAAAGACGCCCAGCCCTCCGGGGGCTTCTGTTGTGCGGGGTGGGGATGGTGTGCCGGGTAGAGGAGTGCGCTGAGTGGGTAAGGTGTTCCTTGCCGTCGGCCGAGGGCGTATTTGAACCGGCGGCAAGTGATTCGGAGGTAGGCTGCTATCTCCTCTGGTGCCGTGTCGGCCCACGCTTCCGGCGTCACGGCTGCTGCTTGGGGGGCCGGGAGTTGTGGGTCTGGGAGGTGTAGGTCTCGGTGGTGGAGGTACAGGGCGAGGAGGATGTGGCGGGCTGCCAGGTTCAAGCCGCCTCTGCTGTGGCGTAGAGGTGGGCTGTGGGGGGGCAGGGGTGTGTTGCCCGTGGCCACGGCTATGGTCCATGCGTGGTCCGCCGGGTTCGCCACGTAGTACCCTCCCAGTTGGTCCCGGAGGGTGTCGGTGAGGAGCCCGAAGAAGCTGGGGTGGCTGGTGGGGGGGGGTGCGTCTGGGGCCGCCGGCCGTTCGCGGTGGCGGGGGTTGAGGTCCCCGCAGTGGGGGCAGTGGGTGAGGCGGTGCGCGGCTCCCAGGCAGACCCAGTGGTCTGGGTTGCAGGGCTGGGCTGTCTGTGGTAGCCGCCGGCTAACGCAGAGGGGACATGCGGTGGCTGGTGGTTGGTGGTACCTGTGGACGGACGGCGGCGTGGGGGGGTGGGGGCCGCTGGCGCGCGCATGCTGGTGGGAGCGTGTGCGGTGCCTGTGGCGCCCGTGTGTGCTGTGCCAGTGCTGTGCTCGGTGGACGGTGTGTAGACGTGGTGGGGGTTCCGTGTTGGTATGTCACGGGGTAGGTTCTCATGGTTGGTAGAACAGGAGTTTGAGGAGGTGGGCTTGGTCTGTTGGGGGCAGGGTTGCCGCATGCTGCAGGTATTTGTGGGTGCAGTATGTGAGCTGCTCCGCCGTCTTGGCAACGGCCGTCCGCTGCATGTGCGCCGCCGTGGCCTGCGGGTCCTCCGCGTGGGTGCGTAGCAAGGTGTAGACGGCAGTGGGGACGAGTCCCCCGCTGACTGCCTCGAGCACCTCCGTCTGCTTGAGGACGGTGGTGAGTTGCTGGGTCGCCGGGGACTGCGCCAGCCATCCGGCGTGCTGTGCGATGGTGTGGGTTGGGTTCCAGTCTGTGAGGGTGTCCAGTCCTCTGTACAGGGGGCACGCCTTGAAGTGGTCCCATGTTTCTTCTTCCGCATGGCTGCAGATGCATTTGGTGTGTCCTGCGGGGACGTGGATCGAGCGGCGCGTATACCATCGGTGGTATCGGGTGAGGAGGGGAAGTTGTTCGAGGGCGAGTTGGAGTCGGGGCTTTTGTAGGTGTGCTGGGAGGCTATCCGGGCGCAGGGCGGAGTAGTAGAGGGGGGTGTGGACGGAGTCTTCGAGGCGTCGGAGGAGTTCGGTGTTCGCTGTGTGCCCCAGTGTGGTGGCCAGTTGCTGGATGGGTGTGGGGTAGTGGTACTGCTTGTCTCGATCCGTGTACGGCGTGTCCTCGGGCATCCACTGGGGGGGCTGTGTGGCCAGGGGTATCGGGGGCAGGTGCTGCAGGTGGCTGTGGTGTGGGGTGTCCAGTCGCACGCGTTCGAGCCCTGGGGTGTGGTTGGTGTTCTGGTGTTTGGCCTGCGTGTCTGCGCGTCCATTGCCGTATGCGTAGCGGTGTGACTCCTGCTTGACGATGTGTAGGGCGTCCTGGGGGTGCATGCCCTTGAAGGCCATCCATAGTCCCAACGCTTGTGTGGTGAGGCCGGACTCGAGTGCTTTGTGGAGGGGCAGGTCCGCAAGGCGCCTGGTGAGGTGGATGTCGACCGTGGCGTCCACGACTACCCAGATGTTGCGGGGCCGGACCGTCGTTGGTGGCGGTGTGGCGGTGACGGCGTCTGCCATGGTGCGCAGTTCGCCGTGGGAGGACGCCCCAAAGATGGTGGTCCCGGTGTGGTGTTCCACGTGGAGGCCGTCCGCGTGCCGGGTGATGCGCACGGAGGCGCAACTGACCGTGGGGGTGCGTTGCTGGGTGCCGGATGCGTCAGTGAAGTAGATGATGTCGGTGTCGCTGGGTATGGGTAGGCGGGCGATTGCTGTGGGGTGATAGACGTAGATGGGGTTCCCCTGGGTGGTTCTGGCGGTGATTTGCGTGGGTTGCAGTAGTGGCGCTGCATAGACGCCTATTCCCTGGGTGATGATGGCCTGGGCTCGTGGGGTGAGGCGGAGGAGGCCCCTGTCTGGGCGTCCCTGGGCGTGTTGAGAGAATGGGGGGTTAGCATAGCACAACCCCATCGATCTCCAATTGAAGCGATAGGCGTTATTGAGATACAGGGAGCTATAGAGCTGCATCATATGCTGCTCCTTACTCGCGAACAATTCCACTTGAACTTCATTCAGGTCTACCTGCAGGGCGGCCAGGCAGACAGGCCTAAGCTGGCCGAAATTTCGGCCAGGTCAATCGAAACTCCGAATATGATCACTGCAATGGGTACCTATGACAGTAGACATGAGCAAGGAACACAGGAGAAGTGACATTTGAACAGGGTGTGCAACATAATAGACTCAATTACAAGCAAATACTTGCCCACTGACGAATCGAATCAGACTTTTGCAGTGCCTATGGGGAAACACAATAATAAGAGGCTGAAGAGGCTGAGGACTGCATGCTGGCCGAAATTTCGGCCAGACTTAATATTGATACGTAATATAAGCAGTAGGACTGGCATTAGCGCTTGCACAGACCAGATGCACGGGGCTTCTTAGCTCCTGTGTTAGCAGGAGGCTTGGCAGGGGTTGCAGCACCAGGCTTGGCAGTGGCAGAGTTCTGTGACTGTGTGTTTCCACCCTGGGATGGTCAAAAATGATTCACAAAAGCATTCATGCCTCTGCCAGTAGGGGCCACAGTGCCTGAGGAGGAAGCACGGGTGGCCTGAGCGCACTACGTGCCACTAGGTGAGGGGGCAGGGGCAGTTTTATGTTTCTTCTTTGGAGTCCGTGTCTCTGATTGCGACTCTGCCTCCCCATCTTGCTCCTCAGGATCCTCATCTACATACCTAACCCCAGAACAATCCACAGGAAAACCTGCCCCCAAGTCGTGGTACACATCCCCCCATGACTTGGGGGGGCACGTGTCAGCGTTGGTGATAGGTGCTCAGATGGACTGAACAAACTCATCAGGCACAACAGTCTCCTCAACCAAAAGGGCACACACAACATTACACTCCTTGGAGAACCTGGTAGACATCATGCTTGCAAAATACACAGACAGAGTCCGCAGCAAAAACCAGTTGCCTGCCCGTTCTGGGACCGGAACCAGGCTCAAAAGAAATGTGAATATCTCAACAGGCATCACAGACGACATGGGTCCTTCAGTAAAAGCCACGTAACGGGGCAGCCTGTTATCAAAGGCAGTGGCAGAACAAATGGAAACCAGATGGGACGTAGAAGTGTACAGCGGGGTCTTGGTTGACAAATTGTAAATTGCAACATCACACTGATACATATCCTCAGCCACAGTGGCCTTCAAAGCAGCAACAGTGGCTTTCACATCAGCAGACTTACCCGCAATGAACACATGCACAACGGACAAAAGCAGCTGCGCAACCAGGTTATGCGAACCAGCTGTATAGAGGCGGGGCACCTCAACGACACAAGCAGCAAAGGGCAGTGAACTAATGATACTGGGAACAGGGACTCCACAACGCATTGCCATCAGTTCCACACGGCCTGACTCTGCAATGAGTTTGCCTGTGCTTGACTCAACAAGGGACTCCGTAGCACACTGAATACTGACCAGACCAGTATCAGATTTTTCACAAACAGGCTTAGCGACAGGCTTCTGCAACAATCCCCGCAACCCCTCATATTTTGGTTCCTTCCAAAGAGGGGCCTTAATTACTGCTGACCACGGTGGCCAGGGGTTTTTCTTCAGTCCAGGTCCAGCTGCCATAGGCTACCTTCAAGTGTGATGCAATAGCGCACTGCCTTTTGGCCATCTCGATAGTACCAAGTGTAGCTGCACACAGGTGGTGTCACAGGGTGGGCTCTTATTGTGCATTAATTGAAAAACACACAAGCTGACCGAAATTTCGGTCAGGTCGGTCGATTTATTCGAATACAAACCCCTGTTTGACCAAAACATACCTCTGGTGTTGTTCACATGCCCATTGGTAACCGCCTCGGGATGAAGAATGTGCCAGGACCACATCCCAGCCTTTTTAACATCTTTTATAATTTTTTGAGACCAGGTAGGGTACTTTTCGTCCCATCCATGTAACCTACAATGTCGCGAAGTCGGTCAGGCATGATGCCTTCCACTTCCTTGAACGTACCCAGTGCGGGATGTAATCCAGGCTTCTCCATGGCTGCCATGGCGTCTACTGCAGCATGACCCACAAATTTCACCAAACGCCTGACGCCATCCCACCGTTTGGCAACAGCACTCTGCACAGGACAACATGTGGAACACAGAAGCTGGCCAAAATTTCAGCCATGTCGATCGACAAAACCGAATTAGTAAACGAAACACACCACAGTGCCTTGCTCGGCAGTAACACCACACTCTTCAAGCATAACAGTAATGTGATGGTACAGGGTGTACTCATTGGCATCGGCATCCTCAAGCCTATCCAGGAGTAGGGACCTTCGCTCCGATGTGGTTGATGCTGAGCCAGCAGTGGTCTGGATTGGATGAAAGCCTGCAAGCCAGCGGCTAGTCCGCAGGGGGCAGTCCTGTTTGACTTCATAACCACCAAATACCAGGGTCCAGTCCGGAGTCTCCATATTTTTAATCTCAAATTCAGTCTTGTGTTTTTGGGCAGCAGTGTAAACATGCTGACCCCCCAACAGAACCCAGCGAGTGGCTGTGCAACAGGAATATTCGAAACAGCAGGGTCGAAAATTCAGACGCGAAAACGGTACTATCGAGAAGAATACCACAACACACATACAAGTGACTTTATAAAAAAAAAGATCCTGGACGTAATCCACAGGCGGGGCTGCCTTCAGATTGTCGTAGCGGCATTGCACGCGATCATCCGAAATCCTACGGACCTGCCCAAATTTTCGGTCGTGGTCGATAATAATCTGATCCCACCAAACCTTTATTTTCGTCGTTGATGTAACCCAGTCGGATAACTTGATGGAGGATGTTGAATTTTTCTTTGGTGCGGCCTCAGGCTTCTTTTGAAGTCCGTCTGTGCTCGCCTGGTCCTCTTGAGACTGGGATTGCACTTGAGATTGGCCATTGTCTGCTGCAGGCTCCCCATCTGGCAAAACAGCCATGTCCTGTGATACCCCTCCAGGCTCAGTCATAAGATAAAGGGCTACAGGGCAACATTTCATGAAGGGGAGAGTTCCCAGATAGCAAATAACAAGCACAGACAAACAAGGACCAAAACGGACTGCCTGACAGGAAAATCGGATAACCTGGCCGAAATTTCGGCCAGTACTGCTATGCATGTCAAACCACTGTGTACAAATACCATTCTGAGAGGCTGGCCGAACCTTATGTCATTTGTGTTCTGGGGGTAGCCAGATGACAAAACAACAAGTCTGGCTGAAATCTCGGCCAGAAAAACATGAAACAGCAAATAGACACACCAAAATCACTGGCAATGCGTGGCAGAACCCATACCACAGTGACAAACACAGCTGCAAACAGAAATCAGTCCCAGTCCTGGGTATCCACACCAATGTGTTCCGCCTCATGCAGGGCTTCAAAGGAGGCAACGCTGTCTGCATCACAGTCAATATCCCGGTCACTATCACAAGAGTCGACAGCAATGGAATCATCAGGGGCCGGTGGGGGTAGTCCGCGGGGGGTTCCGGGGGGGTACTGGGGGGCCTGTGGCTCGGGGCCTCCGGGGTGGCTTTGAAGGCAAGGCAATTCCACCAGGAGCAGCAGCAGGAGCAGCGGGTGGTGCACGGTTGGCAGCGCGGATAGAAGCATGTGCAGTACGCAACGCCCCTTGCTGGGAAGCAGTGCGGGCAGGTGCATTTGTCTGTAAAAAATCCTCAACACCCTCAGGAACCCTGATACGCGCAACCAGATTTTGCATTGCATGCAACAGAACCACTTTTAAACGGTCTGTGGTGATTCGTGTCCTAGACATGGTACCGGGGAACGTCAGATCCTGAACTGCATCCAGTCTTCTCACCTCAACTTTTTAGTCCGGAATGGGAACACAAGTGGGCTGGTTCTGTGTATGGGCTGTCAAGATAAATTGTTTAAGATTGGCAGAGAACATTGCCACGGATCTCTCAGTCAGCACAGCACGCAAAACGTTCTCTCCCGGTTGGACACGGGGGAGTGTCAGAAATAAATCTGACGACTGTTGGACACCTGTACAGGCAGTGTTGCGGCAACAGTGGGCTGAGAACCGACTCAGAAGTGCCTCACCCAGCTCCTCAGAGTGGATACACCCTAGGGAGGCGGAATGCCACTGACTCCAAATCAAAAGAGGAACAACAGTGGTTTTCACATCCTACGTGGCCAGCTGCTCCTCGGGCTTTAGGATGTTCAGCATGAGCAGTAGGGATGTCTCAAGTGCCTGCTTAGCTACAATCCCGGAACCTGCCCCCCGGCCCTCCCAGTTGCACTCACGAACGAAAGTCCCAATGCTGAAAGCAGCTGGACAGTATGTGTACAGCAAAGCCTTAAATGCTAATAACATACGCAAACCCTTGCGCTGAATGGGTGTCAAGTCCCGCTGGCTATTGAGCAGGGTAGTGACGCGCTCATCTAGTCTGCCTCTATTGGACGTTGTGGCTAGCATGAGTCCAAGCAACGTCTTCTCCATATGGATGACCTTGACCTTGCGAGGGAGGATAGACCCAACCTGAAGGCTGTTCCCCTGCTCTAAAAACTTAATGAACGGCAGGAACGCCCTGTACATCAAGTCAACGCAATACTTATAGCTATGCCATACTCCGTACACCAGAGGAAAACCCAACAGTAATTGTGGTACATTCCACGGAACATAAGCAGCACCATAACACAGCTTAAGTAGGGCAAAGTGAATTTTCATGTCCAGAAGCAGCGGAACACAGTGTCTGGTGCGGTGTTCCACACATGACAAATCAACCACGAGTTGCAAAAAGCTCTTTGTGTGTGCCGGAGCGGAGCTCAGATAGGAAAAAAGGTCTCCAGTTGAGGGAACGAACAGTTTTTCTGGCAATATCCAAAAGAGCACGAACCCAAACTCTCTGAATACCTTGGTTGGCAACATCAATACGATCAAACAATGCTCTAGTTGAGCGAAAGATGTCATCTGCAACCTTTGGTCTTCTCGCCTCAGTTTGGGCCAGCTCCGGCAGACCCCGGTATGCAGGTAGGGCAGTAGTGTGCAAGACACCAACAGTTGTACAGTTTGGGGTTAAGCTGGGTGAATGGGGATCAGTTCCTGACCTGTAACGCCTCGGTTTATCAAACCATATTCCTTTGGCTACCATCTGTACGTTTCTGGCCGGAGGCGCGCTTTTGTGGCCCACGGTGTTGCACGTAAGGTTTCGAAAATGCGTAGAGCGCGCACAACGCGTACAACACGTACAGATCAAGTACCACGCCCAGAACGCGTAGCAAGCCGAACACTTGCCTCCAGAAGCACGTGCAGAGTTGGAATACCGGACCGCGCAGAACGCGCAGAACGCGCAGCACGTCGCTTTGCACACGGGCGCACATCGAGGAGGGGCCGCGTCCTCACAGTTCGGTATCCAGCCTACGCGGTTGTCCCCCAGGGTTCGCACTGGTCCCATGGGTAGGGATAGCAGAGGCTCCGCCTCCATGATCGTCTCGTTCAAGCCCCCGATTCCACCACACTACTCTTTATCCTCCCCGTCCTCCTCATCCTCCTCGTCCTCCTCATCCTCCTCGTCCTCCTCGTCCTCCTCCTCCTCCTCGCCTTCCTCGTCCTCCTCGCCTTCCTCGTCCTCCTCATCCTCCTCGTCCTCCTCGTCCTCCTCGTTCTCGTCGTCCTCCTCGTCCTCCTCGTCCTCTTGGTCCTCCTCATGGTCCTCCTCCCACACCTCCTCGTCCTCCTCGTCTACCTCCATGTCCCGTGCGCCTTGCACAACTCCATAGCCATGTCCCGGTGCAAAGCACAACACGTGGAACGCCTTTCCACAACCGGTACATTCATAGCCGGTTCTTCCCCTCCTGCAAATGTGGCACACACGCCGCCGTTGTGTCGCCACCGGCACGTGTACCTCTTGTCGGCGGGGGTGGGCAAAGTACGGCCGCTGCAACACTTGCCATTGCCATTCCCACATACTAGTGGTCTCCTTGCAAAGTCCCAATTGCCGGCAAGTTGCGAACACATTCACAACCGCGTACCGGAGAACAAACGCACGCACCGCGTGGGCCCATGTCATCTGGCGGCCACCCTGCCTCATCTGCACGGCCATCTGGTTCACACCATCGACACCACGCGACAGTGTGCGGTACGCCGCCACCACGGGGTGCGCTTCCCACCCGCTTTGCCGGTGAGGTGGTTCCTTTCGGGCAAACCACACATTCGTCAACATCGGCACATTGCGGGGGGGTTGGTGCCCGACCTTCGGATTCTTGTACGTGCACAAACTGTACTTGAAATCCGCAACAGTGCACACCGCCGTCTGCCCCTCCTGCACCTGCTCCCCGGCCCATGTCACGCCGTACTCGGACCTCTTCGTCATCATGAGGAATGCCCGCTTGTTGGCGGCCAATTCCTTTGCAAGGCCGTGGGGCCCGAAAAAGGAGTCGGCACATAGCACCGTCCCCTCGGGCAGCAATGATGCCCACAACTTCATGATGTTTTTGGCATCAAAGTTTCCCGCCGCAGTGCGGTAGCGGCGTAGCCGGCCACGTACACCGGTCTACAAATACATGTCCACCACGTACCCCCATGTTGTATGGGCCAGGCAATACAACTTTATCCCGGCTGGGTGCGGTTTCCGGGCAACGAACATTTTCAAGGGGCCTGCTAGCATCCCCTTGTGGGGCACCACGGACTCATCGCCGCAGGCTGCGGCCCCCATGCACCACGCTCCCGCCCATTGGCCATTACAGTCTTCCAGTAGCGAGACGACATCGGTACGTAGCAACCCTTGCAGCAAAAAATGATGGCGACGCGTTAGCATGTTTGCCATATAGGGATTGTATAATAGGCCCTTGCGGTCCCGAACCCCGTCCACCTGCATTGGTCGCACCATCCCCAATAGAATTAGAAATGCATTGTACCTAGGTCCTAGAGGTAGCAGGTCTGGCCTTCCGTGGTCCCGCATGGGTTGGCATTGTAGATTCTCTATGGGGGCCATGATATGGTCCCACACCTCGGCCTCAGTATAGCCCATGAGCCAGGATTCCCTGGGCCGGATACCGTACTGGATATCAGCCGCACAGTCCTCCCGTGTGAGCCTATGGTCGTACAGCGTTGGTTGAAATTTTGGTGGCATCACAAACAAAGATTGTTGAGAAATGAGACTCTGTAGAACACGCAACACACCAGTGGAAGTTCCAGAGGCAACAGCAGACGCAGCAGAAGGGGAACGTGCAGAACGCGCAGCACACGCAGAACGCGTAACACGACCTCCACAGGCAGACACAGAACCAGACACGTAAAGCGCGTATTACACGAAACACACGCAGGACAGGGGATGGGGCAATGGGGGCGGCAACATGAACACGTCAATTGTTGCTTTCTTGGAACGGTGTCCGTGCACCCTACATGGTCCACGTAGAGCAGCAGCCGCAGCCTCCACCATTCATCCGAACGTCAAAAAAGTATTCACAACGCAATAAATACTGGCGTCGGTGCCCCATTCGAAGCGCCGCCTACCGATGCCACCACTGTGGGGTTGGCTGTGAATGTGCTTGCTGTGCCGAGGGCACTGGCCTTGAAAAGAAGAGGGGTTGTGAGGTTTGTCTGCCGCGGACCTCATCGCGGTCGGGCCACTCATCCCCCTCCGAAAACTGTGTGTTTGAAAAAATGCTGCCTGGGCTGCTCCAACTTAGGTCGGCCCGATGTACTAAATCTGCACCATCTCATCCTTCTCCTCCATCTCCTTTCCCGCCGCTGCGGCTTCCTCCGGGGGCTCCTCTCCCATTTCCGCATCGCTCTTCGGCGCCCCAGCGCTACCTTCCTTCGCTGCCTCCGGCTCCTGCGTTGGATCCGCTGGCGCGTTTGACTCCTCCTCCGGCTCCGTTTTGATTGGGTGCTGCAGAACACAGAACATGCGTGAAACATGCAATTCACCTCCAGAGGCAATCTGAGAGGCACCAAAACAAAAACGTGTGGAACGCGCAGAACGCGGAGAACACGGGGCTCGCATCCAGAGGAACACCTGGGGGCTACGCGCAAATCCCCTAGAACGCATAGTACTAATGTGCAACCCGCACCTGTGCACCTTCCGTGTGCGTGGGTCCCGTCTCCGGCCCCATCTCCGGCCTGCATTGCTGCTCCCCGGACGGTGGCGGTGGTGGCGCAGGTCCTTCTGGCAGTGGCTGGGGTGGTGGGAGTAGTGGCGCTGGTGGGATCACCGGCGGTGGGGGTGGCTGCAGCATTCCTTGCAGTGGAGGATACGTGGGTGGCGGCGGATAATTCTGGGGCTGGTACCTGTACAGGTCGGACCCATACGGGAGGCTCCCGGAGCTCGAAGGCATTTCCGGATCCGTCCTCATCGGCTGGTACCGGTACCACGGCTCATACTCGTATCGCGGCTCATACGGATACCCATGCTGCTGCGGAGACCCATACTCCTCCCAGCTTGTCTGCAGAACATGCAGAGCGCGCAAAACAGGTAAGACATGGGAAGGCAAATCCAGAGCCGGTCACAGAATCAAACGTGCAGACCGCGTAGAACGCGTAAGACGCCCAAAGCAGACAGGAGGCAACTCCAGAGGTAAGTGAAAAGACCGTGCCACGACGCCCAGCACAGGAATGCACACCCGCTGCCTCTTTGCATCCTTTGTTCTCACGAGTGTCCATGCCCCTGTGTCGGGGAGGTCGACACCTCTGTCCTCCGTTAAGGTGTAGGCCATGGTTGCGACTTGGCGGGGTGAGCTGCTGGGGTATCGTGAAGCGGTACCCAGAACCCCATGGCTAGGTTACGGCATACAACCGGTCTCCGGTCCACTAACCCCATGTACGGAAGGGAAGACGCCCGTTGACGCCCGGTGCGAGCCCGGCGGGAGCGTGTTCCGTGCCGGAAAGCCCCGCATCGGCAACCGATGCGCCGCCAGCGGAGATTTATATATCAGAATATCAGGAATCAACAGGGTTTTATTTTCATATTGTTTCCGTCAATTTTTACGCTTTCGTTCTGATATTCACTGTTTTGACAGCTGGCGGTTAGTTCGCGACTTTAGCGTAACCGCCAGTTTAACTGTTATATACATATATTTTAGCGCAATCCGTGACGAAGACTCTAAAGTCCCCACGATATTGCATTGATGCATCCGCAATTTTCACATTCTACACTCGCAACCTTAATCCGAATTTTTCAGGATGTCGAAATCGGATTTTCGACTTCGACATCCCCGCACTTGATTCGACCTCTTTCGAGTGGACCTACGTGCTTCCCTATGCACAAATCAACTTTCCTTTTGTCTTGCCCTCCATTTGTCTTAGAGATATGGGCAAAACAAAGTTGATTCGTGAGGCCACTTGTGAGGGTCATATCTCGTGTTGCTTGCGAGGAATGACAATAAAAAAGCATGGGATGTATTCACAATACTCCCGACGTAATTTAGGAAGCTTTATATGTCTTGCGTCTCCACACGTGCGCGCTAGCGTAATGGATCATGGTCAAGAGGGTAGAGTTTGCGTTATCACTCTTTGGCCATGATATTGCGTGCGTTAAGATAACTTTCGAGTGTAGCGCGCGAGTGTTTGTGTTGCATAGGAACTCTCCTTGAGTTCCTATGAGCGATTGACACAAAGTTATGCCCTTTGAGGGGCATGACATATCGTGGGGGGAGCTACCTTTTTCGGCAATATGTGGTATGTGCCATGTGTTGTATTGCGTGCCCATTTGGCGGGTTTGGCTAAGAGCGATACACCCACCAAGGGACCTCAAATTGCACGAGGCCCTTCCTTATACTCCCCACGATCAATTGCAAGCCTAACCTTCGTGGAGGAAAGCTTGTGCGGCGATCCCAAAGCGATGCGTTGGGAGCAAGGTGTGTGTTTTGCAATTTTCCATATTTTCATGTGCCCACTTAGGAAGTAGCGCTCGTGACCTTTCAAAGCGCCCCAAGTGGAGCACATATGTGGAATCGAAGGTCATTGGTGTCAAGTCATTGTGTTTAGAAGGATTGGTTGATTACTCAATCCAAGCCGAAGATATTATAATATATTTGTGCGCCTTTCAAGGCACTTTTGGGTGTTTTTTCGCCAATATTGCTGTTTTTTGCCCGTCATGATGTCAAGTGGCGACCGTGTATCTCAACGTTGCGCCAAATTGACATCATGACCCAAGTATGTTATGGGGGTACATACTTCGGTGCCCAACATATCTTGGACCCGGCGAATAACTCCTCTTGGGCTTGGCATACCGTGGCCGCCATGTTGGCGATTTGGGACTATCCCAAATCATGGGCTCACTTGGCGACCCTGCCATTCCCAAAACCGGAGGAGTTGGGCGACGCCCAAAAGATATGTTGGACACATATGACTTGATACGAATCCTATGGCACACTCCGGTCCAAGTCGGGCATGTGCCTCAGTTGCCCCAACCATGAGTGTGCGCATTTTCGGCCATTCTGAGCAATTTTCCACATTTTCTCCCCGCCGTGCACTATGTTCAGCCCACCCGTGCACGCCGGACGCATGGACCAATGGACCATATATGACATGGGTGTTATGCATATTGGTCCCCATGGTTCACACACCACGTGGGCGAAGCGGAGCAACCTTCGTTAAGGTGCTAGCCCAAAGTGAGTGTGGGCAATTTTGCCATTTGGCATTTGTGGGCCCAATTGGGATTGTCACCACGCCGAGTGGCATGGAGATCTTTGGAAGCAAAGGGCATGGGAGTCTCAGTTGGACTGATGGTGGATCGCGTATGGAATGGCGGATCCGATCTCCAAGCCGGCGTGGAGATATACTATTGGGAGCACCCCCGAATTTTGGCTCATTTCGAGCAGCCAAAATGACCCCCTTTCTGGGACCCCAATTTCACCCCCCCGTGTGGTCAATTGGCGGCCCCATATCTCTATGCCCACAGAGAGCCCGGACCTAAGTTCAAGTTTTACACTCAGAAATAAGTCCTAGGTCCTGCCTCCTGTCCAGTGAGCCATTGGCCTTGCCCTGGCCGGGCGAGCCACGCGTGGGAATGACGCCAATTTTGGTGATTTTGGCATCATGACCCCACTTGACGAACCCGTGGTGCCCTGATGCCGGGACCTCAGAGGCAACCAGGTTGGGTGAGGGCTCCAGAGAGGTGGTACTCGAAGGGCATAGGGTCAGTTGCCTCGTCCGTACCTCGGGCGGGTCCGGACGAGGGGTCAATTTTGGAGATTTTTGAGCTAATATCAGTTTGGGCTGAAACAGCCCATTTTCAGCTACCAACTCCTAGGGGATATTGGCGGAGCCATATCTCTGGCTCAGAGAGTAGTGGGAACCTGCCATTGAGGGAGCATGGGGAGCCACTGTTAGTTGGCCTTGGAGCCCTCTTGGTTCCCAGGAACTCGCCTGTGGCTGGGCGGGACACCTCCCCTATTGGCAGGGTTTCAGGGTCCGGACTGAGCAGGGCATGGGTTGTGTTTGAGCCCCCGCCCCCACCAGCCACTGAGAGGGTCGGACCTGGGATTGGGATATGAGTTGGGACTGAGTGTCTATCGTCCTGTGATGCCCTTACCCCAGTCCAGTCTTAACCCCATGTGTACATATCCTGATGTGTTGCTGTACATACTTTTGTTCCCTTGTTTCAGAGTGGCAAGGATCCTGAAACGCTTTGTCTCATGACACGAGCGTAATTGATGCCCCTGTGAGCGCAGTGCTTTGCCTGCCTGCTTGCTTGTGCGTGTCACCGCAGCGTCCCGTGGCCAGGCCCCCCACGGGAACGCGTCAAAAGCGTTTCACCGCCGCGGGGTTACCCAGCCCTCGCGTGCCACTCGGGGCCACCAACCCCGAGCAGCGCGGCGCAGCAGCTCGCAGCTCGCAGCTCGCAGCGCAGCGCAGCGGTCCGCAGCGCCGCCCAGAGCATCGCCCTGTGCGACCACAGAAGCGCCGCGACCGTGAAGGAGGTGGACTGACCAGGACTCCCTCATCAGCGAGTCCTATCGGCCGACCAGCAAGGCCGCACACCCAGTCGCGTCAACCATCTCCACAACCACCGGCCGACCAGCACCGGCCGCACTTCCAGTCCAGTGCCACATCACCCACCTCAACAACCACCCCAGGACCACTCCATCGAGAGCACCGATGGTGAACTGGGACGAGGCAGGCAAGACGTGGCCGCAGCCCCAGCCCCATGCGGCGCGCCTACTGCGTGGGTTGCTGTGGGGGCAGCAGTACCGCCACAGCAATCTCCAGTGCGAATGCGGCATGCCCAGGAGCTTCGAGCTCCGCGAGGACATGGGCCAGGACCGCCTGCGGGCAGTGGAGGAGTGGCTGCGGGCGGAAGGGTATGAGTACCGCTTCCGCCGCAAGCGTTGGAGGACCTGGACCCGCCCGGACAGGCCTGGTGAGGGGCTGTGCCCAGACAGGATTGAAGAGGACGAGAAGCCCAACGAGTACCCGTCGGGCGCCTCGATCAACGTCTCCATGTGGGACATGATCGAGAAGAACTTCCCGGAACAGGGGAGCGAGCGCGGGCTGCAGGGCAGCAGCAGCAGCGCATCTCCGGGGAAGGAGAAGCGGTCCGCCGGGGACAGGAAGCGGGACCGGAAGTGGCGGGAGTACCAGGAGTACCTGGCCGCCGAGGCCGCCCAAGGCGCCAAGGGCGGAACCCCAGCCCCCAGTCCCCAACGGGCCAATGGTGGTCACCGACCCGGCCACACCACCCTTGGTGACTTCCTGGAAGTCGCCAAGCAGACCAAGGCCAAGCCTCGTCCGCTGCTCCTGAGGAAGTCAGGCCCCAGCAGCGACATGGAGTCGCCCCACCGCGGGAGGATGCCGGCTGACCAGGTCAGCTCCAGCGGCAGCGTCGCTGCCGACCAAAGGGACGTGGCGCGCGCCTGTGAGCGTGCCTGTGGGGTGCCCTGCAACCTTCGGGTTGTCCGGCAACGGGCCAAGCAGCACAGCGCTGCCATGGAGGGCGCCGTCGGCATCGCCCAGCAGGAGGCTGCCAAGTGGGCGCATGGCATGGCCATCCACGCCTCGACCGTGGCGGCCATTGCGGCCGGACTCACGGCCGTAGCCGCCCATGGGGCAGCGACTGCCCAGGTCAACGGTGAGGCGACAGCAGCCGAGGAGGAAGCCCGCCTCACGCAGGAGGCCATTGCCTGCAAGGAAGCCGAGGTGGAGGCGCTGGAAGAGGCGCTTGCCCAAGAGAGGGCAAAGAAGGAGGCGGAGGAAAGGGCCCACGCCAAGGCGACAGCGAAGGCCCAGGCGGACGCCGCCAAGAAGGACGCCATCGAGGCCGCGCGACGGAAGGTCGCTGAGGAGAGGGCCAAGACGGAGGCGGAGCTGGCGGCGTTGGAGGCGCAGAAGGCGCGGCTGCAGCAGGCCCGGGAAGCCGAAGCGGCTCGTGCCCGGGAGGAAGCCGAAGGGCGAGCTGCCGCAGCCACCGCCGCCGCAATGGAGGAGGCAGAGGCCAAACTCCGCCGCGAGACTCCCCCGGGAGGATCACGAGTGGAGACCCTTCGAAAGCTTTTCGAAGGGGACGCCTCCTCCAAGATGACGCTCAACGAGGCCGACACGGGCAGCAGTGGGAGCAGTGGCCCCACTGCCTACTGACGGAGGAAGGGTAAGGGGAAGACCCCCGAGGGGCCACGGAGGCCAGCGGGCGGACACCCCCACGACAGCGACCCCTTCTTCACCGCCAGCGACGGGGATGAACGAGGCTGCCGACATCGCCGAGGAGTAGCTGGCGGAGGAGGCGGAGACGTCCCCATGGAGACGGAAGGTGAGGATGAGGATCCCCCTCCTCCCTACCGGAGCTCAGAGTCTTCCGAGACCGAGACGCCCAGGTGGGGCGACATGGACGAGGATGACGACATGGACTTCGACATCACGAAGAAGCCTCCATCCTCGGACCCACCGAGGCGACCCGGCGGAGACCCACCGGGACCCCCTGGCGGAGGACCATCAGGACCCCCTGGAGGACGCCCACCAAGTGGACCCCCTGGAGGCGGACCACCGGGCGGGGGAGGACCCCCTGGACCGGGCGGAACCGGCGGAGGCCCTCCTGGAGGACCCCCTGGAGACCCCGACGACCCACCAGGGAATGGCGACCCGGATACCACCTGGCGGTGGATTGTCTACCTCCGCAGGAGGGTCCAGTTCCTCGATAGCGAGGTAGACACGGGCAAGGGCGAGATGACTCGCATCGCCAGGGTCGCCGCGTGCGCGCAGAGAGAGCTGGACATCGCCAAGATCGAGATGGTCAAGAGTGCCAGCGTCCCCACCGCCACCCAGAGGCTGCTGGACATCGCCAGGGGCGAGACCAGGTCGCTGAACAAGGTCATCAGCGGCCTGCAGCAGAGGCTGGACGCGCTGGAAGCTCGTGGGAGCGTCGGGAGCGACCACCCAACCCTGGAGTCTGGCTCGTTGGACGACGGCTGGGGACCCGCACCAGGTCCAGGCAGACCCCACGCCCCCGGCGGAGCCCCCAGGAGTCGCCCCAGCGCCAGTGCCCCCTCTCTCACCGCCCCCTCTCACCACAGCGCGGGCCGCCGCAACGAGCGCGTGCCGCCCGGCAGTGGCAGTGAGGACTGGCGTGATGAGTGGCTCAGGGCGGACTACCACAACCGCCGTGCTCCAACGCGGACACCGGTACGCCCCTGACGCCCCGCACCAGACCCGAAGCCAATCTCCATGGTTGGCGGACGTTATGGTGGACTCAGGGATGAGGTCCCCGGAGGAGACGTGGAATGGGACGTCGGTGGAGGTGAGGACCTGGACCTGGACCTGGAGGAGTTCGACATCAGCCCGCCGCGTGGTGTACGGCGGGAGGCCGCTGAACGCAGCCGCCGGCGCCGTGATGAGGAGGCATACATGGAAGGTGTACGGCGTGAACATCTGGGTTCAGCGTACATGGAGGAACCGCGGCGTAGCCACAGGGATTCCATGGAGGAGATGGACGTGGCGGCCGTAGGAGTCCTTGGGCGAGGCCGGTGGGAACCTCGGTCGACCTCGCGGCCGGCGTTCATGGTCTCTAAGGCCGCGGATGCCGCCGTGTGGGAAGACTTGAAGGACATCAAGCCCCCCATGTACGATGGCAACCCCCTCAACCTCGACCGCTTCTTGGAGAAGCTGGACGATTGGGGGGTGACCGTCACTGAAGACATGGATCCCGCAGATGCGGAGAAATATGTCTTCAGACGGTTCAGGTACCGCCTGCCAGAAGTGCTCCAAGAGCTATACTTCGTGGCGACCAAGGAGGGGAAAATCAAGACCCTCAAGGAAGCCAAGAAGTGGCTCAACGAGCAGGAGCAGGTGGACGCTCCGCAGGTGGCTGCCAAGCGGTGGAAGTCCATCAAGCTTCAGCATGATGGACGGGAGATCCGCCTACGGGACTGGCGAGACTTCCGAGGGCAATACACCCTCTTCCGCCGCAACGTGGAGGATTGGAATGAGGGTGACGAGCAGGCCCGCCTGCTCTCCATGCTGCCGGAAGCATGGATCAAGAAGGTCACCAAGGAGGAAGCCAAGAGGGCCAAGTCCAACCACACGGTCAAGATGATGCTCCCCAAAGAGTATCATACGAACGTGGTGGCTTGGACGAGGAAGAACGTGGCCCGGGATGTCAAACGGCACTCCCTGCGGAACGCTCTCCTCATCACCGTCTCGGGCGATCGCGAGAAGACCGCGATGTGGCGCCTTGAGGAGTGTGACGTGAGCGGCCAGACCATCCGTCCGCAGGCCATCCCGGCGCGGATGAGCTGCGACGAGATTCTGGAGTGGGTTGGAGAGGAAGTACTCAAGGAGTACCGGAACCTCCACCACACCCGCGGGTTGAGGCCCCGTGACCGCGACGTCAACTACATTCGCGAGGGCCCTGGCGGGGAAGCTGCCATGGACCCAGCGGGAGCCGATGGCGATGAGACTCTCGTCGACGATGACGACGACAATGAGCCCGCCGAGATGGCCGTTTGTGCCTTCGTGGCTCACAACGGCGCGGGGAACAACCGGGGAAGCTGGAAGCCCCTGCAGCCGGGTTGGAAGAAGAAGGAGAAGAGGGACCCCCGCCACATTGGCGACCCTCCGCTGTCCTTTTGGGGAGTTCATACGAGCTCACCCTCAGGGCTCTTTTGTGTGTTATGGGAGGAAGAAAGGCTTCAACCACGACCACCGAACATGCCCCACCCACCAGGCCGACACGGAGGCCTACAAGAAGGCGCACAGGTCGAAGGAGCGTGCACCTGCGGGTATCCGGGAGGCCAAAGTGGAGGTGGACAAGGACGAGCTCTCCAAGCTGATGTCGCAGGGGACCGAGTTGGCCAAGGAGATCCAGGAGATCAAGAGGAACTGGGTCCCCAGGTCGGACAACAAGAACAAGGAGAACAACCAGAACGACCAGAACAAGGACAAGGACAAGAAGCCTAGGAATAGGAGGAAGAAGGGTGTCAACGAGGTTGACGCTGAGGAGAACACCCCTACTTCCACAACGGACGCCCCCTGGCGGAGCCCCTGCAGCCAAGGGCCCCAGCTAGGCCGGTCGCAGGATGGTGTCGTGGGAAGCGCCACACCATCCCAATCGGGAGTCGGTAAGCACAAAGGGAATGCCGCGGGCGGAAGGCCTGGTCCGGCACCCGACAGTCGCGGTGGCGGGGTGAGGGCAAGTGAAGGCACGAACCCTTGCACCCGTCCATCCTTCGCGACCAAGAATGTGTTTGATGTACTTCAAGATCTATCCGAGAGTATCGGAGGATCACCCGGACCGCAGCTGGATGCTGCAGATGGGCAGCCTGAGCCCATTGTCCATGACCTGCACCAGTCGCTTGTTGAGCTTCTGGAACGGCCGGAGATCCTGAGCTTGCACGCCGTGCGCCGAGTGGGGCGTGAGCGGCAGTTGCACCTTAAGGTCCGAGCCTTATGCGGGGAAGTGGAAAAGGTTTTCGACGTGTTGGTCGACACGGGAGCGCAGGTCAGCTTTGTCATGGCTGGCCTACTTCCGCCGGAGTGTTTGACCGACAGTCGGAAACCTGTCAGGCTGAAGGTGGCGAACGGCCAGTACATGGTGGGAGGCACGAAGGAAGCGGCCATTGGGCTGCAGTTCGTGAACCACCGTGAGCTGAGCCGCCAACACCTCGGCAAGGAAATCCTCCTGCAAGGTCGCTTCTACGAGGCCTCCATGACCCTGTACCAGGACGACCAGCTCTCGTGGCTTTCGTCACCTGAGCACCATGTGGAATGCCAATGGATCCACCCGGAACACAATCAGCTCGAAGTGGCCGTGCTGGACACTGAGCCAACTGGGCCAGCAAACCAGGAGTACGGCGTAATGCCGGAAGTGGCGAGCCGAGTGGTTGCGGACCTGGGAGCTTCGGATCTGGGCCTGGATGCGTTCTCTTCAGGAAGCTCCGCCCATCTTCGGGTTCGTGAGAAGTACTGGAGCGCCCAGGACTCCGCGTGGAAGAAGCACTGGGGTCCGCATCAGGGATTGATGTGGATCCATCGCCCTCGATGGGACATTCCAAGAGCGATAGCGAAGATTCGCAAGGACCGCTCCAAGGCAGTGCTGCACGTTCCAATGGGATGCACCGAGGAGGAAAGTACCCGACATTGGGTAGTCTCATTGACCAACATGACCTTAAACAAGGTCGTCCTACCGGCTGGAGAGAGTGTCTATCAGGACGCTAAGGGACAGCCCATGCCACCCCAGATATGGCCAACGGAATTCCACTATGTGGATGGGGGCCTTGATCAGGCCGACACCACGGACTTCGTCTGTGTCAACCGCATCATAGCAGAGCCATGGCAACAATGCTTTGCGGTTCCCCCTGTTGACATCGGACAATCGGAAGACCCCCTCACTGAGGAGGAGTTGGATCTGGTTCAGGGGTATATCGATCAGCCCTTTCACGACTGAGGAAACCAGCGTGAGGGCAAGGGCCAGGACAAAGCCTGGTGGGAAGTGGACTCGATCGTCTCCGGTTCCTATGATGGGAATACCTTCGTGCAGAGGGTGCTGGATCATATGTCCAGCCAGGACGACCCAATTGGGGGTAACCCACCCACCTACGGCGATGTGTTCCGAGGCAAGACCAGAGATGGCCCTTTGGGCCACCTGGGAAGACCACCTGAGCCGAAGCCGAGCGGGGTCGCTACCCCTCAAGTAAGCTCAGTGGTCCAGGTGCCCGGAAAAGCCAAGGCGGAGTCCGATGATTGCCCCAAGATCCAGGCATTGAGGGCCAGGCTGAAGCAGAAGTATGGGGACACCTTCTTCAGCGGAAAGCCTGTGTTTCCCCCACCGGTGCGTGGACCGTATGGCGAGGCCAAGATATGACTGAAGCAGGACCCCCGTGTGTATCGACACCGGGAGTTTGCCCTGAGGGGCGAGAGGAAAGAGGCCATGGAGAAGATCCTCCGTGACTTCATCGAGAGAGGCTGGCTTGAGCCGTGCCACTCCGAATGGGCCTCTCCGTGCTTCGTGGTCCCCAAGAAGGTGGCCGGTGAGTGGCGGCTCGTGGTCGACTACCGCGGCCTAAACGCCCAAACGCAGCACGACAGCTATACGCTGCCCCTCATTGAGGACATGCTGCAAAAACAACACCGGCGGAGGATCTTCACGGTGATTGACCTGAAACATAGTTATCATCAGATGCCTCTCGCCGAGGAGTCCCATGCCTGCACAGCCGTGAGCACCCCACTTGAACCTCTCCAGTGGAAGGTGATGCCCATGGGCGTTACCAACGGCAATGCGGCTTTTCAGCGGATGCTGGAGAACCTGCTTGAGCAGGTGCGTGACTGTGCGGACCCCTTCGTGGACGACGTGATCATCGCGTCCGGGAACCCCAGTATGAGCTACGAGGAGCTCCTGGAGGCACATGAGAGGGAAGTCACCCGAGTGCTGGACCTTCTGGTTCGGCACAAACTCACGGGCAGCAGTGACAAGGCCACCATTGCGGTAAGCGAGGTGGTCTTCGCTGGCCACGTAGTTGGGAACGGGCAGCGAAAGCCCATACCTGGCAAGGTGGCTGCGATTGAGCACTGGGAAAAGCCCAAGACGGTCTCTGAGCTACGGGCGTATCTGGGGTTCTGCAACTACTACTCGGGGTATATCAAGATGTATGCCGAGTATGCAGCCCCCATGACGACCATGCTCAAGGGCAACCGAGAGGAGACCAAGAAGGGGTCCAAGAAGGCTCTGGTCTGGACAGCTGAGTCCGACCGTGCCTTTGAGGGGATGAAGCAGGCGCTGCTATCCGCAGTGGGTCTGCACCTCGTGGATCCCGACCGAGGGTTCGTCCTGCGCACCGACGCTTCCGACTACGCCGTTGGCGCTGTGTTGGAGCAAGTGCTTGACGATGTGAGGCACGTGCCCGTGGCCTTCTGGAGCCGAGTCCTGGCGGAAGGCCAGAGACGGACGTGGACGCCCCGAGATAAGGAGGCGTATGCTATCGTCATGGCTCTCAGGAAATGGGCTGGGTACATAGCCCTCCATCCCGTCACCGTCTGCACCGACCATCAGAGTCTGCAGTCGTGGCACAAGGAGCACGTGGACACCCCCTCAGGTCCCGCCTCCCGACAAGCAAGATGGCATGAGACCTTGGCCAAGTTCGACCTCACGGTTGTGTATGTTCCTGGGAAGGATAACACCGTGGCGGACTGTCTCAGTAGGTGGGCCTATCCCGCCAGCAAGGGCATGACTGACATCTCTGCCCATGGCGATGAGGCTGAGACCGCTGAGGCCAAGAAGATCATTGAGATGGAGCGCCTGATGGAGGAGGAGGGTGTTAAATGCTTCGTCGTCATGGCTGCGGATGCCCCCCTCGGAACGAGGATGGGCAAAGCGGTCAGAGTACTCGCCCCTGAGGGAGCTGAGTCCGACAAGCACCTCTTTCCGGAGTCTTGCCTCCAGGACGACTGGACCGACAACTACGCCAAGTCTGAGGCCTTTGCGGCCGAGTATAGGGCTATGACCGACCCTGACGACGGGCAGAAGTGGCCAAAGGGGCTGACTGAGGAAGATGGCAAGCTCTACCGGAATGGTAAGCTGCTAGTACCAGAGTCCCGAGTGCTCGAGCTGTGTGAAGCTTGGCACCACCACATGCTGCACCCAGGGGTCAGGAAGCAAGCCCTGGACATGCAGCGCCGGTTTGAGATCGACCAATCTCTACACAGCCATCAAGAAGGTCAGGAAGGGTTGCTCCGTCTGTCAGGCCTGCAATCCCGATAACCGGAACGTCAAGTGGGAAGCCCAATGGACCCCGGTTCTCGACCAGCCCATGGAGAGCGTGGCCATGGACGTCTTCTCCATGCCCGAAGTGCACATTGGCAAGGAGACCTTTGACTGTGTGGTTCTTTGTGTGGATCGCCACAGTGGCTACGTAGTAGCCGTTCCGGCACGCAAAAAGGGGTTGCTTGCCAAGGAAGTGGCAGTCATGATGATTCGTCATTGGCTGACCGTCTTTGACATCCCACGCACCATTTGCAGTGACCGAGGGCCCCAGTTTACTGGTGGCTGGTTCAAGGCTATGTGTTCCCTCATGGGAATACGTCATGCCAAGAGCGTCGCCTATCGCAGCCGGTCTAACGGCTGAGCTGAAGTGGCTGGACGGCAGCTGTTCGAGAAGCTGCGCAAGATTCACATCACCAATCCACGTCGGAACTGGTTTGAGGAGATGTGGCCCGCTCTGAAGGCCCATCATGACACCCCCACTGCGGGCGGTTTGTCCCCTCACCAGATTCTGTTCGGCAGGGACCCACTTGGTCGGGGACTTCCCTTGTCGGGTGATGGCATGGCCATGGACGCCAAGGAATTCTTCGCGCGGCAAGAGCTAACGGCGAGGGACATCCGCCAGCAGCTCAAGAAGGAGCATGCTGAGCGTCAGAAGTCCGCCCCGAGCTCGACAGCGCAGAAGTTCAGGGTGGGAGACCCGGTGTGGGTGATCAGACCCCGCCCTATGGGCACCCACCGTACCAAAACCTGGTTCACATCCGGAGAGGTGGTCCGCAAAATTGGTGAGGACACCTACCGCATCAAGGTGGGTCACGGACAGTTCCGGGAGCGCCACGAGAGTCAACTCCGTGTGCGGGAACCGGACCTCCGTGGCCAACATGTGTCCCTGAACTATGCCGCACATGAGGCTGATTCGGACGACGACTATGCTGAGCAGGACGACTATACAGTCGAGAAGATCCTTGTTCAGCGTCCGAAAGCCTGGGCACCCGGAGGCCTGGAGTTCAAGGTTCGTTGGCGAGGCTATGGGCCGTCCCACGACACCTGGGAACCCGTCTCCTCGTTCGTGCCGCGGGTTAATACTCCCTTCATGGAGTACATCCGCAAGCACAAGACCAAGATCCATGTCTCGGACTTGGCAGCACTCACCGGGGCGATTGCAGCCATGGGTGCCTGATCAGCGCCCTGAGCTCTCCCCTGATGCATTTTGAGCGCTTGTGAGGTCGACGGATCGTCCCTTACTTCCTTGCTCTCTTCCATCTTCCGGTGACCTGCCATCAGAGTGGCCATATACCCCCCCCTGCTGAATCCAGAGGAGGACGGCCCCTCTCTTCTACTTCTATTCGTCACCCCCCCCCTGCTGAATCCTTGGGTAAACCAGGTAGGGCGACTGACCTCTTTTTCCTGAGCTCTTGGGGCCTCGAAGCCCATACGACGTTGCGCAACGGATGCCGCTGTCATCAGCATTGCGATTTTTTGGTGTGTGGTCTGGTTCCATGGCACTTGCGGAATCCAGACCAGTCGACGTGTGTCTGCAGACTCTATATGGCCTGAACTCAGGCGTTTTCCTGTCCACCCTCCTGCATATGCCTTATCCTAACCGGGGCATGGTTTGGCGCTCTGTCCAGAGTGTGTTTACAGGGCTATTACCCTGCTTGTTGCTTATCTTTCTGTTCCCCAGGATATGTGCATCTGTACGTTAAGTGTTGTCAGCCCATCGCCGAGGTGTGGACTCTTTTTTCCCCCGGAGAGGATGCGAGTCGTAATACGAAGGCGCCCTGGGTCGCCGTTTACATGCTTTTACATAAGGTCCAGCCTGGACCAGTACCTAAGTACAAATTCTTCTGTTTGAGTGCCCGTGATACCGTGTGCCCTATTCGCTGTAATCTGGAGATCCTGATGGCGCCAGGCGGGAAGCCTAGTTGCCTGACTACACTCCCAGCGGTCCGCCACTGTCAGTCCCAGTGTGAGCCTACCGACTCGCAGACGCACTTGCAGTCGGATGGGGAAGGTTTGCCTGGGAAACTGGTGGTTTGAGGAGTCGACGCCTCCGCCCACACTGCATGAGGACTCCCTCATGTATGGCCCTCGTGGTAGTAGGGCAAGGGAAAAGACGGCCTTGATGCCTGATCCCTTAAGGAGGAGCTCGTTCGGCTGTACAACTCTGGACCCGCGTCGTGGATATGGACATGGTGCGCCCGAGGAAGGACCCGTGGGGACTCTCCCCCAGCCGGCGGGCCTTGGGAAGCTTGGGGTAGCCTGATGGATCTTTGTGGTCGCTTTCGACCTGTGGGACCACCTCAGTCGTTGTGTGACGCCTATGTTGGCCGTGTATGCCACTGCCACTGTGGTAGTGACCGTCGCAGCCGGCACCCGGTGCGCCTGGTATGGGTTAACGGGTCCTTTGGATGCCGAACAATCGCCGCTAGGACCCGGGACTTGATACTTGATACTATACTTGCAGTTACCAACAGCTACAGCACCGTACCTGTCTTACTGTGGAATTATGGCAGCCTAACCTGCGCATCAGCCTGAAGTGAGGATGTGACACCCCCCCCCTTCAGGAAATGGTCCTGGGTACCCGCTGCCATGCGTGGGTGTTATCGATCCCCCCCCAGGGTTTGCTCTAAGGAGGGGGGTGAAGCGGTACCCAGAACCCCATGGCTAGGTTACGGCATACAACCGGTCTCCGGTCCACTAACCCCATGTACGGAAGGGAAGACGCCCGTTGACGCCCGGTGCGAGCCCGGCGGGAGCGTGTTCCGTGCCGTAAAGCCCCGCATCGGCAACCGATGCGCCGCCAGCGGAGATTTATATATCAGAATATCAGGAATCAACAGGGTTTTATTTTCATATTGTTTCCGTCAATTTTTACGCTTCCGTTCTGATATTCACTGTTTTGACAGCGTGCGGTTAGTTCGCGACTTTAGCGTAACCGCCAGTTTAACTGTTATATACAGATATTTTAGCGCAATCCGTGACGAAGACTCTAAAGTCTTCAGGAATTGCATTGATGCATCCGCAATTTTCACATTCTACACTCGCAACCTTAATCCGAATTTTTCAGGATGTCGAAATCGGATTTTCGACTTCGGTATCCCCGCACTTGATTTGACCTCTTTGGAGTGGACCTACGTGCTTCCCTATGCACAAATCAACTTTCCTTTTGTCTTGCCCTCCATTTGTCTTAGAGATATGGGCAAAACAAAGTTGATTCGTGAGGCCACTTGTGAGGGTCATATCTCGTGTTGCTTGCGAGGAATGACAATAAGGAAGCATGGGATGTATTCACAATACTCCCGGCGTAGTTTAGGAAGCTTTATATGCCTTGCGTCTCCACACGTGCGCGCTAGCGTAATGGATCATGGTCAAGAGGGTAGAGTTTGCGTTATAACTCTTTGGCCATGATAATGCGTGCGTTAAGATAACTTTCGAGTCTAGCGCGCGAGTGTTGGTGTTGCATAGGAACTCTCCTTGAGTTCCTCTGAGCGATTGACACAAAGTTATGCCCTTGGAGGGGCATGACATATCGTGGGGGGAGCTACCTTTTTGGGCAATATGTGGTATGTGCCATGTGTTGTATTGCGTGCCCATTTGGCGGGTTTGGCTAAGAGCGAAACACCCACCAATGGACCTCATATTGCACGAGGCCCTTCCTTATACTCCCCACGATCAATTGCAAGCCTAACCTTCGTGGATGAAAGCTTGTGTGGCGATCCCAAAGCGATGCGTTGGGAGCAAGGTGTGTGTTTTGCAATTTTCCATATTTTCATGTGCCCACTTGGGAAGTAGCGCACGTGACCTTTCAAAGCGCCCCAAGTGGAGCACATATGTGGAATCGGGGGTCATTGGTGTCAAGTCATCGTGTTTAGAAGGATTGGTCGATTACTCAATCCAAGCCGAAGATATTATAATATATTTGTGCGCCTTTCAAGGCACTTTTGGGTGTTTTTTCGCCAATATTGCTGTTTTTTGCCCGTCATGATGTCAAGTGGCGACCGTGTATCTCAACGTTGCGGCCAATTGACATCATGACCCAAGTATATTATGAGGGTACATACTTCGGTGCCCAACATATCTTGGACCCGGCGGATACCTCCTCTTGGGCTTGGCGTACCGTGGCCACCATGTTGGCGATTTGGGACTAATCCAAATCATGGGCTCACTTGGCGACCCTGCCATTCCCAAAACCGGAGGAGTTGGGCGACGCCCAAAAGATATGTTGGACACATATGACTTGATACCAATCCTATGGCACACTCCGGTCCAAGTCGGGCATGTGCCTCATTTGCCCCATTCATGAGTGTGCGCATTTTCGGCCATTTTGAGCAGATTTTCACATTTTCTGCCCGCCGTGCACTATGTTCAGCCCACCCCTGCACGCCGGACGCATGGACCAATGGACCATATATGGCATGGGTGTTATGCATATTGGTCCCCATGGTTCACACACCACGTGGGCGAAGCGGAGCAACCTTCGCTAAGGTGCTAGCCCAAAGTGAGTGTGGGCAATTTTGCCATTTTGGCATTTGTGGACCCAAATGGGATTGTCACCACGCCGAGTGGCATGGAGATTTTCGCAAGCCAAGGGCATGGGAGTCTTAGTTAGACTCCTGGTGGATCGCGTATGGAATGGCCGATCCGATCTCCAAGCCGGCGTGGAGATATACTATTGGGGGCACCCCCGAATTTTGGCTCATTTCGAGCAGCCAAAATGACCCCCTCTTGGGACCCCAATTTCACCCCCCCGTGTGGGCAATTGGCGGCCCCATATCTCCATGCCCACAGGGAGCCCGGACCTAAGTTCAGGTTTTACACTCAGAAATAAGTCCTGGGTCCTGCCTCCTGTCCGGTGAGCCATTGGCCTTGCCCTGGCTGGGCGAGCCACGCGTGGGAATGACGCCAATTTTGGTGATTTTGGCATCATGACCCCACTTGACGAACCCGTGGTGCCCTGATGCCGGGACCTCAGAGACAACCAGGTTGGGTGAGGGCTCCATGGAGTTCGTACTCGAAAGGCATAGGGTCAGTTGCCTCGTCCCTACCTCTGGCGGGTCCGGACGAGGGGTCAATTTCGGAGATTTTTGAGCTAATATCAGTTTGGGCTGAAACAGCCCATTTTCAGCTACCAACTCCTAGGGGATAATGGCGGAGCCATGTCTCTGGCTCAGAGAGGAGTTGGAACCTGCCTTTAAGGGAGCACAGGAAGCCACTGTCGGTCGGCCTTGGGGCCCACTTGGTTCCCAGGAACTCGCCTGTGGCTGGGCGGGACACCTCCCCTATTGGCAGGGTTTCAGGGTCCGGACTGAGCAGGGCATGGGTTGTGTTTGAGCCCCCGCCCCCACAAGCCACTGAGAGGGTCGGACCTGGGATTGGGATATGAGTTGGGACTGAGTGTCTATTGTCCTGTGATGCACTTACCCCAGTCCAGTCTTAACCCCATGTGTACATATCCTGATGTGTTGCTGTACATACTTTTGTTCCCTTGTTTCAGAGTGGCAAGGTTCCTGAAACGCTTTGTCTCATGACACGAGCGTAATTGATGCCCCTGTGAGCGCAGTGCTTTGCCTGCCTGCTTGCTTGTGCGTGTCACCGCAGCGTCCCCTGGCCAGGCCCCCCACGGGAACGCGTCAGTATCGCTCCTCAAACAGTTCTCTGGCAGCAGCTGTGCTTTGTGCATTCTTCCATCTACAGCGGAGGACCATCTGCACACTGTACGCCCGCACGTCCGTCACCAGAAGCAGCGTCAGGCCCGATTCGCGGCGCGCTTGTGTTTCCTCGGCCAAACACACTTTGTAGTGTTGACATACTCGTCCGAGTGACACTTCATATTCCGACTCCAGGGTGCGCTGCATGACCTGCACATCGTTGTAGTAGGCGGCCCCGGCTTGGTACTTCTCCCCTCGGGTTGCACGGGCAACCACCTCGAGGTGGGTGCTTTGGGGTGCGCGTTGGGCGAGGGAGGGCTCGTCCTCGTCCTTCACACTGGCAGCATCACTACCCTCCTCGTCCTCCTCCTCCTCCGCCTCCTTCGCCTCCTCCGGCTCCTCTTCCGACTCCTCTTCCGACTCGTCCTCATCCGAACTCTCCGTGGTTCTCTCATCTTGGATCCACGTCCACAGCCGGTCGCGCGGAATCTGTAGAACATGCAGAACATGCAAGACACATGGAGGCAACCCCAGAGGCAATACCAGAGGAAGCACGCAGAGCGCCGAGAACGCGCAAAACCCATAACACACAACCAGAGGCAGATCCAGAGGCAACGGAAAAGGGAACCGATAAAACGCGCAGAACACATAAAACACCTTTTTGTATTTCAAGTAGCGATCCTTCTCGTTGCGGACGTCCTGCACCACATGTGGCGCATGTGGCTTGCCCTTTGGGGCCTTGACCTGAGAAAGGGTGCAACAGGCGGTGAGGGACAACATGCAGCGCAAGAAAGTGGTCACATGAACCGCAAACCCGTGAACGTGGTACACCTGATACGTTGTGAGGTTCGTCAACCAAAATTCTTTCTCCTGCTTGTCCTTGGCCCCTTTCTTCTTCCGATTGACCCATCCGGCATGCCACCCCGCTGCGACACAAGGGGGTGAGGAGGACAGCGGTGCAAGGCGAGAAGCGAGACGGAAACGAAGACACACACACACATAATCGTGGCTTGTTTAATTTGAAACACAACGAAGGCTACGTGCTTCTGTTTCTCCGGATGCTTCCACTCTCCCAGCTTCCCACCCTTCTGCAACCATTGACAATGTGTGGCGGGGTACAGGGGTGCAGTCATGGCTCCTGCACCATAAAAGCAGAGCGGCCTATGAATGTTGGGACAAAAACATGCTGCAGAGCACGTAGCACGCGTAGAACGGCTCCAGAGGCAACGTCAGAAGCTGAATGCGACAACACACAAAACACCCAACACACGTGGGCAATGTAGCACCAAGGCAAACGCATAGGCAGAAGGCAATTGTCGTTGGAATACGCAAGTTTCAGTTCCATTGGGAACCACTGCAGTTGTGTGGCAGAGTACAAGGGTGAAAGCATGGCAAGAAAAAAAACATCGGTTGTGGTATGATAGGTGTGAAGCACTTAGCCCCTGCAGAACGCGTAGAACGCGTAGGAAGACTTCCAGAGGCAGACTCAGAGGGTCCGGACCAAAACACGCAGGAGGCAATTGTGCTTCTCTCCTCAGAAATGGTTGAATTGAGCTACACGGATAGTTCCATTGCGTCGGGCACACTCGAAAACCCCCCGGAAGCACAAAACAATCATAAAAGCAAAAACGCGACAAAATTTCGTGCTATGCGTTCTACGCGTGGTAGCCAAAGGAATATACAAACTTGCCTACCGTGCATGGTGTCCCACAAGTTGTGTGCTGCTAGTCCAGCACGATGGTGAATGGGCTCCTGCTTAGTGTTATACCGACCAAGGACTCCTACCTCAGGGCGTTGGCGGCAGGACATAATACCCTAGTTGTAACCAGACCCACAGTTAGAGTATGGGAGGGCCATACGACGCAGCAAGCGGTATAGGGCATGGAACTGTGACAAAATTGTCATGTACCATCGTGGGGGCTTCTTCTCAGTGGCGGCAGCCTTCAACTGTGTCAGGAAGTGCCGGCTTCTGCCATTCTTCCGCAACAAGAGGCACAATTGCAAAAGCTTTTGCAGAGTCCCACCACGTAATGCATTTTGCAACAGCCCTTTGGCTGTAGTAGCAAAAGCACCAGTAAGTGCAGCATGTACAACATTGACGGTAATAGCAGAAGACATTAATGCTGAGACAAGAAAACAGCTATGTAGGAGTGTATGGTGTAATACTCATGAACAACAACAATTGCAAGCTGGCCGGAATTTCGGCCAGGTGTGTTCGAAGGGGAAATAATTGCTTAAATGTTCAAAAATAGGAAAAGCTGGCCGAACTTTCGGCTAGACCGCCCAAAAATCAGAATATAATTGCTGGAATATTGAACAGACCAAAAAGCCGGCCGAAATTTCGGCCAGCCCTAAGAAAGAAAAAAAAACTATGCCTATTCACTAGGAAACCCAAAAGCTGGCCGAAACCTCAGCCAGAAGGGTCAAAAGCTGCATATACACATAGTTGTTTGCAATGTTACCCAAAAGCTGGCCTCATTTTCGGCCAGCTTCAGAAAAACGTCAAATACAACACACTAGAAGACGGGGATACACAAGGCTAACACATCAACACGTATTTCAACGGGTGTCACACAGCTCAGCCAACAACTTTGGTCACATATGTCAAATAGCATACTCAAAGTAGAAATGTAGAATATTGTCACATCGCGCGTATACCACCTAGGCTTTTACAGGGGGTGAACTTCCTGAAATATCCCATTTTCATCAATTTTACCCCATGAATGAGTATACAACCTTTTGAAATCTGTATAAAAATGAAAGAAACTTATGCAAACCCTATTCACCAACGTTTTCGGATGTTTTTGAAGGTTTTCAGACGGTTTTGAACCGTATCATGTACTTATTCCCGGACCGACGACAGAAAAACTATTCACCAAACCCACTGAGAAGCTAGTTATTGAACCAACTTTCAAAAACCTGTTTTTGCAAAACACTGCAAATGAAATTCAGAACGCAATTCGATAGGAGCCTTCAATTACAATCCGAAATCGGAAAACAGGCCAGCAGTGTCTGGTGTGTTTGATGCTGGCAACTCAGAGTGTCGCAGTACTCGAATGACACACTGCAGGCAGTCAAATCAGAGCTGATGCAGAGATGACGCTGTAAACAAAATGCAACCGCCGCTGGAGTTGAATTGCATCAAAATTTGTTGAACTTCTAATCAGAATTGAGATAAATTGAAAAAACAGCACAGCTGGCAATCCCTGCAAGCACATGGAAGCACTGTACGCAATGTACTGAAGTGGAATAGCAGTCAAACCCAAACGGATTTTGTGATCACGTTCCACTGCTGTCGAATGAAACATTGCTGGCCCTTTTAAATTAAATTCAGAACCCAATTCAATACGAGCCTTCGATTGAAATCTGAAATCAGAAAACAGGAGAGCTGTGTGTGATGTGTTTGAAGCTGGCAACTCAGAGTGTCGCTGTACTCGAATGACACACTGCAGGCATTCAAACCAGAGCTGATGCAGAGATGACGCTGTGAACAAATTGCAACCGCCGTTGGAGTTGAAATGCATCCAAATTCGTTGAACTTCTAATCAGAATTGAGATAAAGTAAAAAAACAGCACAGCTGCCAATCACTGCAAGCACATGGGCGCACTGTACTGCACTGTACCGAAGTGGAATAGCAGTCAAACCCAAACAGATTTTGCGATCACGTTCCACTGCTGTGGAATAGCACATTGCTGGCCCTTTTAAACCAAATTGGGAACCCAATTCAATAGGAGCCTTCGATTGAAATCTGAAATCAGAAAACAGGAGAGCTGCGTCCGATGTGTTGGAAGCTGGCAACTCAGAGTGTCGCAGTACTCGAATGAGACACTGCAGGCATTCAAACCAGAGCTAATGCAGAGATGACGCTGTCAACAAATTGCAACCGCCAGTGGATGTGTTTGAAGCTGGCGAAAAAACAGCATAGCCGGCACTAGCTGATATGGTGTATGAAGCGAGTTGAAAAACTCAGCAATTAACACCAATCGAGAATCGTGAAACACTGATGCAAACTGCAGATCACATGACGCAGCTGAGAAACAGTGAGTATGCACTGGGGGGGGGGGGGGGATCGGAAATCAGAAAACAGGAGAGCTGCGTCGGATGTGTTGGAAGCTGCCAACTCAGAGTGTTGCAGTACTCGAATGACACACTGCAGGCATTCAAACCAGAACTGATGCAGAGATGACGCTGTCAACAAATTGCAACCGCCGTTGGATGTGTTTGAAGCTGGCGAAAAAACAGCATAGCCGGCACTAGCTGATATGGTGTATGAAGCGAGTTGAAAAACTCAGCAATCAACACCCATCGAGAATCGTGAAACACTGATGCAAACTGCAGATCAAATGACGCAGCTGAGAAACAGTGACTCTGCACTGGGGGAGGGGGGGGTCTGGCATGGCACGGCAAAATAAGGGGAAACCTGAAGTGCAATCCGGATCTGAACTGAATCGAATCGCTTCTTTCAATTGAATTCATTTGCCTGTGTCACCTGTAGCACATAGCACAGAGAATGTCAAGATGCAGGGAAAGTGGGAGTCTCAGCACATGCCACCAGAGGTGCAAGCACTCGGGCACCCCAGAGACGCAAAGCTCGAGCAACCCAACTCGCAATGGCAACCAAGCCCACAGGGCACTTCCACGAAGGTTTGGAGGGGCGCCTCTCCACTAGCCTCGCATGTGGCTGATGCAAATGCTCCCCCCCCTCCGAGCAGAGCCCCTGCAGATTGCCATGCTTCCGGAGGCGGTCTGTGTAGTGCTCTGTAAAATGGTGCACTGCCACTGACCACCTCCGGGGGCTGAGACTCAAACTCTGAAAAAGAACATGCATTTTGCGGCCGTCAGCGTCTCGTGTTTCTACGCCCTGTGGATTCCATGATATGAGATCTCGGGCCAGGTACCGCACCAAGCGCAGGTAGCACTGGAATGGTTCCGCAATTTCTGCTGCACTAAGCTCAGGATGCGACACTGTCAAACCATCGCGGGCAGTGGGGAGGAGATTCGCCAGACGCTGCCAGAAAATGTTGTTTTTCAACAGAGCCTTCGTATCTTTGTTTCCAATGGCCCACTCCTTTCAGGAGATCGCTGGGCCTTGAGGCTCCCGAAAATTTTTTGTCAACTTTGCAGACGCAAAAAAAGACAAAAGCTCCTGTTGCATGCTCGGTACAGCACTGCAATTCTCCTGAAACCACAAATACAGTGCGTGGAACACTGCATGACTAATGACCAGTGCAATGCAGTGCAGGGGGTCGTACACTATATCCAACAGACTGTCAAAAAGTGACAAAAACTGGCGACAGGGGGTGCGGAAATCGTGCAGAAACCGTGCACTGGCGCGCTGGTACTCTGCCCGTTTCCAAAGGCGCTTAGGCGCCCAGCAAGCTGGGCAGGCACGTTCATCGCCCGGACCCATCCGGTTGAAAATGGTGCGTAGCGCCTTCCAATCTGGGGCCCAAACTAAACGCAACGGCCATGAATCACTGACATCTGCAGGACATCCCGCTCCTTGAGGCGGTACTCCTCCTCTCAGACACGAATTGCACCTACGTACCCCAGGGCCACAACAAACATGTAATCCTCCCTAGCTCCTTGGCCGGGATCGAGGGGGACCTCAAGTCTGCCATTCCCCTTTGCAATGCGCCACAGCTGTGCACTCAGGGTATGCACAGACCCTGGGAGGATGTCAAATTGACACAAGCCTGCCACCACTTTTTCCACATTTTCCTTTACCACCGGTGTCGCACTGCTTGGCAATCCCAGTGACAGTCCTTTACTGAAAGTGCCCCAAAACTTGGCGTCCAGTTTCCGAACAGCTTTCAAACAAGCCCCATGCACAGAGCTATGGTAAACAATGATTCGTTTTGAAGATTTGTGACCGACTATCCCAATGTGTCTTTCACGCTGGTTTCAGCCTATTAATGCATTTGTGAGCAGCTGTTCCTGTGCACCGTTTCTCGCCGTGCTTGCCATCAGGACCTCTATGTTGTTCTTGACAGACCCCAAGTACCATGTTCGAATTGTACATGGCCTCAGGAACCATTTTTCTAACACCATGTTTGGTGGTGTCCTCTTGTGGACACTTATTGAAGTGTTGCTTCGCAATATGCGTAGCCAATGCGCAATATGCGTAGCCTATATGCCTTGTGGAGACAAAAGACACCATTGACCAATGGTCAGGTGCAAGAGGCCAAGACTCACTGCCGTAAAATCGGTGAGGCATGGCTCCGATTGGGTTGGAAGTCAACCCCATGGGTCCAGTGGACAGTGGCCCAGTGTGGAGCGGTGCTGCAAAAGTATCGTAACCTTTATGTGTTCAGCAGTATACCTGCGGAACACAGGCATAAGCCTTTCAAACTTGCTGTCAAAAACAGCATGCGTGGGTGGTGCCTCCGCCGCCCACGCGTTTCATGACGTGGTCTGACCCATGTATTGAACATGGAGACCCTGGACGTGGGGTTACGACACCGAGCGGCCCGGCAAAGGCTTGCCCTTGACGAGGCCACAAAGGACCGAAGAAAAAGGCACTGCGTGTACGCTTGAGAAACCAAATTTGAACCCGGTGGATGCATTTGGTGCCCTTCTTGCAAAAATCCTTGGCGCAGAAACCCCCCCCCCAGAAAGGGTGCAGAAGGGGGGTTCCAGCGCACAAAGGGTGTGCAGAAAGGGTGCAGAAAGGGGGTTCTAGCGCAGAAAGGGGGGTGCACAAAGGGCGCGCAAAGGGGGCAGAAAGGGTGCAGAAAGGGTGCTAGAACCCCCCTTCCAGCAAAAGGGGGGGGTGTAGAAAATTCAGCAAAACGGACCGTTTCGGACAAAAGTGAAAATCAGCCACCAAAAGGGGCGTAAACATGTGTTGATTGGCCCCAAACCACTTTCCAACCACACAAGGTGGTGTGGCTTGGGTAATCATGCAAAAAGGGCGCTAGAAGTGGGGGGTTCTTGCGCACACCTTCTAGCGACGCACCCCAGGGGTGTTTCAGGTCAATTCAGATTGCATGCTGGACGTGTACGTTTTCAAGGTCGTATTTGTGTCCCTCTGAGAAGCCTGGATGATGTTGTATCCGGTGTACACATGCCCACCCTGGTATATACAAACACACCATTTGTTTAATCGTCGTTATATTGTGCATGAAGTGTCAGGAGGTGCGGTCCGTAAACTGCAGTATCATGCGTTGTACAAGCGTATACAGTCAGTTGTTTTACACTGTCAAGTGTGTCAAGCGGTCAAGGGTAGAAAGGGTGTTCAACCCGACACTATGACACACTACCCTATACAAGAATATCCACTAAGCTCTGCTGCTATGGATTTCTGTCATCTGCCTAATGTCACCGGCAGCAAGGTGGAATATGACAGTGTGTTGGTTGTTGTGTGTCGCCTGACAGGATATGTCAGAGCAATTCCCTGTAATGAGCGTATGACGTCTGAGCAACTTGCCTCTTTGTTTTTAGAACAAGTTGTGTCCTTTTTTGGATTACCCAAGGAAATTTTCAGCGGCAATGATAAAATCATTGATGCTTCCTTTTTCAGTACTTTCTGTAAATTGTCTGGTATAGAAGAGTACCGTTCCCTTGTATATCGTGCCCGTAGTAATGGACGTGCTGAGCGTGCGGTTCAGGTTGTGATAGATTCTTTACGTAAATTTTTGGAACAAGTTTCGGCACAGAAGGTAAAACATAAGCACACTTGGTTGGATTTGTTACCCCTTGCCATCTGGTCAGCCAACGATTTGCCTGGGCCTATCTCAGGTTATAGCCGGCATAGGCTGTTGTTCGGGCGAGACCCTGTTGGCTTTGGAGAGCATCCCCCATTCGTTGCTGACCATGGGTCTGAGGATGCGCTGCAGTTTTTTAGACGGGTTGACTCCGAGCGGAATTATGTCTGCACCAAGCTCACACAGATACATGCAAAATCCACTGCAGCTTTCAATAAGGCTCACCCTACAAGGGTGTTCCAGCCTCGGGAATGTGTGTGGATACGAGTGAACCGCCAGCCGGGCTCTGGAAGTAAACTGGACAGATTGTGGGTTGGTCCGGCTGAAATTTTGCAGCAGATCTCTGATGGCCAGTATAGAGTTGCTGGGCCGTACGGAGAACAGGAGTGGGAGGTTAAGCGCTTGAAGCCATACCTGCCCCCCCTTAAACATGGTGCACCACCCCTGCATTATTATGCAGATAAGGAGACCTTGGTGGAATCTGAAACGTTCATCATTGAAAAAATTGTAAAGCATCAGGAAGTTACCAATCGGGGTCGGGATAAACGAACACGTCCAAAAATTTGAAATGGTTGGTTAAATACAAGGGATACCTCAAGCCGGAGTGGCATGAGGCCAGTGAGGTTTTACATGATATTAACGAGGACGGGCTGAAATACTGCCGCCGGCACTGGTTGGATGTGGGTATCCGGGATGTGTCGCATGTTATGGCATCTGTGCATTCCTCTTCTCTGTCATGGCGTCGTCAGTGTTCCTCCTTTCTGTCTGCAGGCAATACATGAATTTCCAGACATCCAGCGATCAGGCAATCCAGGGATCAAGAAATCCAGATATCCAGTGATCAGGCAATCCAGAGATCAAGAAATCCAGAGAACAGAAATCAGGATATCAGGACATCCGCAGATCAAGAGATCAGAGATCAGAGAGTAGTGGGAGATGCAGGGTTGCTAATTAAGGCTCAGGGCAGGTGCTGGCAGTGTGTACAGGCATTTCCAGGGGCTGTGTACACAGGATCCGGGTTGCCTGGGAGCAGGAGTGAGTGCAGGTGTCAGTGCAGATATGACAGATATGACAGTTCCTGCACCCCCCCCCCAGTGCAGAGTTCACAGTTCCTGCCCCCCCCCCCCCCCAGTGCGGATATGACAGTTCCTGCCCCCCCCCCCAGTGCAGATATGACAGTTCCTGCCCACCCCCCCCCTCTCAGTGCAGAATTGACAGTTCCTGCCCCCCCCTCAGGGCAGATTTGACAGTTCCTCCCCCCCCCCCCAGTGCATTTCAGTAATTCAGAACAGCTCCAGATCAGCTGTTTCAGAAGGGGAGTGTGATTTATGCATGTTTCTCTGTCATTTGGAAGACCAGCCTAGTCAGTTTAGCTATTTTTTCGCAGGCTTCTGAAACTGTTTATGTCTCTATTTTTTTGTAGGGAGACCTGCAGACCCATGCCTGGGTTAGTTCCCCAATAGGCCTCTGGGGTTTTTTTTTTGTGTAAATGGCGGCCTTCGACAGGGACGTACATGCCCCCCCCCCCTCCCTATCTCATCACAGATTACAGATTACAGATCACAGATCACAGATCACAGGGACGTCAGACAACAGATACAGACATACAGACAGGGCCTGTAGATCACAGGGACGTCAGATAACAGATACAGACATACAGACGGGGCCTGTAGATGTCTGCAGAGGCCTGCACATGTCTGTACATAATCGACAGGTCCTGTAGACGTTGCAGACAGGTCATGCAGGCGCCTGTGTGTTGCAGACAGGTCGTGTAGATGTTCCAGACAGACATTTGTACATGACAGGCATCTCAGCATCACAGGCTGGTCCTGCAGATGTCCTGCAGCAGTGCAGTAGCAGTTTGGAGCACTGGTGTGCCAGCCTGTCAGCCAATCAGCCAGTCCGAGTGTCCCCCCTCTTGTTTGTCTGCCTCCTCTTTGTTTGTTCTGCCAATATACCTGACATGTGTATCACCAGGCAACTAAGACCATTGCCTGTGGCATGGCGACGAGTGACACAAACCTCACCTACTTCTGACTCTGTCCCTTTGACTTGCGTGTCTTTTGACCATGTATTTACAGTGAGGTGAATAACAAGTACGCATCTCAGTGCGCGAATTTACGTGAAGCCTCGCTGGTGCACTTCGTCTATTTGTTTTTGCCAACTGGCAGATTCAATTCCATTGAACCGAAGGAGTACTGCAAGAATTGGGATCAGGATAACATGATTGATTGGCCATGCTTCGCACAGAAATTCAGGTACGGCTTCAGGATTTTTTTTGGATTTCTGTTTGGTTTTGCTGGCAGTCGGGCCCTTCAGTTTTTTTTTGGACCCTCGTGGGCACTCCCCGCGCAGGTGCAGGCCCAGGTGTCAGTGCAGCTTCAGCAGCTCACGTCCAGTGCAAGTGCAGATTTCTGAAACTGGTTTTTGTGTCTGGCACTGTGTGGATAAGCCGGACAGCACAGACAGCGGCAAAAGATGCAGTGCATGATGCATGTTGGTTGGAGCTCCAGTGTAAATCATTGTGAGCCACCCCCAGGGGGTACTGTAGGGCATTTCAGGTCGCTGGGCCTGTCGTCCCTGCCCCCCAAGTGACAGTCCGTTTGCCTCATCAGACAGTTTCGTCCCTCTCCTGTCTTAGAAGGGGAGTGTAAATGAATAGGACTGTCGCAGAGATCGCGAGCATTGCGAGCGACGGCGACTGTGCGAAAAAAAGGTAGAAATCAATAACACTGATTTAGCTGGCCCTGATTGCAGTATTGCTGCAGTGTTCCACAGGGCCTTGTTCTTACATGATTTCGACGCAGTGATCAACCATCATCTGGTGTGCACCGCCTTGTTTCTCTGCTGGTTTCTAGTATAATCTAAAACATTCAAGGGGCATGGATTTGGATACAACTAGAGATCTATTGCACCTGCCCCATAAGACGCCGTAGGCTCGGCCCGGTTGCTTGACATGGCTGGGGGCGGCGGAGCTCGCGATTACCGAAGATTCTGGGTCGCCGCTGTGAGCTCCATACGCGCCTGCCCCACTTGCGCCATGTGCACATCCACCTCAACCTCTAAGTTCCTTAATTGCCCTCCATGTTGGGACTTGACCCCCTGCAACTCTTGATTTAACCGCAGGCCTGCGCTAGGGTCTCCGTCCCGCGGGGGTTCCAGGGCCGGGGATGTCATTGGAACTACCAGCCTCCTGGACTTTTCCTCCTCCAGCTTCTTCATGGCCTCTTTCATCATGGTGTTCTTGTCAAGTAGCCCACCGATGATGGCCTCCTGGCTGGCCACGAAAGCGTCGTATCTGGCACTTTGTTGGTCCTGATCCTTCTCCAACTGTGCCAAGGAGTCCAAACTGGGCTTCAGGAAGTCAGGACTGGCCTCATCGTATCCTCATCGACTCCGCGCGTCCTCTGGGGGAGGGTAAATCTGGGGCCAAAGCCGGGATAGTTAATACAAAAGCGGCGCGCCGGGCGCACGCCGGGCAAACACCCCCCCAACAGTGGTGCACAGGGGGACAGGGTCAACAATGGGTAGAGAAGCAAGGGCGCATACAGTAGCATGCATTTCATGGAGCGTAATGAGAACACGTGCAAGGCGAACAAAAAATGCTACATGCTTCACTTGTGGCAGGTTCCATGTATTTCTGAGTTGAGGTTTTGCTATGAATTGTGTTACAAATGCGATGCGGAGGCAAACTTGTACCGTCACAGAGGCCCATGCATCAAAACAGGAGCATTCTTTTGCCCCTCTATGTCTTGCCCTGCTCTTGTTTTTGTGCATGGTGTCCACTGTGGAATGGGCGCATCTTTGGGTATCAGCTACGGAATCTCGGCTCGTTGTGTCTGCATTCTCTTACTCCTTTTGCTATCCATGAACATTGACACTTGGGACAAGGTGTTCTACGCCCGCCTCACTGGTATTTGTGCGCCTGCCACAGCTGTCAGGAAGCGAAAGGGGGACAGTGCCTAATTCACAGTGGAATATGACCAAGACGATGGGAGAGTGGTGAATCATGGATGCCATGGCATAGAGCTTGCTGCAGACCTTCGGCTCATTGCTCCTGCATTCTCACGCCGTTTTCGCAATGGGTTCACAGGACAGGAACCAGCTGTTTTACTCCAGCTTTGCTGGTGGTGATGCACTTTTGTTTTCTGAGAGTTGAGGTGCACTGTTGACAAGCGTCGCGGAAGTACTGTGCGTGTGTTTGCCATTTCTTTGTTTTTTTTCGCAGGAGGGACCCCATCCTCCTTCTGGCTTTTGTTGCCACATTCAGCAGGGTTTTACGGTAGAAGCGCCTGGAAAATTAGGAAGTGGCTCGACCCCCCCCCCCTCCCTGGAAGGCGAGGTGCATGCAAATCCATGCATTCTCGCCCCGTTTTCCTGGGCCCTGTTCGGGACATTCTTGTCAATAGTACACCCCAAGTAAGAGTTGGAAAGTTTGGAGAACAGGTGGATTTTGTGGTGTTCTGTGTTTTGAGCGTCCACTTTTCGGTCTCCACTTTTAGGCCTGCACATGCTGTGGGCTTTGGCAGCATGCGATTTTTAGGTCTATGATCAAGATCGTCAATGCAGTGATGGCCCCATTGCGCAAACACCCCCTTGGGCACAAAAGATGAGGCTGAGTAGGGAGACACCTGTGCCACGTTCTGGTTGTACTGGAACGTTTTGGTTGACTCATGAAAGACCTCCACCATGCGGTTGTTCCCGCTGTGTGGAATGTGTCCGGGATGGCATAACCGTGCTCCAATCCAATGGCCCTGGGGCCCTCTATCCTGCATACCCCCCACATTGGTTGCAAACTACCTCCACCTCTGCCCCCCTCCCCCCCGTAGATTGTTGTATTGGCATGGGAAGCACTCTGTCCTGTGACCAGCGTCAAGGCAGTCACAGCAAGAACGATGGAGGCGAGCAGGAGGGTGAGGCTGCTGAGGACGACACGGCGCCCAGTGGCACGCCCGGCTACTGCGCCTTGGCAGGAGCCTTCTGTATGGAACACTGGCCAATGGTTATCTGGAGGGCGCTGGACGAGTTCGAATGTTTGGCCTATGGTTTCATGGCACCCACCATCGCAGAGGCCATATTCCATGGCTCCGACACCGTCTCGTGGTTGGTCTATGCCTTCCCCGAACTTGCCCGCCCTGTCGGAGGGTACATCCTGGGCTACATCAGGGACACGCACGGGCGCGCCGTGTCCGTTTTCGCGTCGCGCATTCTCGTGATCGGGGGTACGTTTGGCCAGGCCATGACACCGACGGTGCCCGGCCTGGGCGCGGCCTGGATGATGGTGAGCCGCCTGGTCCAGGGCATCGGGTACGGTGCCGCCACGGGATCCACCATGACATACCTCGTGGAGTCCGCCCCAACGGGGGTCATAGCCATGTCGGGCACCACCCTGCAGTACTCCGTGTGCGGCGGCACCCTCCTGTCCATTGCACTGATGAAGCCTTTGTTCGCCACCCTTTCCGACCGGCAGATGCAGCGCTGGGGCTGGCGGGACCCGTTTGTGTGCTCCGCACTGTCCGCAGGAGTCGTGATCTGGCTGACGGCCGCCAGTATCAAAGAGACCAGACAACTTGAGAAGATGAAGAAGGAGAAGGAGGCGGAGCGTGCAGGGTCTGAGCCTACGATCAGCTCCATCTTTGCCGGCCACTGGCGGGAATTGCTGCTGGCGTGCAGTGGTCTGGGCTGCGTCACGGCTTCTCAGTACCTCTGGGTGACGTTCTTCAGGTGTGTTACCTGTTATTGCCGAGGGCTAAAAGCAAGGAGGTCACATGGCTCAGCTGTGATATCATATCACGCCTAACTAGCAGGTACCGAGTACGAGTCCCAGAGAGGGCAATTTTGATTGAATTAAGGATGAAGTAGGATAATTTTATTGAATTAAGGATGAAGTAGGATGAAGTAGGTTGGTAAAACTGTAGACGTGGTGCATGCGCAGTGCGATGCGCGGTGCGTATTTCCTCCTCTATGCTGCTGTGGGAGGCTGTTTGCAGAGAAGCTTCGACGGCTGATGACGTTGGGTGCCCCCCTTGCACAGCTGCTGCATGCGCCATCGCATGACAGTTCCGATGGGAACGGTCTGAGTCTGTGCAAGACAGTGGCTGTGTAGACATATCATGTGGTGGTGCCCCTTGAAGCAGCAGATCGCCGCCATTCAGGACAATCGCCTGGAGTAACCGCGTGCACAAGGACCACAACAACTTGTAGTAACTGCTTGAACACAACATGTTGTGTGTGTTTCAGGTCGGTGCTCATTCGCCAGTACAAAGTTGCAGCGACCAAGGCGAGGCTCCTGCTCACGGGGATCCAGATTGTTGGGCTCGTGCTCTGCCCCATGGTGGCGTTCCTGGGCGACTGCTGCGGCGTGGGTAAGGCCCACTTCCTGACGGCCCTCTACACATGCGCCTTCAGCATCCCTGCCAATGCGCTGTTGTTTCACTGTCCCACGAGTCCAGTCGCGCTGATGGTGTGCAGGCTGGCGTTCCCGTCGGGGCTGTTCGCCCTGACCACCTCTGTTTACCCGTGGTTGGTGGAGCTCTTCCCCACGCACATCCGGAACCGCGCGGTCGCCACGTGCTGGAGCGTCACCGGCCTTGCCGGGGGCTTCGCCCCGTCCATGTGCAGTGGGATGACGCTGCCCTATAGCGTGGGGGTCTGCACAGTGGTCCTCAGTGCCCCTTCTCTATTGGCCGCAGGCGCCACCCTTGCAGCCCGTTCCAAGGGCACTGGGCTGGAAGTCACTCACATCAGACACACCCCCTACTGAGCCCGGGGGGCGCTGCGGGGTCACTCCCTGACGGCGACCCTTTTGGCACGCCATTCGGCCGCCGACCGCCTGGTGTTGTTTGGTGCCAAGTGGCCATGCGGCAGTCGTCGGGGGTTAGTGTGACCACAGCCGTGGGACCCGTTGACCATCGGTCCGGTTGGAAAGCCACCGGGTCGGGAGTGCTGCCAGGGCACCCTCACCGCGTGGTACAACTTCCCCCATCAGATGTGGTTCAGAGTGCCTCCCACCCTTGCAGATTTGGAGGGTGGCTGAATGTGAAGCCTGTCAGTCTGACCTGTTGGCATCCAGCTCCCCCGAGCCAGCGTTTGTTCAGTGTTTGGGGCGGGGGACAAAGCTGGTTCCTCATGAGTGGCCTTGTAGTTCGGGCTAGGTCCCATTCATTATTCTATCGGGCAGGGCTGATTCATACTGAGCTGTATGCGACTCTCGATTGTTCTGCCTACTGCTGGGGAGGCCTGTGCTTGAGTATTTGAAATGTCAATGGTGCCCCCCCCCCCCCTGGATCCCCCTCCCCCCCGGTCCAACCTCTGTCGGCCCAAATTTCAGCCACCACAAAGCGAGGGTGCAGGCCGTGGGCTGGTTCCCCTTGGGGACCAGGAAACAGGGGAGCAGACCTTTTGCTGCCCCCACCCCCCCCCCAACAGAAATGGGGCCGGACCGAAAGCAGGCCCAGCACCCCCCCCCCCCCGAGCATGCCTTCGCACCCTCACTGCAGGCCGTCACATGGTGATCGAGGTCCCTGAGGGAGCGGACGCCGAGCGACGAGTATGATGGGATCTGGGACCCGCATGGTAACCCAGCAGGTGGTCCTCCTCTCCCACACAAGTGAACAGGTAGACCCACCCACCACCCTACCCCCCCCCCCCCCAGCCTGCGCCCCCGACGGGAGGGGTGCACAGAGTCGGCGCCCTCAGGGCCTAAAGAGTGGAGGCTGTGAAGGGCTCACCGCTTGACCGCTGTGGGTATCCCTTGAGCGGCCTGCCCAGGGAACCTCCAGGTGTGCACGTGCCCCTCCAACTTCATCACAGACGCCTAGGCCAGCACAGCCCCGTGCACTCTAGTGCAGTTGTGGGCGACCCCTGGAGGCCAGACAGCCACCAGCCGACCCCTGCCCCCCCCCCCCCTTCCTCAAAGGAGAGGCCATTCGGGTGTGGTGCCCTCTGGGCCCCCTCGTCTACGCGGGCTGTAGCGCCGCAGCCAGTGCAGCCAGCACTGGCGGCACCCAGGGCAGGGAAGCACACTCTGCGCCCTGGTGCCCCTCCACCTGCCCGGGGTACGCCCTCGGCCGTGGGAGCCGGACCTAGCCCGCGAGGCAGCACCACCTGTGCCTAAGGCAGTCAAGGAGTGCGGGTCTGACCCCAGTCGTGCCACGTACCACCGCCTTCCCGTGCCAATAGGCAGTCGTGGAGTGGTTGGGTAGTATGTCCTTGTGACGTGGAGGTTGCGAGCCCAGGCCCACATCTCCCCCGGCGGGCTCAGAGTCAGGCTCTCCAGCCTCCCTGTCGGGGCCTGGAGCACCAGGCACACACTTCCCCGTGCCATGTGCGCCACGGCCGAACAACAATGGAGCAAGCAGGTGTGCCACAGCCCCCCCCCCCCAGACACACAAGGGCACATACACACAGGCACGGCGGCATCTCCCGCCCGCGAGCGCCACCGCGGGGTCTGGGGGCGGTCAACAGTCCGGCAGGCCTTGTGACCGGACACCCGGGTACGGCCGCCCAGTCGGGTCCGGCAGGGAAGGCGGCGCGGACCGTGGGTAGGCAACCAGGCGAGGCCTTGACCCAACCCAACCCAACCCCCCGGTCCAACCTTTTTTTTTAGATGCGAAATCTCAATTTTTAGCACTTATCTTATTTTTTAACATAAAAAAAAAGATTTTGCGCTATGAAAAAAAGATTCCGCGCTAAAAAAAAAGATTGTGCGCTAAAAAAAAAGATTCCGTTCTAAAAAAAAGATTGCGCGCTAAAAAAAAAGATTTTTACATGATCATCGTGTATGTCCCAAAACGTTGCACGGGGGGGTTACAAGGAGTGCTACTGCATCAAGCCAACCCCTGCCCATGTTCACAACTTCATACAGTAGGGGAACCTGGGTTCGGGACTGACCCAATATGCACCCAGTGGCCCTCTCTCCTTGTTGCCTGCTCCATGCGGTGAGGAGGTACCCTATGCAGGGATGTCATGAATGTGGAAGGTTTTGGGTGCATTACGCAGAACTTGTGTTTCACAACAGGGGTGTCGCTTTGGAGCTGCGGGGCCTATGCAGAGAGTTCATCGGAGGGGATCACAGGTAATGTCTGAATGTTGTAAACTAGGGTACTCAGCCACCGTGGCCAGAGCCCATGTGCACAATTTCATCTCCTCAGAGAACAGGGGTTTCCCTTCGCTGAGGGACCTATGCAGAGAGGTCATTTGAACGGATCATAGGTAATGCTTGGATTTTGTGAAGTAGGGCAGCCAACCATGTTGGCCAGAGCCCAGGGGCACAATTTCAAGTCTCAGCGGAACCGACGTCTCAAGATCGAGGAAGGGACTACATGCTGGTAGCTGGAATAAATGTCTCACTCCTACACCCCTGCCCCCCTTTCCTCCCGCCCCCCCCCCCCTTGTCGTTCCCCACCCCTTGTCGTTCCCCGGGGGGGGCTAGGGGACCGTCACTTGGTCAACCCAAAGTTTTCCGTTACGGCTCATTGTGTTGTTGTGCCGGTGACTGTGTTGTGGGGTACTGCCACTTGTATCCTTTGTACTCATGGCAGGACATTTTGCTCCCTTTTGCTGAATGGAACTTGACAGCACAGCCATGTTTCTCCCTGGGACAAATGTGATGTTCATCCGCTCTGCGGGGGAACCTGTTTTGGCACAGGTCGTTGGACGCAGTTTTGGGAACAAGTTCTACTTTACAAGGGACATTCCCGAAATGAAATAGGTTCCCAAAAGTCTGCTTGCGCCTGCCAAGCGGGTCTGTAGTAAAACCTAGTAAACGTTTTTTCAAAAAAGATTTTACTAGGTACCCCCCCCCCTTCCATGCCTAGGAACCACCTTGCGCAAGAACCGCCCCCTGGTTCCACGGTCGAATTTTGCACATCACCTTCTTTTTCCAGGGTAATGGGTTTTTGATGGTTCTGGTGGATGTAGGACAGCTATTCAGGTGTGCAGGACAACAAAGTCCCCCCCCCTCCCCCTATGCCAATGGACCCCCCATGCCAAGGCCCCCCCCGTCTCAAAAGAAGAAACTTGGCCCCCCTAGCTACCCCCTCTCGAAAGAAGAAACATCCCCCCCCCCTGAGATTTTTTCACCAAATCGCACACAAATTGCCCTTTTTTGCCTAGTTTCCTGAGTGTGTAATGGCATGTGATGGGCACCATCCTTGGTGTCCTGTGTTTGGTTTTCAATGTAGATTTTCATTTCTCAAAATGTTCCAAGTCCCCTATGGAGCAGACTGAGATTGTCTGGTAGGTCATGCCTGCATTTTGTAAAGCCGAGTACTTGGCCATGTTGGCCAGAGCCCATGTGCACAATTGCATGTTTCCGGGGAACCAAGGTCTCGGGTTTGAGGAAGGGACTACTTCCAGCCAGGTTGTATCTGCTCATTTCTTCTGGAGTGCATTGTGCCACCCAGCTGCCCCTACTTTGCTGCAGTATTTGACAGCCATAGTGATCAACTTCTGGGCGCTTTGAAACGCAGAGTGATCCAGCCAGGTTCACAGTGCTGAAATGTTTTCAAGCAGGCGTGGGGCCACAGATTTCAGCATGTTTCGCTCAGGTCAAAGTGCCGTGATTCATTCTGTCATTCACCCAATTGCAGTTGCATGGGATTCATGTCTATTTGAAAACATTATTATTGCGCACTTCACAGAGGTCAATTTTTCGAAGCAGGCCTGGGCCCACCACTTTCAGCTCTGTTGTGTGCCTGGTTTCCACAATGCTTCCCTCATCAGTGCCACATCTGGACCCAGTGGTATGTTGCGATCCAATGCAGGCCACGCTTGTCATCTTCATTCACTGCCACATAAAGTATATGGTGCTGAAAATTTTTGAAGCAGGCCTGGGGTCATTTCCACATCACCTTCTTTTTCCAGGGTAATGGGTTTTTGGTGGTTCTGGTGGATGTAGGACAGCTCTTCAGGTGTGCAGGACCACAACACCCCCCCCCCCCCCCATGCCAATGGACCCCCCGTGCCAATGGACCCGCCATGCCAATGCCCCCCCCCCGTCTCGAAAGAAGAAACATGGCCCCCCTGGCTACCCCCTCTCGAAGGAAGAAACATCCCCCCCCCCCGAGACTTTTTCACCAAATCGCAAAAAAATTGCCCTTTTTTGCCTAGTTTCCTGAGTGTGCAATGGCATGTGATGGGCACCATCCTTGGTGTCCTGTGTTTGGTTTTCAATGTAGATTTTCGTTTCTGAAAATGTTCCAAGTCCCCTATAGAGCAGACTGAGATTGTCTGGTAGGTCATGCCTGCATTTTGTAAAGCCGAGTACTTGGCCATGTTGGCCAGAGCCCAGGTGCACAATTGCATGTTTCCGGGGAACCAAGGTCTCGGGTTTGAGGAAGGGACTACATCCAGCCAGGTTGTATCTGCTCATTTCTTCTGGAGCGCATTGTGCCACCCAGCTGCCCCTGCTTTGCTGCAGCATTTGACAGCCATAGTGATCAACTTCTGGGAGCTTTGCAACGCAGAGTGATCCAGCCAGGTTCACAGTGCTGAAATGTTTTCAAGCAGGCATGGGGCCACAGATTTCAGCATGTTTCGCTCAGGTCAAAGTGCCGTGACCCATTCTGTCATTCACCCAATTGCAGTTGCATGGGATTCATGTCTATTTGAAAACATTATTATTGCGCACTTCACAGAGCTGAATGTTTTGAAGCAAGCCTGGGGCCACCACTTTCAGCTCTGTTGTGTGCCTGGTTTCCACAATGCTTCCCTGATCAGTGCCACATCTGGACCCAGTGGTATGTTGCGATCCAATGCAGGCCAGGATCGTCAGCTTCATTGACTGCCACATAAAGTATATGGTGCTGAAAAATTTTGAACCAGGCCTGGGGTCATTTCCACATCACCTTCTTTTTCCAGGGTAATGGGTTTTTGGTGGTTCTGGTGGATGTAGGACAGCTATTCAGGTGTGCAGGACAACACCGCCCCCCCCCCCCCCATGCCAATGGACCCCCCATGCCAATGGACCCGCCATGCCAATGCCACCCCCCCCCCGTCTCGAAAGAAGAAACATGGCCCCCCTGGCTACCCCCTCTCGAAGAAAGAAACATCCCCCCCCCCGAGATGTTTTCACCAAATCACACAAAATTGCCCTTTTTTGCCTAGTTTCCTGAGTGTGCAATGGCATGTGATGGGCACCATCCTTGGTGTCCTGTGTTTGGTTTTCAGTGTAGATTTTCATTTCTCAAAATGTTCCAAGTCTCCTATGGAGCAGACTGAGGTTGTCTGGTGGGTCATGCCTGCATTTTGTAAAGCCGAGTACTTGGCCATGTTGGCCAGAGCCCATGTGCACAATTGCATGTTTCGAGGGAACCAAGGTCTCGGGTTTAAGGAAGGGACTACATCCAGCCAGGTTGTTTCTGCTCATTTCTTCTGGAGTGCATTGTGCCACCCAGCTGCCCCTGCTTTGCTGCAGTATTTGACAGCCATAGTGATCAACTTCTGGGCGCTTTGCAACGCAGATTGTGTGTGGTCAGTACATGGAAGAAGAATGACAGTGATCCCCACTGTTTGCCTGTCCACACAAGCAGTGTGTCTTGGTTGCTGAGTGGGGACCTCTTTTCAGACGCAGAGTGATCCAGCCAGGCTTTTTCTGCTCATTTCCTCTGCACTGCAAAGTGCCACCCACCTTCCTGTACATTGCTGCAGTGTCTAACAGCCATAGTCATCAACTCCTCGGACATTTGCATCCCAACACATCCGTTCCTGCATTGTATGCTCACTTTCTGGAGCTTTGGCAGTCTGCCCAGTCAGTCCCCAGTTCCAGATTCCTTGCTCAGATTTTGTTTACAGGGAGGTTTTTTCACAGTTTTTTGGTGCGCATTTCTTCTGCAGTGTATTGTGCCACCCACGTGCCTGTGCTGCAGTGTCTGCCAGCCATAGTGATCAACTCCTGAGAAACCTGCATTCAACACATCCGTTCCTGCATTATATGCTCATTTTTTGCAGCCTTTGTAGTCTGCCCAGCCAGTCCCAACGTTCAGATTGCTTGCTCAAACTTTGTTTAGAGGCATTATTCGGCGCACAAGGCCAAGTGGCATTGCCTCGTAGCGCTTGTTTTCAACCACTACTCAGTGGGTGCACAACTTTGCCCATAATTTCATGCTCAAGTTTTGCTCGTTTCAAATATCTTGAGGTGCACACAGGGAGGGATGCTGCTTCTGTATTTGTTTGGCATTTCCAAAAATCCACGGCATTTTAGCCCTTCTCCACAAGGAAGGCGTCTTGTGCATCAGTTGCACAGTGGCATGTCCCGACGCCATCAAGTGGGTTACATCATTCTCACGTAATGTACTGTATACTGCAAAAGAACGTTCTGCAAGTGCTCAGCCATCTGCTCCGGTCTTGTTGGCATTCTTTACCGTTCTTTGCTTTGTGCCTCGTTTTGCAGGGTTCGCCTCAGGAATGTGGATGATTTGTCCGGCGGGCTGCCCCTAGGAACTGCATTTCTGCCTCCCCTCCCCACCCCTGGCTTTGTGTTCTCTTAGTTTTACCAAAATCTCTCTTTTTACCTGGCCATCTAAAAAAAGCGATTCTGCTTTTTTGACGTTTTTAAACATGCGAATGACTTTTTTTTTAGATTTTGGGTTTTGTTGGAATCTTATTTTTTAGTAGGGAATCTTCTTTTTTAGATGAGAAATTTTTTTTCAGATGTTTTTGCTCATTTTTTACCTGTTTTAGCTCATTTTTTAGCTGTTTTGACTTAAATTTTAGCACTTTTCTCAAATTTTAGCGCATCTAAAAAAAAAGATTTCGCATCTAAAAAAAAAGATTACCCCCCTCCCCCCCCCCTCACCAAAGCTTTTGTAGTGGGGGAAAATAAAAATTTACTGAAGGACAAATTTGTTTGGGTCGTTTTTGGTCCACAAATGTTTGGGTCCCAGACCCCCGAACACCCCCTTCAAGCACAGGCCTGCCCGCCCCCCTAGCCTCTTTTCCCCAGCAAGGCCTGCCCCAGACTCCATGGTGCACTGAATGGTGCTCGTGGCACTGGCGCCGGCATCGAGTACACTTATTATATATCTTATCTTTAACAATAGGCCCTGGCCCTCACAGGCTGTGGCCCCTAGCACAAGGTGGTGTTAGATGCAGCGACAGGCGACCTCCCTCGCTTGCATTTTCTTTGCCACGTTGTAAAACATTTGCATCCAGTTTGCCTACCAAGGAACCATAACAGGCCTTTTGGCAGTTTTGGCGACCGCCAAGCGCTCTTGCCATCCTGAGCTCATTTGGACAGTGTTGTCTTCAGGTTTTGGAAGTCCGGGAAATGCATTGCCTTTTCCTTTGGCAACGTCCCCCCCGCGCCAGGTCCCACCGTCACGGAGGCGCCACTTCACAGGTCCATAGACTCGCGCCGCCGCCACGAGGCTGGACGACCCGGTGAGCTGGTATCGGCTGCTGCTGGGCCAGCGCACACGCTAACGAGCACACTCACTGTCAATGGAGTTCAGCAGTTGTACCATTGAATGGATGCTGCTGCCGGGGGGTGCAGGGGCCTGCGGAGGAAAGGATGCCTAGACTTGGATGGGGCAATGCAAAGGGTCGCATGTTTTGCCCCCCCCCCCAGCCCCAGCATTTTTCTCCGTGTTGGCCAATCGAGAAGCTTCAGAGGAAAATTGCAGACAGTCGTAGTGGAGTGCCAGTTCACCCCCCAGGCCCCTGAGCTTTGGTCGACCTGGTGCCGCACATGTGCAGCCCAGCGCAAGAGCGCGGGTAAGGGATGCTCGACACCCGGGAACTGGGTCCTCACCAAACCCGGCGGGGGGGGAGGCGGCACACCGTACACCACTTGCCGTGCGGGACCATCCTCAGGGCGCGCATACGTGGGCATGGTGCTATTAAAAATGTTCTTGCGCAGTTTGTGGTCCAAACCACCAAACTCACTGCGGAGGTCTGCCGTAAACGAGGCAACCCCACCTTGAGCGGACCAATGCTCGAATTCGAGCAACTTTTCCTTGACCTGGTTAACCATTGGGGCAGGGGGCAGAACAATGGCGGTGCGAGGTACCTAGCTAACATGGGCTGCTCTGGAGTGGTAGAGCTAAAATAGTCCCGGTGGTGTATTTCGCTGGTGTTGTTGCACCAGGGAAGGTCTTCGATCCAAGCTTGTGGCTGGCGGCTGTGAACAGAGTAAACCGGCACCCGCTCCTAACAATCTGTTGCGCGAAGATAGCGAAGTTGCTGCACGCATTGTAGGGGGCACCATTGTCCCTCTTGAAAATCGCAAGGTTTCGGCTTCTGGACAGTAAATTGAACTGCACCATGCAACGGTGCAACCCAAAGTTTTTCGGTTTTGTTCACTGTTGTGGTGATTTCCTTATCAAGCACTTTGGTAAGGTGGTCATACTCTGCGAAAGGGAGGCGGATCTGGAAACATGGCACGTGGGGGTGGCGAGCTGCGATGTCGAGGATAAAATCGGAAACCACACACGGTGCCCTCTTGTCAAAGAGGGGGAAAGTCACCTTGACCGAACCAAAATCCGTATCCGCGGGAAACTCAACGAACTCACTCGCATGCTTAACAACCGCACCATGCTCGACAAACCCATCCCCCCCCCCGTACCCGCGTGTCCCAACTAGGTTATTGACATGGTTGATCCACGTTAGGACGGGCGGGAAGGCAGCCAGCAGCCCAGCTCAAGCCATGGCACTCCGCGGCCACAAAAAGTCTAAAAGGAAAACAAAAGTGTGCAAGAAGGACACAGCGCAAAACTCAGGTAGGTAGGTAGGTATCTTCGGGAGCTCGGGATGCCTCCTTTGACATTGCAGGAAGAAGGTCTTACCAAGGGGACGTCCTGTCCCTCCCACTGCCCTATGTCAGGTGCCTCTTGAGCCGCTCCCGCATGTGCTTGGGAAGGCATTGTCGCGGCCACCCGGTCCATGTGTCCCAGGTGGGAGGGTGTCCCCACATGTGTCCATGGGTAGGGCCACATGCCCCCTCCTTTGGGCGGCAGCTCTGGGGGGCTGCCCAGCCGTGTGGAGTATCTCTCACCACGAGGGGTATTGCTCCCGCTTGTCTACGGTACGACTGCCTCACCCTTGTGGCTTGAGTTGCGGGGCCACTCTGCTTGGCAGGTGACCCCCTCCTGGACTGTGTACCGGCTCGCCTGTCACCGGTTGCTTCCATGGCTCCGGGTGACGTTTGCCATGGTCCTCGATGCAGCCTGGCCGGGCTCGGACCAGTGGCTTTGGAGTACCGCTCCTGCCACTGGCCCGGTGGGTCGGCTGGGTCGCCCCAGTGCGTCCGACCCATGGGGTATTGGTTCTTTCCTGTCCTTCGGCTGCCCTACGTGTGTGTAGCGTCCTGGGCCGTTGGGCTCCTGTTCACCGGTGTGCCCGCGCGGTTTGCTGTGGTGCGTCTGCGGTGTCCTGGGCCAGCTGGCTCCTGTTCACCGGTGTGCCCGCTCGGTGTGTTGTGTTGCATGTGCGGTGTCCTGGGCCCCGGGGCTCCTGTTTACCGGTGTGCGTGCCGTGTGCGGTGCGCGTGTGCCCTGGGTGGATGTGTCCCTCTTCCTCCCCCCCTAATGTTCGTTTTTTTTTTTTTTCTTTTTTGTTTTTTTTTTTTTTTTTTGAAAAAAGAAAAAGAAAAAACAAAAAAGAGGAAAACAGAGGCGCGCGTACACTGCAGGCACAGGCATGGGCAGCTGGTGCGGCGGTGCTATAGCGTTGTGTCCTCTGGCGTGTGTCGCCGGTGTTGTGGCGGCGGTCGCGCCCCAGGGGTGCGGCTCGCGTGTCCTGATGTACATGGGTATGGGTCAGGGTGGGTTTGGTTAGGTGTCTCTTTGCTTCTGGTGCTGGCTGGTTAGGCGGCTGTGTGGGCTGTGGCTGTGGGCTGTGTCTACGCATTTCCCTCCGCGGGCCTGGTTTGGAGTCAAGGGTTGACGGTTTCGGGTTGTGGCTCGGGTTTGATTTGTGTTGGGGCTTTGGCCCGGTTAGGCTTGGGTCAGGGTGGATTTGGTGTGGTGTTTCTTTGCTTCTGGTGCTGGCTGGTTAGGCGGCTGTGTGGGCTGTGGGTGTGGGCTGTGGTTGCGTTGTTCCCTCGGCGGGTTTGGTTAGGAGTCAAGGGTTAGCGGTTTCGGGGTGTGGCTCGGGTTTGATTTGTGCTTGTGTTCTGGCTCGGTTAGGCGGTTGCGCGGGGCCGGGCGTGTGGGTAGCGTGTCCCAACTAGGTTATTGACATGGTTGATCCACGTTAGGACGGGCGGGAAGGCAGCCAGCAGCCCAGCTCAAGCCATGGCACTCCGCGGCCACAAAAAGTCTAAAAGGAAAACAAAAGTGTGCAAGAAGGACACAGTGCAAAACTCAGTAAGGGGGGTCAGTAAGGGGGTTACTGAGTCAGTAAGGGGGGGGTTACTGAGTCGATAAGGGGGGGGTTACTGAGTCAGTAAGGGGGGGGTTACTGAGTCAGTAAGGGGGTTACTGAGTCAGTAAGGGGGGTCCAGTAAGGGGGGTTACTGCTCAGTAAGGGGGTTACTGACCCAAGGTCAGTAACCGTTACTGACCCAAACCGGGGGGGTTACTGAGTTTTTTCAACTTTGTCTACCGAGGGCATACGGGCGGAGAGACACATGTCCTCCACTATTTTGGACATGGAGAACATAAATATGTGCCTAGGTCCTAGCAATATGGGCAGATGTGGTAATGGCAGAGGTGTCCATTTTGGGGGGGTTACTATGCACCCCCTTACTGTGGGACACCCCATGTGTCTCTTGGAAAGGGCATTGCGCGCCACTCCCACTTGGCTGGGTACTGATAGTGAATGTACGCCCTTGGGTCCCACCTCCACACGTTGCGCTGCAGGATTCTCAATCAGACCAGGTGCCAACACAATCCACATCTGCAGAAAGAGAACCACACCCTCGGCCTCGGGTTCGGAAGAAAACCGGTAACTTACATGAACAAGAACAGACACACCACCGAAAAAGCCCTAATATGTTCCATCATGTATCTCAATGAGTTGTTGATCAATTCAAAGGGTTGCAGCATTGTCTTGAACAGATCAAAACAAAGGTGAAAATCCGCCGTGTGCAAGAGTAGACCAATTCAGGTAGAATGAGATTAGAATGAATTGAGACACACTGAACAAAGCCATCATCAAATCAACAGTAGCAATGCACTCCTGAATCTTTCAAACGGCCAACGAGCAACACAACCGCAATGACGGCATCACATCCAACTTCTGTTCCTCCGGGTTGACTTTCAAGTTGGGGCCACGACCATTCAGGCAGGCAGTGAATCTGATGTTGTGCCCCGGGCCCGTGGGACCCCCCACCCCCGACCCCTCCAAAGAGCCAAATGGGGTGAAAAAGACAAAAACCGGTTACAAACTATTTCCGTCCACGCACATAGGCAGCAGGGGTGCGGGCTGGGGCCTTGCTTGCCCCCCCCCCCCCCCCGTGTTGCCGCCTGCCTGTGGAGTGCTGCGACGCAGAGAACTAGTTCAGCAATGCACGCGGGCACCAACTCCTCAGCCAATAACAATATTGCTCATGGTAGGGTCTGAACAAGCGTGTGTGCACTGTCCGTACCACTGTGTGCAGACGTTTATTTTCACATGTGGACATCACAAAATTTCCATTGCATACACACCCTGCCCAGCCCACCCTTTCGTGGCGCTTCAAAAATGTTGCTTCAAACATGTCCTTTACATAGGCTAGGGTGCACCACGATCCGATGCGGCTGGGCCGACTCACCTACTTGGGAGCAAAAGAAGTATCCCACAAGGCACCGTCACTACGTCTCGCCCTATCCCTCCCACTGTCCCCCCGAACTGTCCCTCCCTCAACAGTTGGGGTATGCAGGGTGTAGGCTGATGGTTCAGCCCAGCCCACATGCTGTCACATGCCTATGATACACACGCACGCACTCTACACTATGTGTTTAAACGACGTTTGAGATCTTTACCCTCACGAAACCATCTGTCTATGTCTGCGTATGACACTGTGTCCGTTAGGGAGAGCTCCAGCAGGAAACCTTTGACGGAGCTCTTCCACCACTCAAGCGGGTATACCCGTATAGTCGTGCCACGCTGCCCCCCACACCAGCGACCTAACGTTAGCAATAAAGCCCTCTCTATTTGTACAATAGAGTAAGCTTTTGTGCATCAGGGCCGAAAAAGTGGACGACAGGACCTGCCTGGCTTTTGGTGACGACACAGGCAGCCACCTCTGCCACTCATGGTCAGGTCTGAGGGCTTCATCCACACTCAATACTATCTCTTTCCTCTGCAGAAAAATGGGCGACCGAGTGTTGATCTCGCACTCACATAACTGTGCAACTTGACCGTGGTCCTCCCATTTTAGACCAATCTGGTACAGGCCACTGAGGAAGGAAGACAGCACCTGGAGCATGGTCCCTTGCACCTCTGCAGGGAAGCACACCAGAGCCATAGGGACATTGTCTTTGAAACGGGAGATGATCGCACACGGGACAGGAGTAGTTGTGTGCCGCTGGGGACAAAAAATCTCATGCAGCACGAAATCAGCCAGGTTAAACTGGGCAAAGAAGTTGGTAAGCAACCCTCTGTCCATCCTAGGTGGATTACCGTAAAATAGCTTCAGTCCTGCCCAGGGCAGCCCCATCCCAGACCGTAGAATATACAATCGGGAAATCCCGTCCCTGCATAGTCACATAGGCAATCAACTGTTCAGACGGCGCCGGGAAACCAGAGGCTGGGCATAAATGTCCGTGGTGCTCTGCTTTGTCTGGTGCCCACGCTCGCTGTGTGTGGGCCCAGATACCATCAAAGCGCACGAAATCCCCCTGGCCCTGCAGAGGTATGAGTTGGCTGGGCCCTAGGACGACTATCGTTGCCTGGATGCCTTCACTGTCTAGGATACCCTGTACATGTGATTGAAACGTTGCAGTGTCAGAATTTAGCGCCAAGTGTTCACACCAAATGGCCCATATTTCTTTCTGACTGTGGGGCTGACAAGCACCCACCAATCGGGACACCTGCGTTTCCCTGCGCCATGATCAAAGAACCCAGGGTAAACAACGTGTTATGGAATAATTCCCAATGGACATACTGATACACGAAAGAAACAGGGATATTCCAAAACTGATCTTCCGACCCTTTCCCTAACCTGTCAAGCACCTTGTCCCCTCCCCTGTGGATAGCAAAGTACGTAAGAGGGTGTCGCCGTGCATCACCCAGATGGCTGACAGCCCAGTTGAAGGACTGTAGCACCGGGTCTTTCGGAATTTCCCAATACATGCGCTGCATATCTTTTTCACACACATGAATCTGTGTGGTATCAGCAGACAAACGGATGCTGGTTTGTGCGAAGTCTCTGGTGCCTAGCATTAAGGGCAAGCCAAACGTAGTGGAGTCTAAGTACAGAGCCTTCGCAATCAACTGCAGGCATCTCCCAATCACTCTGGCATATTTCTTTAGGGGTACATTACAAAAAGCAATGACATCTCTCCACCTCACCAGAGTGTTTGCCCCTTGTTTGACTGACTTCCACTTCAGCATTGCAAAGAGACACGGGGCGCACAGTGGGTTGCTGAATCGAAGGACAACATCCCCTGTTTTCAGCAAGTCACTGAAATATTTTTCTGCCTGACTGAGTTCGAGCAATCAGGGTGCCCGAGCTTCAAGGAACACGCCTGCGCAAGCACACCTCCATCCCTGGCTCTCGTTACAATCTCCCTCAGCGCGAGGACTCTGGCATGTCTCGCCGACGTTCCCCACCCCCAAATCCCAAACTTGGGGCCAAAAATCACATCCTGAAGGAAGTGGTTATCCACCAGCTTCCTGCAGGTTCCACTGACCACATGCAGGTGCTTGTCAAAGACGCCACAAACAATCCCTGCACCGTGGACAGTCTTGGACAGAGCAGCGACCTGGTCACCCACAAGGTTAGGGAATCGCAGGGCAAGTTCGGCCATATCTTTTGCACAGAGTCTAGACACATCCTCCATCAGGGCATCTACATCTACACCAATGAGGGGTTGGTCTGGGGAAGGGTTGAGGGAGGACAAAGGTAATTTCATGGAGGAAATTATGTTCTGCAACTGGTCCAACTGTGTTTTCACAGCGTCTGCGGTGGGTAGGCATGCCGTTCGTGCCTGCCCCCCCATCACCTCACCAGCGAGTTCACCAAAAACCTCAGTCCACTATCGGGGGAACCTGAAGCGCACATGCTGAATATCATTGTTGAGACAGGGATACCGGCGCATCCACTCATGACACAGGCACCTTCTCCGGACAACGCAGGTGAGTGCAGATTGGCGAATCCCATTGGCACCTTCGGTTTGGAAATCAAGCAGTTTTCCGCCTATCTTCCTGCCCTCAAGCGACAGTGCATCAGACTTCACAAAGGGCTTGTTGACATGAGACGTCAGGGCATTCTTGAGAATACGGGGGGCAATAGGCTTGGGTCCACGTTTTACAACGTCGCACACCCGTCATTTGGGTGCACACTTTGTCGTCGACACGATGGATTTGCACAGGTCTTGTAAAAACAGAGGCATAGGCGCTCTTGAGAAGTGGCTCTGAATGGTTTGTCTGAGGGCAGTCTGCGTCGAGTCGCACAGCGTCGGTGTTCTGAGCACTACGCGTCGCGACATGGAAAAATGACATTTTGCCTTTAGCGTCGCTTGCAGCAAACGGAACAGAGCTTCATAGACTTTTGGTTTCACATAGTGTTTGCACTCCATTGTCAATCTGATCAGCTTGTTAAGGTCGCTCTGTGACCCTCGCTGTTGGAGTACCGTGTTCACTTGAATCGCAGGTGCTTGGTAGGTGGTCGGTGCCATTTTGTGGTTGAAAATGTTCAGCCACAGAGCATCGTTCAGAGAGCCTCTTGGCCTGATGTGATTAGTGGTTGGCGCAAACAGAGAGTCATAGAACCTTTCCCTGGAATCAATATTGTTTGATGGAGCCCTCTCAACTGGGAACATGATTGCAGACACAGGACCTTTGGCTGCCAGGATGCGCGCCAGGGACGATGTATTTCCGAATCCAGCATTGGCACATAGGATCCTGTGTCGCGTTCCTACAAAGTGTCGTATCAGGGACTTTGCTTTGGATGCATGTTCTGCATAGCACAGGATGGGGGCTCTGGGTTGTCTACCACCACACTGGCCTACATACGGGCACCACGGCCCAAGCATACAATAGATGATCACATCAGGGTTATTCAGGTCCAGGTCAGGCGGTAGTTTCGCAAGTCGTGCAACACGCTTCAACCTGGTGTCGGGGCAGGATCGGAGGCATACAGCCATACGTCTACATGACTCCACAATGCCTTGGCAATCAATGGGTGACGCACTGAAGCATCGCTTCCTAGTTCCACATTCTACATCCCATTTTCCCCAGAACTCTCGTAGTTGTTTCCAGCGACTTGCCTTGGAGGCACCATCGCTGGTGCAGGATTGGGCAAATTCAGACAGCGGAGTGGACGTGGCATCAGGATCCCATTTTTTCACATGCTTCATAAAGGAGGCAACAGACTCATCAAACAGGCTCGGGTCAAGCCCGGCATACATGGGTTGGTTTCCTCCCCTGATGAGCCAAAACTCCAAAACACCGGCAACCCAACTCCACTGTTCCTTTGCAGAACCATTGGAACAGTAGGTTCTAACGTTGAGCCTATTGGCTGAAGCAAAACAGAAACCTCTCTCTATGTCCTCACATTTCTGCAACCATCCATTCCAGCCCTCGGACGAAAGTCTGTTGTGGAGGAACACAAAGAAGCAATCGGACGCCAGGAGTTTACTCATCGCTTCAAAATTAGGTTGGGAAATGTCATCAGTTCGGAAAAACATTTTGTGAGACATTGCTGACATACCCGAGAGGGGTGTTGGCGGTAATAACTTCAACGTCGATGGGGCTGAAAAGGCATTCAAGCCCCATGCTGCTGTCACACAGCACGTATTGGATAGGAAATCCTCCCAGCCACCTGTAAGAGCGGAGAAGCACAGGCGGCCGGTGTGGTTTATATCTGATATATGCCGATTGCCCCAGCAGAAAAACCGCTGTTTCCAGTCTTGGGGGAGCGTCGCCCACGACTCCCAACCTAGCTCCACAGCACACAGTTTCCACAACTTCAGTAAGCTCCGGTTTCGTCGCACAAGGTCTTCATGTCCTGAGGGTGACAGGATCCACTCGTTGAGCACATTCATTATCCGCTTGGCAGATTGCGCTCCCGGTGGGATCGTGTTGCGTGGGCACGGCTTCGGTTGGAAATTCCATCTGGGAGGGGGAGGCGCCCTGACATCGACGATGAGGGCTGAGGCCCCAGCTGGTTCTTCGGGAAGGGCAGCCAGATCACAAGGACTCAGGGCGTCCACTTGGGGGCAGGGGTTGTCCACAGGTCGTGAAAGGAGCGTGTCGTTCAGGGAATCAATCTGTACTTGCATGTCTTGGCACAAGCGCTGTGCCTCCTCAATTCGTCTCTCTCTGGCTACCAGATCTCGCATATACAGTTCAATCAAGCCATCCACCGTAGTCATCCTGATGGGTGGTTACTTCGACTCGGGAATAGAATGCTAAGCGCTTTTTGCCCGCTTTTGTGGAGGAACAAGAGTTGAAGCTTTGAAATCAGCATCTTCTGACCGAAGGAACAGCATATGATCAGGCAACTGCCAGGCAACAGTACCTTCAGGCACAGTTGGCGCCTGTGGCTCCTTGATATCGAGGGCAGCAGATCGTTTTCCGCCCTCCTGGTAGATCAACCTGGTAGATAAGGTCTTATCCGCTTGTCCAGACAACCCCAGAGACCACACCTTCGTCACTGTGAACGCAACATCTTCAGCTGTAGGCGGCGAACTCTGGGTAACAGCAAACAGTCCCTCCTCCGTCACGTGGCTGAGGTAGTGGATGGCATCTGTCCTTCTCGAGAACTGGCGCAGCACAATGCACCCGAAAGACGCGCGCTCCAACACAATGGTCACAACAATTTACATCAATTCGCAGCAGCTGCAAAATGGGTCGTCGTAAGGATTTCTTCAACAGTTTAAATGTTTCCAAAACATTCCAATGCATTAGCACCAGAAATCGCGACTATTACAGCGTCCCTCAATCTCATTCCGCAGGAGTGGAGGATTGATGTTCTGTTATTCGTGAATAAACTTATAGCGAAACATAACGCCATCACGAAAATCTGCCCGTATCAGAACAACTGTCGTTTCCAAAAGCTTTGCTGGTACCAACACCCGACGCCAACTACTCATGACCCATATGCAACTTCTCCTTGTTTTTCTTCAAGGAATCGAGCTCCACGCGACAGCGCGAGCAACTTCGATCAAATCAAACCTCAGAATGTGTCTCTACCAGGTACTCTCTTACCCTCAGCAAGCACAGCACTCGGACCCACTAATATATATTCACCACACCACCCACCACCGCCACAACCCTCTACATCCGCAGCGGCTCCCTGCAAGCAACCAAGATCGCGCCGATCAAGCTCAACGACAGCAAGTTCATCAGTGGAATTTACACCGCTCGCTGGAGCACAGGCAGAAAGCCACCACGCTGCCCACGAACACCGCAATTCTTCGGATCGAAAAACACCGCCCGAAATTACTTCTTCACACCAAGACGAGCCATAAAACATTGGGAAATGTACATAGCGGCCGTCCTTCGAGGAACCTCGCAGTGTGAGCAGTGAATGTGTTTTCTCGGCGGGGGACCGCCATGCCTCAAAAAGAACTGGCGCAGCACAATGTAATTTCCCTGCGTTTGGAGCCTGTTGTGCATCTCTGGACACGCTGCTCTCCACCTGCAAGGACGTCACGCTCTGCTCCAGATATACCTGGCCTCGTTGCAGGGTGGTGATGGACTCCTGCACCTGCAGCCTCCACTGCATTTCCATCTGTTGATGAGAGCCAGGTCGTCCTATGTTGAACAAGGGGGAAGGGAAGAAAGACGTACCGCTGCTCGGAACCTGCGCAAGCGTAGCCACCGGTAATGAAGTCGCTGGTGTCGGAAATGCTACATCGGGAGACGAATCCACTGTACCCGCCACTGCTGCACCGTGGTGTTGTCTTTTTAGAGTGTCCCACAGTAAGGGGGTCAGATACCAGCTTGATCCTACTAGTTTTGCCCGACTTTTGCCCCCTTTTTGGTTTAGATACAATGTGATGTGGGTCAAAATGCATTCGTCACACCCAAATTGAGGGGGTATAGGGAGTGAGACACCATCTCCCACAAAAAGTGCTCCATAGTAAGGGGGGCTCACATAAGGATACCTTACTATGCGCCCCCTTACTGTGGGACACCCCATTCCGCAGCCTTTTCTTCTTCTTCCCCTCGGTCGTACCGCCCTTGACCCTTTGCCTCAACACGGCCATGAGAGGAGGTGGTCGTAGTCGCAGAGCCAAACACAAAATTCGAAGTCGGGTCGACGAACTGGAACCCTTGCTGTCACTGCGCCGAAGTAGGGCTCACGTCTGGTGCCAAAGGGATGGACGCAGCACCTGCATGCGTTCTGTCTCAGCGCCTTCAGCGAGTGATAGGGCGGAAGCCCACTGGCCAAAGTTAGCAAAGCCGTAACAAATGGTCTGCCATGGAGGTGAAAGATCGGGGAGATGCTGTTCACAGAAAGCCTCTGGGCCAAGAACTTCTTTTGCTCAGCATCCTGCCCTGGCATGCCACGTTGTACAGGCCCTTTTACGACCATCCAGTTCTCTCGGATTGTGTTGTATCTCGTCGTCTGTTCGGGTGGCCATTTTTCGATGTTGTGGTGTCGCGCAGCATGAGGTTCGTCAAATTCATTGCATAAATAACATGGGTTGTGCTCACAGTGCTCTTGCAAACTCTGCCCAGTGAGTACATTTCAGCAGGAGATTCCGCAGGAGCAGCAGCACCATGGACCACAAGGCTCATGTTCTCTTCCAAGCCGCCAGCATTGTCGTTGCTGAGTTTTCGTCCCTTCTTTCCCTTGGGGTGCGTTGTATCCTGTGGGGGCTGGTGTCCCGCTTGCGTGTTCCCAGTCGGCATAGGGCTCGCATTCCCAGAAAATTGCATCATGGTATTCGCAAGCGCCATTGCCATACTCAGCATGTTGGGGTCAAAGCTCATGTTATTGTTCGCCATATTGGTGCAAGCAGTGGGGTTCGGGATGTCTGGTCTACCTTTAAGAACGGCAAACGGCTTGTCAGACACCTAGTTCAGCAATGCACGCAGGCACCAACTCCTCAGCCAATAACAATATTGCTCATGGTAGGGTCTGAATGAAGAGGCTGGGGGGAGGGCAACCTCCAAGCTTCCCTTGGCATGCACGACCCCAATCCCATGAAATCCAAGACTTCCTCTTGTTTTCTTGCTGATCTTCCATCAGTTTGGGTTTCTCCAAAGAACTCTGTGATCCTTGCCTCAGCCATGACACAATCTTGCGTCCTGGGCAAAGAGATGAAGGTATATGTAGATAATATAAACATGTAGACAAGTAATATGTATATGTAACACTTCTATACTATAAAATAGCTTAGAAAAGAAGACGAAATGAAGGCGGCGGCGTCGCCGCCATCAGAAAATCTGACGGCTACGAGTCGTCGCCATCAGGATCTCCACTGAGATCTTGCCCAAACTCGGCCAAACAGTGGTTTTTGGGCGAAGAACAGTGAAATATAGTGATTTTTGAGCCAAAAACACTCATTTCGCGCGTCTCCCCCCAACGCGTCGCGTAGCCGACACGACGGGTTTCGGTCCCAATTCAAACAATATATGAAGAGGCCCACTGTTGGGCCACACCATGGGCGTCTGGGTGATTCCTGGGATCGCCTCAGGATGTTTTAAAAAAATCGTGAACGTGACTGTTTTCGCAAAAATTGACCTTCGCGGAACGCTGCGAAAAAGGTCACGTTATATTCCTTTATTTCTAAAAACGATAAATCAATAATAAAATTGATTAAAATCTCCAGAAGTCGAGAAATAAAACTTCGATCTGGAGCTGCGTAGCGCAGGCGACGACTGTCGTCGCCAGCCCAAGAATGACGAAAAATGACGATTTCTGGGGTATTTTACAGAAATTCCACAGAAATCGAGATGCCATAATCAGCCCAATAAAATTCCTGAGCCAGCCTGGCGAAGAGCGCCACAGGCTGGGCAGCGGGTATGGGTGAGGCACCCCATACCGCTTCTCCCCCCTCCTTAGAAGCCTTGCCTATATCCAAAGGAAGGCAAGGCCAAGGAGGCGCTCTGACCCCTGCACTGCCCTGGTTTCAAAACTGATTCAGCAGGACAGTGGGGGGGGGGGGGGGCTTCGTAAGTAATTTACATGCCACTCACATGTAGGTCCTTTTGTTTTTTTGATATATTCATAGGGCAATTGCCCCCCAGGCGACCACACTGGTCCCTGGCACTCCCTTTAGCCTCTGGTGACCAAACCAGGGGCGCTGCAGGTCCTTCCGACCTGACTGATGGCGCTGAGGCGCACATATTGGCCCTTTTTCTCCATGGGCATGGAAAAATAATAATTCAATAAATTCAAATGCGGAAAAAAAAATTATTTAGGGTCGAACCCAAGGCAACGAATTCCTCGCGCCTGAATTTAGGGCCATATCCTGCCCAAGGCGACGAATTCCTCGTGCCTGTTTAGGGTCGATTCCCAACCCAAGGCGAAGCATTAACGCGCCTGATTTGGGGGATTTAGGGTCATTTCCTACGCAAGGCGACCCGCGCCTGTTTAGGGTTGCGTGGAAACCCAAGGCGACGAATTAACGCGCCTGCTTGTGGCAGTTCGCAGATGGCGTCGTCATCGCTGTGGTCGTCGCCCAGAGGTTAAATATAGACTCCGGGGCTCCATAGGGTCCATGGGGAAGCCAAGGTGATACCCATCGCAGGAGTCAAGGAATTCCTCCTTCATCATGTTGATGCCCTGGACCTTAGCTCCTGCAGATGTTTCCCAGCGAAGATGCGGTACTCCTGCAGTCTGGGCGTCGTCGCCGTCCGCAGGCCGTCACACCGCCTTGGTGGCCTTGGCGTCGGCAGAATTCTTTTGAAGAGGTTGGGGGGAGGGCAACCTCCAAGCTTCCCTTGGCATGCGAGACCCCAATCCCATGAAATCCAAGACTTCCTCTTGTTTTCTTGCTGATCTTCCATCAGTTTGGGTTTCTCCAAAGAATTCTGTGATCCTTGCCTCAGCCATGACACAATCTGGCGTCCTAGGCAAAGAGATGAAGGTATATGTAGACAATATAAACATGTAGACAAGTAATATGTATATGTAACACTTCTATACTATAAAATAGCTTAGAAAAAAAGACGAAATGAAGGCGGCGGCGTCGCCGCCATCAGAAAATCTGACGGCTACGAGTCGTCGCCATCAGGATCTCCACTGAGATCCTGCCCAAACTGGGCCAAACAGTGGTTTTTGGGCGAAAAACAGTGAAATATAGTGATTTTTGAGCCAAAAACACTCATTTCGCGTGTCTCCCCCCAACGCGTCGCGTAGCCGACACGACGCGTTTCGGTCCCAATTCAAACAATATATGAAGAGGCCCACTGTTGGGCCACACCATGGGCGTCTCGGTGATTCCTGGGATCGCCTCAGGATTTTTTAAAAAGATCGTGAACGTGACTGTTTTCGCAAAAATTGACCTTCGCGGAACGCTGCGAAAAAGGTCACGTTATATTCCTTTATTTCTAAAAACGATAAATCAATAATAAAATTGATTAAAATCTCCAGAAATTGAGAAATAAAACTTCGATCTGGAGCTGCGTCGCGCAGGCGACGACTGTCGTCGCCAGCCCAAAAATGACGAAAAATGACGATTTCTGGGGTATTTTACAGAAATTCCACAGAAATCGAGATGCCATAATCGGCCCAGGAAAATTCCTGAGCCAGCCTGGCGAAGAGCGCCACAGGCTGGGCAGCGGGTATGGGTGAGGCACCCCATACCGCTTCATGAACAAGCGTGTGTGCACTGTCCGTACCACTGTGTGCAGAAATTTATTTTCACATGTGGACATCACAAAATTTCCATTGCATACACACTCTGCCCAGCCCACCCTTTCGTGGCGCTGCAAAAATGTTGCTTGAAACATGTCCTTTACATAGGGTGCACCAGGATCCGATGCGGCTGGGCCGACTCACCTACTTGGGAGCATAAGAAGTTTCGACAGACTAATTCTTCGCATCTTAATTAGGTCTCACCCCCCCCCCCCATCTCTCGGGATCTCCTCTACCCGGATTTCAACAGCTCCGGATGATGAAATTTCCATTACTCCTGTGAGTTCTTTCTACTGCTTCCCTGACACACACGATGTATTGCACCCAAAAGAAAAAGTCCAGGTCCGGTTCCTAGCCACCAAGCCGGCACCACAATACAGCAAGTTCGGCAACAGATTAAAACGGACGCCCCAGGACCTGGGGTTCCACCTAGGTACAGTCACGGAAGTGCACTCAGAATCGGCCACACTCCAGTTTTCGGACGGCACCACCCACACCATCAAAAACCCCGGTCTCCGCCGCAACGAGAAAGAATACACCTTTCAAAACCCAGCCATTTCTGTCCTCCCTCAACTGACGGGGCGCCACGAACTGCTCACCCCCCCCCTTCTTCACCCTCAAGAATACATCCTCAACCCCCCCCCCGGGCCATACGGCGGGGTCCTACTCGACTCGTCACTGCATGGCGAGCTGTACCGGCTCCCAGATGAACCTCACTCCCTTGACCCCGACGACCTCGAAGAATGGGGTTGTGAAGCAGCCCTTGCCCTCCTCCTCGCATCGTCCCCCGGCACGACATGGGTGTACTTGGATGGCTCAGCGGGCGCCTTGGGCTACGGATCGGCGGCCACCCTGTTTTTTCCAAATGGCTCCAGATGGGTACTGTGCCAAACGTCCCCGTACCAGTCATCAGAGGGATCGGAGTTCTGGGCCGCTATTATGTTCCTACGGTGGGCCCTTGCATCTCACCCGCACCTCACCTTCGCCGTGCTAGGGGACAACCTCCACGTTATCACTGTTCTCTCTCCGAACACCCCCCCAGGCCTCCCATCACGCTCGCCAGCCGGCACGTGGGAATCCTCTCTCCAGTCCATTCAGGCCTCCCTACGCCCAGGGATGATCCAGGGTTGGGGGTGGATCAAGGGGCACGCCGGGTTCGTGGGGAATGAAATCTCAGATGCTTACTCAAAGTGGGCCGCCCACGTGATGGTCTGGGACCCCTCCCTCCTTCCCCCCCCCCCGATAGGGTGCATATCCAGGGGCCCCCTCCCAGTCATACACAAATTGACTACAACCTCAATCAAGCATCTCCTCCCTCGCCACAAACACGAAAACATCCACGCACCGTCCAGCTTCCATTTTTACAATCACACTTCGTGGTTCAAAGGCCTCCCTTTCAAATGGTCCTCCGGAAATTTCAACATGGCGCCATTTGCTTTCCACGACGACTTGCGCCCTCGCCATTGCCACGCTTGCCCCGACCCGCACCCGATGGATGTTATCTCTTTCGTCTCACACTGCCCAACGTGCGAACACCTGGTCCAATCCTACATTCAATGCTGGCGCCCCCCCTTCACCACGGTGGTGTCCCAATGGTGGTCCACGACCACACACGTGGGGGAGAGACGCAATTTCGTCCGGGGGCTTGTTCCCATGACGCTGTACACCAAACTCACAACCCCCCCCTCCGGCCGAAGAAAACCAGCACACTGTCACGACTTAAAACTCGCCCTGAAGGATCGTGTTCCCCTGCTCCTCAGCGCCCTATACCGCACGCTGGAATGGCTAAAAGACCACCCCCCCCCAGCCCCGCTCACCCCCCCTACGGGCCCCAACTCATGGGGACGCCCCTGGTCGCCCTACAGCACGTCGCACACCGCCCAACAACGCCCCCCCCCCGCCTACCACCCTCCCCCCCCCCTCCCGGACAAAGTTGCACACAAGCCCCCAAAACGCCCCCGCCCCCCATCTCCTGCGGCACACACCAAAACTCGAAAACACGGCCGCCAGCCCCCAAGGCCCGTCCGGCCTCTATCACTGAAACGCGGTACCGCAAGTCAACCCCAGCCAGAGCCTCCGCCCCCCAAACGGCCGCTCACAATCAGGGACATGTTCAACCTCCCCCCCCCCCCTAGACCAGCACCCCCCCTCGCCGCCTCCGCCCCCATTTCCGCCCCTTCTCCTCGCATAACAAGGTACTTCGCACCAGCCCCCCCCTCCCCCGCGAGTACAAACTCACAATCGTCCTCACACTCGTCCAACATGTCATCTCTTTGAAAAAGCCACACTTACACATTTTCTCACGCCGACCCTCGACAGCCCTAGCGGCGCGATCAATCAGTACTACCACACTGGCACTCACCAGTCACTTCTGCAAATGAATCCCTCCCCCAAGCCACCCCCCGTGCTCAAGCCGTCATGCTCTAACCCCCAATCCGCAACCACACCGCCTTCGGGTATCAAGCGGAGACCCCGGCCTGCGGTTGTCTATAACGGGGCTGCCAAGTCTCTTTGAGATGAAGCAGACGAGGACAGCAACGTGCAGCGGTACTCAGCCCGCGATTGAACTTGATTTCGGGCTCCCGCCCCTCCCCAAAAAAGCTTGGCGCGCAAGAGCCTTTCTCCCCGGCCTGGCCAGCCACAAAAGGCGCCGTTCAGTGCAAAAAAGCATAAGAAGTTTCGACAGACTAATTCTTCGCATCTTAATTAGGTCTCACCCCCCCCCCCCATCTCTCGGGATCTCCTCTACCCGGATTTCAACAGCTCCGGATGATGAAATTTCCATTACTCCTGTGAGTTCTTTCTACTGCTTCCCTGACACACACGATGTATTGCACAATGTATTATTTCTGCTGTTGTCTGATTGATAGTAGGGTGATGTACTGCTCCCCACAGCAGTTGGAAACCCCCTGGTGTGGCGGTTTTTCGGGAACGTCACCAAGGGAGGAAAATTTTAAGAGGGTTCTTGAAGGCACTGACACAAGGCAAATGGCTGCAGAGGGAGGGTTGTGAAGGCGCGACAACGCAAAGACTTGGCCATGTAGTGCAGAAAGTGTCGACAGTGAAGCATCTTTGTTGACTGCGTTTGTGGAGCAAAATTGTACCCTTCGTGAACGGCCGTTAAGTGGTCGTTTGAATAATTGCGTGATTTTCACGTGAATTTACCCAATTTTTGAGGTTTTCTTGGGGAAAATGCCATATTCTCGGTTCATTCCAAGGGCTTTGAGAGGCCCAAAATCCTCCCCTAGCTTTGTTACGCATCATCCAATGAAAGTCCCGCCCCAAAAGCATCCATCATGTCCGAACCGTGCCCAGGACGAGAGGTGCCGGAACCCGGCAAACCTGTAGCTGATTCACAGCCGTGAATTCACGTGAATTCGTACGAAATTCGCACGAATCTGGTACAAATTCCATACGAATTTCGTACGAAGTTCACGTGAATTCACGTGATTTTACGCAAATGTTACCGGTGTGCATCCCCTGATTTGTCCTCACACCCGTAGTAGGCCCCCGAGCATGCACCCCGGTCATAGGCAACAATGGTCTGGGTTCGTAAGGTGATCTCATGTCCGTCTCTTGCGGCACCGGAACCGCCGCTGTAGAGTCTGAGGGTGCTGCATGTCAGTTAGAAGCCGTCTTCTTGTGCGGCTTGCATACGTTTGTACACTTATGGGTTCTTGCCCATTTTGAGCCCTTTTGGTCGCATGCCACCCATGCAACCAAAGGCCATCGTCAATGGTGTGGTTGTCCACAACCACTTGCACCCCTAGTCTCCCCCGGAGGAGGCTTAGGCCCCCGCTGTTGCGCAACATGCGCTTCAGCCTCCGGTGACTTCCCTCCATGGCAAAGCAGGAGAACTTTGACAAGATTCTCCACTTCTTTGCAAAATAATACATCTGGTCGATCCAAAGATGCGTCCACAGAAGTTTGCCCCCCTGGAGCTCATTGTGGGCAGCGCCCATGGCTATGCTATGGTTCTGGAGCCCCCCCAAGTCGGTCCCAGAAAACCATGCGGAACGCCACGCGTATACACACATGCTTGCAAAATTCTCCCACCACGTTTTGCACACCGACTCCCAGCTTTTTCCCCCTACTTGATGCTGCCTCACACTAGGCTGCTCTGGGCAAGCATCTATTATCTTCTCCCAACCCCTATTACGCATGAAATGGATGGCAGCAGCACACTCCATCCTCACCTTCCCCTTGCTGTTTGCCTTGTCATTGTCTAATGAGGCACGGGTGCAAGATCGTGCAGCAAGCCGTGCCTCATCTAGAACCGGTTGCAGCATGGTGCGTGCCACAGTGGCCGGTGCCTTCCCTGTCAATTGTACAACTAGGTCCCGTGTCCCGTTGAATGCACACAACAGGACACGAAGGACCCCATGGAGGCCATAACCAGGCACTCGCCTATCACTCGTAATGGTCCTATATATGGCATTTATGGCAACGACCGGTTCCCAGTTGCCGTCTATCGCTCTTGCTGTGCCAAAGGTAGCAAGGCACAGAGCACGGCTACGCATGCAGACCCAACACACAGTGGCACCAGGGGATTCTGCCTTCCAGTTTTGGCAGCCCGCCATGAGCACCTGTGCTTTACCATCTGCACACAGAAAAAAGAGGGACCGCCTATCGTTCCCTGCCGTATCCTTAAAACTTACGGTTGCGGCCTTGCGCAACTCATCATCAAAATCAATCTCTTGGGAGGCCGCGTAGAGGGTCTCCCACTTTTCACTGCCCCCTAGTAGCCACCAACTAGATAGTTGGTTGGGGCTGGCGGTGCCACCAAGCGTGCAATGGACGTACGAGGCCTCATGCCTCGATTCGATGTACCGTCCACCGCAATAGGCAACCAATGCAGCCGTCGGTCCCCGGGCTGCATGATGTCCGAGGGTGGGGGTGGTCAACACTTGAATAGGTCCCACCGTGCGCGCTATAGGGTATTGCCGCGCGATGGCTCAGTGCGCACTACAAAACTATAGCGCGCAGCATAGCGCGCGCTATGGCTCGGGGTCTTGCGTTTGTAACCCCATGTCCTAATAAGCAGGGCAAAAACGCCGAATTTTCTGAAGTTTCAGATGCTTCCGGCACGGCATGTGACGCTGTCAATGTCAGGGAAGATTGCAAACATTTTGGGCCCCCACTATGGGTGGTCCCTGTGGAAGAACGAGGACCTTTTGGCGGACCTAGTTGAGTTTTTTTGCTCAGGGTCTGCCGTCCAACGGTCATTGTGGGCCAGGTTGGAAAAAAGGGTCCCCGTGTCTGAAGCAGAGAAGAAGCGTCGCAGGACCGAGGCTGCCAACGCCGTCACACCCCTGTCGGTGGTGGACTTGGTCCTGCTCCTGAAGATTCCAAGAAGAAGGTACCCTGCGTGCGCGCTACAGGGTATTGCCGCGCGATGGCTCAGTGCGCACTACAAAACTATAGCGCACAGCATAGCGCACGCTATGGCTCGGGGTCTTGGGTTTGTAACCCCATGTCCTAATAAGCAGGGCAAAAACGCCTATTTTTCTGTAGTTTCAGATGCTTCCAGCACCGCATGTGACGCTGTCAATGTCAGGGAAGATTGCAAACATTTTGGGCCCCCACTATGGGTTGTCCCTGTGGAAGAACGAGGACCTTTTGGCGGACCTAGTTGAGTTTTCTTGCTCAGGGTTTGCCGTCCAACGGTCATTGTGGGCCAGGTTGGAAAAAAAGTGTCCCCGTGTCTGAAGCAGAGAAGAAGCGTCGCAGGACCGAGGCTGCCCACGCCGTCACACCCCTGTCAGTGGTGGACTTGGTCCTGCTCCTGAAGATTCCAAGAAGAAGGTATTATTGCGCGCGCTCTGCATGTGACATTGCGCGCACTTCCGCTCATAGCACGCGCTTCGTTGACTTCTGCGCGCGCTACATCCTCATGTTGCGCGCGCTATTTTACTCAGGTACAAAGATTTCATTACTTGGACGAGAAGTAAGGTCCCCACACACCTTTTTTCTCTCCCCTCCTATGCTAGTTTCGCCACAGAATGGAACCAGCTTGCAAGTAGGCAGCATTTACAGGTTGCCGTGCACACAGATGGGGTCACAGTCTTTTCGCAGTGGCCCCTGCAGCACTTTTTTGACTATATATTTTCCTTTGATTCCATTGTTTCTAACCTCCAATACCCCAGGGAGTGCCAAGGAGAGCTGTGGATCATTGTGAGGGGGGATGGGTTGCCTTGTGGGGGGGAATCGTGGTGCCAGATGTCCATTTCCTTTGCCAACCATGGTCACTTGGCAAGGACGTTGTCCTACCACTGGACTGTTAACGTCGCCCTTTGTGGTGAGAAGTCCACCTCTGTGTTGTCCCAGGTCTGGGCTAACAATCTTGCTTTTCTGCAGAGTGCCCTTGACAGTGGTGTGGTTCCGATCCGGGTTGCATCCAGACGCTGCAGGATTTTCTGCAGTGGGGATAGCCCTTGGCTGCGTCGGTTGTCGGGTGTCACTACACATTGGATGGCAGGTAGTCTGTTCAGTTACATGACGTGGTGCAAGTCCAGTGCAACGTGGTTGCAACAGGATGTGGATAGAACCACTGAGCAAGATGAGCAGTTGCTAGGGCTTATCGCACCTGGGACCAAGTGCAGGCCCATCGATATATTTGGTGTTGTCCAGAGCAGGTTGTTGAAGGTGCCTCTGAGGCGGCGTCACCTTATACCATGTGTTCTGCACCTTCTGATTTTTGTAGGGAGGCAGGTCACTGCCTTGGTACGCAGGTTGGCCAAGTCTGTGCGTCCCAGTACTAGGGTCTCTGTTCAGGCTATTCTTCACAGGTCTGGTTGTCACATAGCACTACAGGGGACGGCAGAGCCAGATGGGGAAGAGACGTGGTGCCTTCTAAAGGTTTGGGAGGACCTGGCCCCCCTCCTTGGGGGTGACATGAGGATGCACACAGCAGTGGTTGCCATGTACATACTACTGGGGGACATGTATGACACAATGTTTGAAAAGGGTGCATTGCAGGCTCCAGAGGTTGCCCAGGCTTTCCAGAGGTGGGTTTGTCAAGCAATAAGATCACCTTATATCAACTGGATGTTGCACGATGCTACAATCACTATTCAGGCCATAAGGCCCTATGGCCTAGGAATGTTTTCAGGGGATCTTTTGGAAGGGAGCAACAGGGTGCTGAAGGACATTTGGTCCTCCTTTTGTGATAGAGGTGGGGGGGCAGGAACCCTGGTGTCGCGCCGCATTAAGATGCTCAGGCAGGCTAGTGAGCGTCTGTTCCTGTACTTTGAAGTACCAAGGTGGAATGGGACCTCCAGAAGCAACCTGTGCAATGCACAAAAATTGGCTGACGAGGTTCGGGCATATTTTGCGAATGAGGAACTGTGGTAGCGCGCGCTATTTGTTTTGCAGCGCGCGCTACATGCTATCTAGTGACCACTATCACGCGCGCTATGCTGTTTTCAAGCGCCGGAACCCTTGAGATCGCGATATATAATTGGAAGTAGCATGCTATGACTACGCACTGCAAATGTGCCTCCAATTTTGAATGCATTGATTTGTTCCTTTTCGTCCGTTTTTTTCGGTGATTTCGATTTTTTGGTTACTGCATTTTCCGTTTTGTATTACTGCTGGAACAGGGGTACTTTAATGCAACCCTCTTGCCCATGCAGCTAATAGGCTGGCGGTATCCACCTCCTGCAGCACCGCCAACAACTGCTGCAGGGGGCACAGGAGCAGGTGCGACACCGCAACCACCGCCACATGCAGCTGTACAACCGGGACTGCAGCAGCCGTCCACGACGCCGTGGAGCATGCAGCCACAGGTACTTGCCGTGCGCACTACTGTTTCCGTTGCGCGTGCTACGCTCTTGTTGTGCGTGCTAGCTGTCTCTTTGTGCGCACTACGCACGTCCTCGTTGCGCGTGCTTTGTCCTGTTTTCCGCAGACGCTGTCGCAGCAGCTGACCCAGTTCTCCCCAACTCAGCCTCTGTGGCCCGCGCCGCAGTCCCCGTTACGAGCTGCCTCACAGCAGCTGTCTCCCATGCTGTTCCCCGGTGGGTCGCCCATCATGGGCCCCGCAGTGCGCGGCAGTCTTCCAGTGGGCCAAGTGCAGCAAGTGCTCTTCGGCCCACTGCCAGTGCAGCAGCAGCAGCAAATGCAGCACCAGCAAGTGCAGGCTGCGGCCCAGCAAGTCGGCAGCCCAGAACAGCAGCAGCAGCAGCAGCAGCAGCAGGTCCAACCAAGACAGCAGCAACCCCAAGTGCAAGCACAGTTTCAGTCTCCCCCACCCGGGCCACGTAAGGGCTTCGCCTTCAGCAGCGGCTTCAAGAACCGAATCTGGCCCAACCAAAACAGCACCATCCGCGCCCAAGGGCCCAACTGGGCATGGCTGAAGGACGTGACACCGGCCTACCTCTTCGAGGTGGCCTTCTACAAGTTCTGGCGCCAAAGGGCCGCGGCCATTGCCAAGATCCCAGACGGAGCCGTGAAACCCTGCTGGCATGACCAGAGCATTACTGGCCACTGGTGCAGTCTGGCGAACCTGTTGAACCCCTCCGTGCCAACCCAAGAAGGACAAGCTGCCTGTGGAACCTGCGAGGTGGAGGGGTACGAGCTGCTGTTCTCGTGCTGGGCAAGTTACGGGTGGGGTCATGTTCGGACCCACAGGCCTCCGGGTGCCACCGCAAAGACCGTCCAACACTTCTACTTCAACAAGGACCCACCGAGCTTCCTCAACGCGACCGACGCAGGGGCAATGGCCTTCAAGAACGAGTGCGCCTCGGTGAGAAGTGCGGGTGCCAGTTTGCTGCGGGGGTCAGCCAAGAAAGGAGCCAGTGCTGCAAGGGCACTTGCAACCAGCGCGAAAGTCAAAACCACGGCGGTCAAGGACGAGGAGCAGCCGCAGCAGCAGCAAGTGCAGCAGCAGCAGCTCCAACAGCAGGCAGCCGTGCAGCAGGCAACACTGCAGCTGCTCCAGCAGCAGCAGCGGGTGCAGATGGCCCAGCAACAGCAGCAACAACAACAATAATTGGCACAGGCACAGGTACGCGCTATGTTTGCCATTGCGCATGCTTTCGACATTGTTGCGCGCGCTTCATTAGATGTAGCACGCGCGATTTGATTGTTTGCGCGCGCTACGGCCCTACCTTCTGTCCCATTGTCACGTAGGTGGGCAGCTTCGAGAAGCTCCCGTGCCTGGGATCCCGCAGAGGGCCGTTGATGATCAGCGTGCCCGCGGACATTGCCGGGCAGTCCAAGCATGCGGCCGACTGGCTTGACGGACGGAAGGAGCAAGGCCCCTCCCCGGTGCTGGCCCAGGCTAACCGGCAGCTGGAGGAGCTGGAGGTAGACTGGGCTGACGCCTTTGCCGTGCCGGAGACGGAATCCGTGACAGTCCCAAGGCCCAAGAAGAAGCGTACCGAGGAGCCAGCAGCCACCAGCCACCTACCACCAGCCATCTCCACCTCCCACACTGCTAAGCCCCCCACCCGCCTGGAAAGGTCCTTGCCCAGAAGACTGCCGACCAGCAGCTGCTGGCACAGGCGGCACAGAGAGTCCAACGTCAGGCGGAACAGGCCAAGAAGAAAGGGGACGAAGCAAAGAAGAAGAAGAAGGAAGAGGAGGAAAAGAGGAAGAAGAAGGAGGAGGAAGAGGAAGAAAAGAGGAAGAAGAAGGAGAAGGAAGAGGAAGAGAGGAGGAAAAAGAAGGAGAAGGAAGAGGAGGAGAAGAGACGGAAGAAAGCAGAGGAGGAGAAAGCAGAAAACGTAATGCAGCGCGCGCTATCGTTGTCATTGCACGTGCTATGCATTTCGTCGCGCGTGCTATGCTCCGTATTGCGCGTGCTATGCCTGTGCTATGCCTCTGCAATACTCTTTCGAAGCAAGCAAGACGGCACCGCAGCAGGCACCCCAGCCGCAGCTCGCATCAAAGCCAGCACCAAAGCTGCCTGTCCCAGTCCCAGACCAGCCACAAGAACAAGGAGGTCCGTGCGGTTCCACCCCACCCAGTACGGCTCCCAAGGCCAAGCAGCAGAGCAGAGCCGACGCGGACAAGGAGGCAAGAGATGAGCTCATGCAGCGCCGAGATTGGTCCTACCAAAAAGGCTACAAGCCTCGGTGGATCATCTACTGCACCACTGCGATCGCGCTGATGATTGTGGAGGGAGCCGAAGTCAAGCCAGCAGGCGCCAGGGCCCCTCAGGACCACGTGGCCGTCATCATCCCCAACGATCAGTGGAGCCCCAGCCAACAAGGGGAGGAGGAGGAGGAACAGGACGACTGGTCGGAGTTCATGGCCGACTGCCAGGTGTTCTCCGCCAAAAGCAAAGCGTATGACGAGTTGCACAAGTGGCAGTCGTGGTGGGAGATGTACGAGGCCGATGAAATTGTGGACCTCTGCCCCGACCCAAAGGCCATGAGGATGTCCCCGTCCAAGCCACCTACCCCAAAGAAGAACAAGCCCCAAGGAGACCCACCAGCCCAGCCACCAGCCCCCCCACAAGAAGACAAGAACCTGCCGAAGCTGCAGCACCAGCAGAAGCACCAGCAGCAGGTGCACAAGAAGAAGAGGCACCAGCCCCAGCAGCAGCAGCAGCACAAGAAGACGACGCACCAGCCCCACCACAAGAAGAAGAGGCACCAGCGGCCGCGCCACAAGAAGGAGAAGGAGCAGCCCCGAAAGAAGAAGAGGCACCAGAAGGAGCAACCCCAGAAGGCGACCCAAGCCCACAAGAAGAAGGGGATGCAGCCGCAGCTGCCACCGGGGCAGAAGACCACTGACCCGAATGGGAGAAGGAGTGGGAGGCCAAAGTGGTGGTCCAAACCATTAAGGAGATCACTGAATGACAGCGCGCGCTATACCTGGTATAGCGCGCGCCGTAAGGCTCATAGCGCGCGCTGTAAATATGTTGCGCGCGCTACACTGTCTGTGCCCGTGAGGACCTGTACTGTTGCACACTTTTCAGACCTTTCAGACAGTAATTTTGCATGTGTCTTGGGTTGGATGAGCAACAGGGAATGATTTTGAAAAGCAAGGGGTTTTTGAGAAACGCAGGACACTGGAAAAAGCATGGTTTTGAAACATTTTCCGGTTTTGAAAAATTTGAAAAACGGGGCAATATAGCGCGGTAGAGGGCGCGCGATAGGCGCGCTATAAAGGTCATATTTTTGAACATTTGCGCGCACTATGGAAAAAATGAACCATTGCGCGCACGCAGGGGGGCAGAAGGATGAGGGCTTGGCAGAAATCCTGTGACAGTCATGTGGAATTAGTACGAAATTTGTACGAAATTCCTGCCAATTTCGTGCGAATTTCACATTTTCAGAATATTCACACAATTCTATTCACGTGAAATTCGCACAAAATTTGCAGGAAATTCGCACGAATCTCGTACCAATTTCGTACGAGTTTCGTACGAATTTATGTGAATTTCCTCAAATTGCATGCGAATCATAGTAGGGAGAGTTGTATGCGGGGGGGGGATGGTAGAAACCTTGCGATGACTGCCTCACCATTCAACAGGTCTTGTATCTCACACCATGCCGCGGACCAAGGAGGCATTCCATCTGCTAGCAAATCGTACACGACGGCGGCGCCTACAAGAGCTCCAGGAGGTTGTTACCAAGGAGCTTGCAGCACCCTACACCGTCAAGTACCATCCCGACACGGGGCAAATAGTGCTTACCCCCGAAAGAAGAGTTGTAGCCACCGTCTAGCCTGAGCCCACCCAGGAGGAGAGGTTGATTATGGCGGTCTGGAGGATCCGGTCATTGCACCTCTCTAGGAGGGAGTCCCCGTACCTAGTGGGGAGCATGACGTACGGTGTGGTATGGGACCAGGTGTACGGCATGCTTCGGCAGCTAGCGTTGCCGGAGTCCCGGGCGTTCACCGCCTATACGGGAGACGACACGGCAATAAATGGTGCGGCCCGCTACCTACCTGACCGCATCGGCCATGCCCTGCGTGCGCGCAATGGTGCATTTTTTCCATAGTGCGCGCAAATTTTCAAAAATATGACCTTTATAGCGCGCCTATCGCGCGCCCTCTACCGCGCTATATTGTCCCGTTTTTCAAATTTTTCAAAACCGGAAAATGTTTCAAAACCATGCTTTTTCCAGTGTCCTGCGTTTCTCAAAAACCCCTGCTTTGCAAAACCATTCCCTGTTGCTCATCCAACCAAAGAGACATGCATAAACACTGTCTGGAAGGTCTGAAAAGTGTGCAACAGTACAAGTCCTCAGGGGCACAGACAGTGTAGCGCGCGCAACATACTTATAGCGCGCGCTATGAGCCTTACGGCGCGCGCTATACCAGGTATAGCGCGCGCTGTCATTCAGTGATCTCCTTATTGGTTTGGACCACCACTTCGGCCTCCCACTCCTTCTCCCATTCGGGTCAGTGGTCTTCTGCCCCAGTGGCAGCTGGGGCTGCATCCCCTTCTTCTTGTGGGCTCCGGTGGCCTTCTGGGGTTGCTCCTTCTGGTGCCTCTTCTTGTTTCGGGGCTGCTTCTGCTCCTTCTTGTGGCGCGGCCGCTGGTGCCTCTTCTTCTTGTGGTGGGGCTGGTGCGTCGTCTTCTTGTGCTGCTGCTGCTGCTGGGGCTGGTGCCTCTTCTTCTTGTGCACCTGCTGCTGGTGCTTCTGCTGGTGCTGCAGCTTCGGCAGGTCCCTTGTCTTCTTGCTGGGGGGCTGGTGGCGGGGCTGGTGGGTCTCCTTGGGGCTTGTTCTCCTTTGGGGTTGGTGGCTTGGACGGGGACATCCTCATGGTCTTTGGGTCGGGGCAGAGGTCCACAATTTCATCGGCCTCGTACGTCTCCCACCACGACTGCCACTTGTCCAACTCCTCATACGCTTTGCTTTTGGCGGAGAACACCTGGCAGCTGGGCATGAACTCCGACCAGTCGTCCTCTTCCTCCTCCTCCTCCCCTTGTTGGCTGGGGCTCCACTGATCGTTGGGGATGATGACGGCCAAGTGGTCCTGAGGGGCCCTGGCGCCTGCTGGCTTGACTTTGGCTCCCTCCACAATCATCGGCGCGATCGCAGTGGTGCAGTAGATGATCCACCGAGGCTTATAGCCTTTTTGGTAGGACCAATCTTGGCGCTGCATGAGCTCATCTCTTGCCTCCTTGTCCGCGTCGGCTCTGCTCTGCTGCTTGGCCTTGGGAGCTGTAATGGGTGGGTCGGAACCGCACGGACCTCCTTGTTCTTGTGGCTGGTCTGGGACTGGGACAGGCTGCTTCGGTGCTGGCTTTGATGCGAGCTGCGGCTGGGGTGCCTGCTGCGGTGCCGTCTTGCCTGCCTGGAAAGAGTAGCGGAGGGGCATAGCACAGGCATAGCACGCGCAATACGGAGCATATATGCTAATATCACGCGCGACGAAATGCATAGCACGTGCAATGACAACGATAGCGCGCGCTGCATTACTGAAGCAGAATCGTTAACGATCCCTGCGTTGCATTTTTGTAGCAGAGCTTAGCGTCGCGAAGGCTTCTGGCGCATAGCGCGAAGTTACGCAAATGACGTAATTTTGCGTCAGGAGATTGACTGAAGGCAGCCAATAGCTGCCGTTACGTGTTTTTATTTGGCATTTATTTTTTATATAGTTAAATTCTGTAGCTTAATATATTCGATTTGCGTCGTGTATGTTAATTCTGTTTGTTACGGAATCTGTATGTCGTTGACGTTCAGATTTGTGTCATATGGGAGGACCGTCAAAGGTTCTCAGAATTATTTGTAGGCCGACACTGGCCTGAACGCCGCATCCCTCGTCCTGGGGCAGCATGCCAGGGCATCGTGGACGCAAGCAACGCCCTCGTTGAGGGCCAAAGGTGTGGAATACGCCGGTGACGCTTAGCATCGTAGCAAGAGCGCCCTCGTTGAGGGCCTACGGCTATTGGCCAAGGCGCTCAGCATCGTGGAAGCTGAAAACTGGAAGGTCTCAGCCTATGATGGATTCACTGAAAGAAACCCTCGATACAGGTTAGACCTCCTGTGGATTTGGTGCGCTGCATTTGCTATTGGGTGCCAGCAAGGCTTGGACGATCCAAGGGTTTTGTATCTTTGCATGAGCGGCAGGATATTTTATTATCAAAATCAATCTGTGGTTCAAAAAAGCTCGTAAGGAGTTCAGCTTTTCTCACGTGAAAGCAAAGCAGGACCAAGAGTGCGGCGGCAAAGTATGCAGGAATACCAAGGGATCAGCATCTTGTTTTTCTCACGTCAAAGCAAAGCAAGGCTTGTTTTTCTCACGTCACAGCAAAGCAAGGCCAAGACAAGCTGTGATAGCAAAATGGCAGACAAAACAGTGGTGCACGAAAGGGAAAATCAGTGCAAGGCAGAGATCAAAGAAACAAGTTCAGCGCACTGTCCCGTGGGTCTCAAGGGTCGAAGGCCTCACGCTCCGCGAGGCCCCAGGGTACCGCTTCAAAAAAATTCTGAAGGAGCGTCTAGCCGCCTTGGACGCGTCCGATCATGTGTTGCAAGCAGCCGCGTGTGGAGTGGACAACAAAACTGAAGATTCCCGAATCCTTCGAGGGGTACACGTTCCGTGCCAGCGTGTACACAGTATGGGTGCTCCCGACCATGGTCCACAGTTACAGCGCGTGGTGAAGAAAGGTGCACAAGGCCAGCATCTGAGCTGCACGGAAGCCATTATGCGTCGGAGGGGACAACGTCGATGCAGGACTTCGTTCAACCTTCGAGGTCTCAGCGAGAGTCGCCAAGTGACGCTGGAGAAGCCCGTCTTCGCGGCCGGCAACCTGGCTAAGGTCTTAGGAGGGGCGTGAAGCAGAATCGTTAACGATCCCTGCGTTCCATTTTTGTAGCAGAGCTTAGCGTCGCGAAGGCTTCTGGCGCATAGCGCGAAGTCACGCAAATGACGTAATTTTGCGTCAGGAGATTGACTGAAGGCAGCCAATAGCTGCCGTTACGTGTTTTTATTTGGCATTTTTTTTTTATATAGTTAAATTCTGTAGCTTAATATATGCGATTTGCGTCGTGTATGTTAATTCTGTTTGCTACGGAATCTGTATGTCGTTGACGTTCAGGTTTGTGTCATATGGGAGGACCGTCAAAGGTTCTCAGAATTATTTGTAGGCCGTAACTGGCCTGAACGCCGCATCCCTTGTCCTGGGGCAGCATGCCAGGGCATCGTGGACGCAAGCAACGCCCTCGTTGAGGGCGGAAGATGTGGAATACGCCGGTGGCGCTTAGCATCGTGGCAAGAGCGCCCTCGTTGAGGGCCTACGGCTATTTACCAAGACGCTCAGCATCGTGGAAGCTGAAAACTGGAAGGTTGCAGCCTATGATGGATTCACTGAAAGAAACCCTCGATACAGGTTAGACCTCCTGTGGATTTGGTGCGCTACGTTTGCTATTGGGTGCCAGCAAGGCTTGGACGATCCAAGGGTTTTGTATCTTTGCATGAGCAGCAGGATATTTTATTATCAAAATCAATCTGTGGTTCAAAAAAGCTCGTAAGGAGTTCAGCTTTTCTCACGTGAAAGCAAAGCAGGACCAAGAGTGCGGCAGCAAAGTATGCAGGAATACCAAGGGATCAGCATCTTGTTTTTCTCACCTCAAAGCAAAGCAAGGCTTGTTTTTCTCACGTCAAAGCAAAGCAAGGCCAAGACAAGCTGTGATAGCAAAATGGCAGACAAAACAGTGGTGCACGAAAGGGAAAATCAGTGCAAGGCAGAGATCAAAGAAACAAGTTCAGCGCAGTGTCCCGCGGGTCTCAAGGGTGGAAGGCCTCACGCTCCGCGAGGCCCCACGGTACCGCTTCATTACCTTCTCTGCTTTCTCCTCCTCTGCTTTCTTCCGTCTCTTCTCCTCCTCTGGCTTCTCCTTCTTCTTCCTCCTCTCTTCCTCTTCCTTCTCCTTCTTCTTCCTCTTTTCCTCCTCTTCCTTCTCATTCTTCTTCCTCCTTTTCTCCTCTTCCTTCTTCTTCTTCTTTGCTTCGTCCTCTTTCTTCTTGGCCTGTTCCGCCTGACGTTGGACTCTCTGTGCCGCCTGTGCCAGCAGCTGCTGGTCGGCAGTCTTCTGGGCGAGGACCTTTCCAGGCGGGTGGGGGGCTTAGCAGTGTGGGAGGCGGAGATGGCTGGTGGTAGGTGGCTGGTGGCTGCTGGCTCCTCGGTACGCTTCTTCTTGGGCCTTGGGACTGTCACGGATTCCGTCTCCGGCAAGGCAAAGGCGTCAGCCCAGTCCACCTCCAGCTCCTCCAGCTCCCGCTTAGCCCGGGCCAGCACCGGGGAGGGGCCTTGCTCCTTCCGTCCGTGAAGCCAGTCGGCCGGATGCTTGGACTGCCCGGCAATGTGCGCGGGCACGCTGATCATCAACGGACCTCTGCGGGATCCCAGGCACAGGAGCTGCTCGAAGCTGCCCACCTACGTGACAATGGGACAGAAGGTAGGGCCGTAGCGCGCGCAAACAATCAAATCGCGCGTGCTACATCTAATGAAGCGCGCGCAACAATGTCGAAAGCGCGCGCAATGGCAAACATAGCGCGTACCTGTGCCTGTGCCAGTTGTTGTTGTTGTTGCTGCTGTTGCTGGGCCATCTGCACCCGCTGCTGCTGCTGCTGCTGGAGCAGCTGCAGTGTTGCCTGCTGCACGGCTGCCTGCTGTTGGAGCTGCTGCTGCTGCACTTGCTGCTGCTGCGGCTGCTCCTCGTCCTTGACCGCCGTAGTTTTGACTTTGGCGCCGGTTGCAAGTGCCCTTGCGGCACTGGCTCCTTTCTTGGCTGACCCCCGCAGCAAACTGGCACCCGCACTTCTCACCGAGGCGCACTCGTTCTTGAAGGCCATTGCCCCCGCGTCGGTCGCGTTGATGAAGCTCGGTGGGTCCTTGTTGAAGTAGAAGTGGTGGATGGTCTTTGCGGTGGCACTCGGAGGCGTGTGGGTCCGAACATGACCCCACCCATAACTTGCCCAGCACGAGAACAGTAGCTCGCACTCCTCCACCTTGCAGTTTCCACAGGCAGCTTGTCCTTCTTTGGTTGGCACGGAGGGGTTCAACAGGTTCGCCAGACTGCACCAGTGGCCAGTAATGCTCTGGTCATGCCAGCAGGGTTTCACGGCTCCGTCTGGGATCTTGGCACTGGCCGTGGCCCTTTGGCGCCAGAACTTATAGAAGGCCAACTCAAAGAGGTAGGCCGGTGTCACGTCCTTCAGCCATGTCCAGTCGGGCCCTTGGGCGCAGATGGTGCTGTTTCGGTTGGGCCAGATTCGGTTCTTGAAGTCGCTGCTGAAGGCAAAGCCCTTACTTGGCCCGGGTGGGGGAGACTGAAACTGTGCTTGCACTTGGGGTTGCTGCTGTCTTGGTTGGACCTGCTGCTGCTGCTGCTGCTGCTGCTGTTCTGGGCTGCCAACTTGCTGGGCCGCAGCCTGCTTTTGCTGCTGCTGCATTTGCTGCTGCTGCTGCACTGGCAGTGGGCCGAAGAGCACTTGCTGCACTTGGCCCACTGGAAGACTGCCGCGCACTGGGGAGCCCAAGGTGGGCGACCCACCGGGGAACAGCATGGGAGACAGCTTCTGTGAGGCAGCTCGTAACGGGGACTGCGGCGCGGGACACAGAGGCTGAGTTGGGGAGAACTGGGTCAGCTTCTGGGACAGCGTCTGCGGAAAACAGAACAAAGCACGCGCAACGAGGACGTGCGTAGTGCGCACAACGAGACAGCTAGCACGCACAACAAGAGCGTAGCACGCGCAAGGGAAACAGTAGTGCGCATGGCAAGTACCTGTGGCTGCATGCTCCACGGCATCGTGGACGGCTGCTGCAGTCCCGGTTGTACAACTGCATGTGGCGGTGGTTGCGGTGTCGCACCTGCTCCTGTGGCCCCTGCAGCAGTTGTTGGCGGTGCTGCAGGAGGCAGATACCCCCAGCCCATTAGCTGCATGGGCAAGAGGGTTACATTAAAGTACCCCTGTTCCAGCAGTAATACAAAAAGGAAAATGCAGTAACAAAAAAATACAAATCACCAAAAAAAACGGACGCAAATGAACAAATCAATGCATTCCAAATTGGAGGCACATTTGAAGTGCGTAGTCATAGCACGCTACTCCCAATTATATATCGCAATTTCAAGGGTTCCGGCGCTTGAAAACAGCATAGCCCGCGCGATAGTGGTCATTGCGCGCACTAGATAGCATGTAGCACGCGCTAAAAAACAAATAGCGCGCGCTACCACAGTTCCTCACCCACAAAATATGCCCGAAACTCTTCAGCCAATTTTTGTGCATTGCACAGGTTGCTTCTGGAGGTCCCATTCCACCTTGGTACTTCAAAGTACAGGAACAGACGCTCATTAACCTGCCTGAGCATCTTAATGCGGCGCGACACCAGGGTTCCTGCCCCCCCACCTCTATCACAAAAGGAGGACCAAATGTCCTTCAGCACCCTGTTGCTCCCTTCCAAAAGATACCCCGAAATCATTCCCAGGCCATAGGGCCTTATGGCCTGAATAGTGACTGTAGCATCGTGCAACATCCAGTTTATATAATGTGATCTTATTGCTGGACAAACCCACCTCTGGAAAGCCTGAGCAGCCTCTGGAGCCTGCAATGCACCCTCTTCAAACATTGTGCCATACATGTCCCCCAGTAGTATGTACATGGCAACCACTGCTGTGTGCATCCTCATGTCACCCCGTAGGAGGGGGGCCAGGTCCTCCCAAACCTTTAGAAGGCACCAAGTCTCTTCCCCATCTGGCTCTGCCGTCCCCTGTAGTGCTATGTGACAACCAGACCTGTGAAGAATAGCCTGAACAGAGACCCTAGTACTGGGACACAGAGACTTGGCCAATCTGCATACCAAGGCAGTGACCTGCCTCCCTACAAAAATCAGAAGGTGCAGAACACATGGTATAGGGTGACGCCGCCTCAGAGGCACCTTCAACAACCTGCTCTGGACAACACCAAATATATCCATGGGCCTGCACTTGGCCCCAGGTGCAATAAGAGTAAGAAAAAGTCACTGCCATGTCTTTCTTGGAGGGCTTGATCCAGGCCAAGCCCCCCTTAAAACCCTTTTGTTGATGCTAAGACTAACTTAAGTATTTTTATCACTCTTTTGAAGCCTAAAGTACACTTTTTCAAGGTAACTAGGGTTGTAACCCTAGCCCCCCCATGAAGTTCACCCCTGCCACCCAGCTGAGCGGAGGTACCTTCCTTCATGGAGGATATACCGAAATAAAATAGGCATTTTATGCTTTAGGCCTTGGAGGTTAAGCCTAGTGGTCTCCCACCCCAAGACCCCTATACTCAATTGTTTCTACCACTTATTGTGGTTATACTGTTTAACTGTTTCTGAATTCAGTTGCATGGCCAAGTCATTTTCTGTGTTGGCCTGACATCTATGCCCCACATTCCTAACCAGCACTATTTCACCCAAAAGAGTGCACATGAAGTGCCTGATGCTATCTTCGAGGCCAGAGTCAGTCCAGCTTTCATATAAAACCTTTTGTATTATCCATTTGTGATTGAATGTTTGTGTTTATACCTGCATTGTCTATCTGCAGCCCTTCTGTGTTACACTGGATTTCAAAACTATTCATTCATTCGATCCACATCCTGTTCTTGCTCTACTTGCTGCTTTGGTTTGGGTTTTCAACTTCAAAACCTGCAGGGTTTCATCAAAATATCCAGGACATTAATCAAGGACATCTTTCTGGTAGCAGAGGCAGTCCCTTGTGACCTTTGGAACCGACCCTGAGAAGAAGTGCAGCACACAAAGCTCAACAACAAGTTCATCATGTCCACGCCAAGCGTCAGGACCTGGCCCATAAGAACTGTCCAAGTACAAATGGGCAGCATGGCCCACCCTATGAGTGAACCACCTTACCGAGCTCCACATCTCAGTGTCGCATCTGGGTCCCAAGGAGATCCAGATCGCAGAAGGCTGGAAGAGAATACAATCCTTACCACCGAGGCCTTAGCGGCCCACGGTGGAGACAGCCTGCATCATCCCCACAGGCGCGTAGCAGCCTCAGTCTCCCAATCCGCCTGTCCGGCATCATCCTCAACAGCGATTGGAGGCCCTGAGGAATACGAGGAACTGGGGAAGAAAATGGATGAATACATCCTCCATGAGGAGTACTACAAGTCCATCGGTGGAGAAGATGGGGAGGAGCCATTGGCAGTACACGGATCCAGACCACGTACAGACCTAGGGTCCTACACGCACTATGGCCCGCCGTTCGATAGAGCCGAGACAGCATCCCTGCCAAGACGACTGAGACCCGAGTACCCAAGAGCATGTTGTCCAGCTCCAAGGGCTCCCGAAGTAGGCCTGACTCGAGTTGAGGGACAACATCATCCAAGGCCAACCTACGGTGCCCTGGATCATACGGCCGAACTGCTGGCCAAACTTCTGTCTGGATCAGAAGATCCAGATGTGACGGCCCTATCGGAGGCCGTTAAGGCGAAACTGGGTATTGCAGAACCCTTACCCAAGCCAGAGTTGTCCTCCCCCTCTCCTGGACTGAGTACCCTGGCCAAAGATCTTAAGAGATCAAGGGTCTCAAGGCTGTTGCCTAAGGTCACCTGCCCCAGCCCCTTTCACCCCCGTGCCAGGAGAGTGCCCATGGCTGGTCTACAGGACGTGCCTGTGACAGAGACTGAGAAAAGAGGGCTGTCAGCCCTGGCACCTCTTGCCGGCGTATCACCTTCTGGCCTAGCTCCGGCGGGTGGGAAGACAGGCAGACCTATTGCCCAGGCGAACATCCAGCTGGAACTGCCGGAGTTCGACCCCAAAAATCTGCCCGAATGGGCAGAAGAATATGCTGAGTTTCTTTGGCTGACTGGCCAATCCGATGTGGATGTGGCCACCAAATGCTCACTGCTGAAACGCTCATGCAAAAAGAAATTTTTGCAAAAACAGGTGAAACAGATTGTGAAAACCTGTTCCGGCTGGGCAGAGGTACTCCAGAGGTTGGAGAAAACGTTCCCAGTCTATGAGACTGACCTCAGTGTGCGCACACAGATAGAGGAGCTACCTATACTCCTTGATTTTCCATCTGCTGCGCGAATCTCTGAATACGTGTGCAACTTGGAGTATCTGTTTTCGCGGATGAACGTCGGCTCCTACGGAGCCACTGAACCCCACCTGTGGCTCATGAGTAAGATCCCCCAACGTACCTGGGATGATTGCCGCTCTACCTCTGAGAGGAAGAGTCGGGCCCACTCTTACGATGAACTGGTTGACCTCCTGATTGAGCTAGCTCTTGAGAGGGAGAATGACTCCCTCATGGAGAAATTCCTCAAGAAGCACTTGGGTCGAGGGGGTAACCCAACCCCCGAACGTGGCGAAGGGAAAGGGGCTAAAAATCCCACTAACGCCAACCAGGGAGGTGGTAAAGGAAGGGGTAACCTACGTGCCATGAATGACGTTAAACCTGAGGCAGGTACACCCCCTTTGTTCTACTGCAACCCTGTCAATGACAAGGGGAGGCCTTGTCATGCCCCTGACTGCGATCAACGCAGTAGCTGTATGCTGCAGATGAAATGACAGCAGCATACCAAGGATGGGAAACCTGTGACCCATCAGAATCATTTCAGGTGTACCATCACCTGTGGTTATTGTGGCAAACGTCGTCACTACGAAGACGAATGTCACATAAAGAAACGCGAGAGTGATAAACTCAAGCGTCAGGAGGCCGAACGCCAGAAGACCCAAACACCCACCGAAAGCCCCCACAATGGGGATAAAGGTGGTAAATGAGGTGGCAAGGGGGGTGGCAAAAATATACCCCCTAACCCCCAGAGGTGCTCATCAGCGCCCGTTGCTACACCCTCTTCTGCTGCTACACCCCCTCCTGCCGCAGGTGATCCCAAGAAGCGCCCCCAGGGGGATAACGCTACCCCTGAGGGGAATAACTCCAAGAAGAGGCGATTGGCCTGGATGGCCAGGGCCCCCATAGCTGCAGGGGTGGATGTCAAGTTCCCTGATGAAGAGTAGGGGGGCGGCTCCGAAGAGGAGGACTTGGATTTCTGGATCCTCGTGAAAATCAGGGATCAAGTTTTTCGAGCGGTGCTTGACACCGGTACAACACTTTCCATAGTGGCCCGGCGCCTGCTAAAGACTTTCAAGAAAACTAAGACCGTGGCCATAAGAGTAGGGGATATGGGTGTACCATCCATTCCTTGGGGGGGGTCGATGTGACTATATGCCTGGGCGACGAAACCGTGACCCAAAAATGCAGAGTGCTGGACACCGACGCCTTTGACATCGTCATTGGTACAGACTTCCTACGAAGAAACCCCCAGGTAAAAATGCTGTCTCTCCAGCGCCCCTATTCTTTGCAATGCGACTTTGGCAATGGGCTGTTCTCCGTACCTTTGGAGCTGTCAGGACGAAAAGAGTCTGGGCTGCGCTACGCATCCAAGACTAACTATCGTACTGAAAACTACCAATTGGCCCGTCACGTTCTTGAAAATGGACTGGCGGCCCTTCAGGTAAACCTGGATGAGGTTCAGGTGGAATTGTTTGCGAGCCTACAACAGCACATCATGCAGTTGTACTGCTCGAAACAATTGAACAATACTTTCCGTTTCTTCTGGAAAGCAATGGGCCTAGCGTATGCTAACCCTCCCTTCTCCCTGCTCGCGAAGGTTCTAACCAAAATCGCTTATGAGGGAGGAAGGGTTGTCATGTGCACCCCTGACTGGGGCTGCTCTGGTGAACATGCTTACTGGCGCTGTATGCTAGATCGAATGACCGTGGGAAGAGTGCAACTCCCCGACGGCCCCTTCTATGTCCCTGAAGACTCAGACACAGCTATGCAGGCCCCTGAGTGGGCCAGTTTCCTGTCCATCGCCGATGGATCTCTCAATCCTGTACCCCTGTGTGACCTCGACCAGGTGCTACTGAAAGAGGTCATGGCCGAAAATCGTGGCCTGACCCTTTCTGATCTCAAAAATCGATCTCCTGAGCACCTATCTGCCACACTTACAGGGTGTGAGTCTCCCGATGGCTATCTGGAACCTGCAGCTGTAAAGGAGGATGCTGACGACCAACTGTCTGAGATCGCCAGCACTATTCCTCCTGTTGATCCCAGCTGTGTTGACCTAAAGCACAGTGCCTTCCTAGCCCAACTGTTGCTAGAGGAGGTAGATCTAGAGTCAACCTCTGAAACCGCTTCCCCTGTTGGGAAGCCAGTGCTACACATGCAGCCTATGCACACAGGTGAACCCGTGGCCCGGAGTGCTGATGCTCTGGCGCGGCCTGCTTCTAATAACATGCCATTGTCTGAGCATGACACTCAGGAACTCCGGCGGCTGTTGTACCTGAAGGCCGAAGGTATTGAGCGCCAAGAGCGGCTGCAATACCTGAGACAGACCTGGAAATCCTCCATTTGGTCTGAGGAGGACGATGATTCCTATACGCTGCCTGATCCTGAGATACCGCTAGTGTATTCTCTGCACTATGGGCAGCTATGTTCCCCTGAGTGGGACGATGGTTCTGAGTCTGCCGAAACTGCTGATCGGCAGAAAAAGAAAGAACATGGAAAGAGCAACCTCCATGCTGAGGAGGATTTCCTGCAGAAACTCGAGAGTCTTAACCTTGACCCCCGACTGAAGAAACTGCTGATAACCTATGAGGAGGTGTTCCGCGCCTTGCCGCCTCCCCTCTCTTGTAAAAAACTGGTCCAGATGGACCTGAAACTGAAACCTGAATTTGAAAAGACGCGAGTGAGGCGTCGTCCCTATCCCGCTCCACAGGAACAGGTTGAAGAAATCAAGCGCCAGATCCAGGAATGTATAGATGCTGGCCTCGTTGAAGAATATAAGAAGGGAGACTACCCCCATCATTGCAGTCCCTGTTTCCTGGTTGCCAAACCAGGGTCGACTGCCCTACAACTGGTTGTGGACTATGGTGAGGTCAACAAGAAAGCCCAGAACCACTCAGGGAGTATTCCTAACATGGAAAATACCCTGGAGCGTATTGCCAAATGCAGGTACAAGACCAAAATGGACAAACGCTCTGGTTTCTGGCAGGTAGACCTAACCGGCGCAGCTCAGGAGCTGCTGGCTTTTATAACCCCTAAGGGCCGTGTCTTTAAGTGGAAGGTTATGCCTTTCGGGGTGGCTAATGCCCCAGCGCTCTTCCAGGAGCTAATGAACAACATTTTGTACATACTGAGGCGCAGACCTCTAGTACAGGAGTTGATTTCTCAGGCTGCAGAAATGGAGGCTCACATCGACGACGTGAGTTTGGGTACTAATACCCAAGAGGACCATGTCCTTCTCCTCCGTGAATTTTTCATTGTCTGTCAAGAAAACCATCTCCGAATCAAACTCGAAAAATGTGAGTTTATGAAAGAGGAGATGGAATATTTGGGTTTTGACGTGGGGTATGGTTGGTGGAAACCAGCCGCGTCTAAGATGCAACCCTACAGGACATGCAGATTCACGATGACCCTAAGAAGAGTCTACACGACGTGAGGAGTTTTGTGGGCGCCTGTAATTTCTATCGGCGTCACATCCACAATTTTACTTACTCCTCTGCCCCCCTCACTGACCTAATCAAGAAAACTACTCCCTGGAGGTGGACCGCCAGAGAGGAAGAGTGTTTCCAAGAGTTGAAGAAGAAGGGTGCCTCCTCCAACTGCCTGGGAGTACCCCGCCCTAAGGGCGCGATAGTCCTGATCACTGATGCCAGTGATGTAGGGGGGGGTGGTACGATCTACCAATGGCAGGAGCTTAGCCCCGCTGAACTAACCCACTGCCATTATCGTACTAATGGACTGAACCGTGATGGTTCGTTGAAACATGACTATCCTACCAGTGAGTGGCGACTGGTGCCACTGGGACACTCGAATTAGAAATGGAACCAAGCGCGTTCCAATTACAGCACCTATGACCAGGAACTCCTGGCCGGTATGTTGGTGCTTTCGTCACAATCCCGACTCCTGGGATCTAACCCTATTGTCTGGTTGTATGACCAGGAACCTGTGAAGTCTTTTCAGAAGGGCCCACCACCAGAGAAAGCAAAGCTAAAGCGGTGGTGGACTTACCTGAGCCAGTTCAGGCTGACAGTGCATCACATCCCCGGAATAAAGAATGAACTGTCTGACTATATATCGCGCAACAACTTCGATGCGCTTATAGGTGAGAGCTCTGAGGCGCTCGCCAGAGAGGCTTTCCAGCGTATGGATGTCCAGCTCGACCTGTCCATGCGCACTGCTGGAATACTGGAGGGTTGGAGTCTAACCGACTATCAGTCAGAGTATAAAGAAATTCTCCAAACCCTCAGCACTGGTCTCGAACCCCGCGTCATTGACGGGCACCAGTGGTATAAAAACAATCCGTACCTCTTCTACGAGGACTGAACTGTGGTGCCTGAGGCACGACTGGATGGGTGCCTACAGTGGTCCCATCTCAGTTCTGGTCACACTGGCGCTAATCGCTCAGTGGACTTCTTCCGTGAGTGTATCTACTCAAGTCTAACCCTGACTGAACTGAGGTCGCGTATGCAGACCATTGTGGATGCTTGTGGCTGTCATGCCAGCGAGCAGAGCGACAGTAGGGATAGGGGCCTGATCTCCAGCTTACCCATAGCCTATTGTGCTAACTCTCTTCTCTACGTGGATTACATCCACGGCCTACCACGCTTCGGCGGCTATGATAGTTGCCTAGTGGTCACCTGTGGCCTATCTCGCTTCACCCGTGTGTTCCCTTGCAATAAGAAAATCACAGGTGAGCAGACTGTGAAAATGTTGGTCGAACAATGGTTCGCACCCTATGGAGCACCTAAGCAGGTGCACTCTGATGAGGATGTACGCATCCGCAGTGACACTGGGTTGTACAAACGAGTGCTAAATGCTCTCAACGTGGAGGTAACCACAGGTCTGCCCTATACCCACACGTCTAACCCTCTCTGTGAGAGACAGAACCGTGTGGTGCAGCAAAACTTAAGAATCCTGATGAAACAGGAGCGTACCAAGGACTGGGTACGCCTAGTCCCCTGGGCAGTGCTGACCATGAACTCACAGCGGAGGTCCTCTACGGGTTTCACCCCCCGCGAACTGTTCCATGGAGGACGACCTGCTTGGTTCTTCAAAACCCCCTTTCCTGAGGACTTCAAGAGCCCTGTGGGAGATTGGCTGGAACACAAGCAGTCTCTGGCTAACCAGGCTGGGACTAGCCTGAGACACATTCGTGACCGTGAACTGAGCCGACGGAACCGCCTACGGCGACCAGCCAGCTTCAAGGTTGGTGACCTTGTTTTGGTACACCATTCACGCCTACCCTCCTGGCCACGTAACTGCCTACAGGACCCTTATTTTGGACCCTATCGTATCATCAGGATAGATGGATCCAGGATCCATGTCAGGTGCAGTCCACGTCTAGGTGGTGAACTGCTGTGTGCACCTAAACAGTTGAGGCACTATCACTTCCCTGACGATTTGTCTTGGGATGAGTGGCGCCTCAGCGACAGTGAGGTCGAGCGTATAGAGCTAGAGAATGCTGCCAGTCCAGAGGAGGCAGACGAACTCGAAGAGATGACTGCCGATGAGATGGCAGTCGATGGTTACTACGTGGTTGCAGGTATTGCTCGCCAGAAGTATAAACAGGGCTGGAAATTCCTAACCCTGTGGGATGGCTATGGGTTATCTGAGGCGACCTGGGAACCTATGTCAGCCTTCATACAACCAGACGGGAGTATCAACCCCATCTTCCGCACCTACCTCGTTGAGAACAACGAGGGGCAGCTCCTAACCCGTGGTGAGACTATGTCCCAGCATAAAAAGCGAAACTAATTTCCCTGTGTCAGTATACTGACAGGTGCAGTGGGCACTCTTCTGCAGACGTGCCTGTGTATGGGTGTAAGAGCAGTTGTCACAGTTGCCCCGCATTGCATTGCAGGACAGGACCGTTAGCCCGCCGTGACAACCACTCCCTGGCCGCAGGCCATCGGTTTTTCACAGACCACTGCTTACTGAGCACTGCACTGACCCTGTCTATGCCCTGCAGACCCATGCCTATGGTTTCCAGCGTGGGCCAGGTGGCCGCTTATCAGGATTGCAGCCACCCAGCGAGTGTATGCCTTGTTGACCATGTGTTGCATGGGGACTGCCCTGATGTAATGACCTTGGGGAGCCAACGAAGAACGGTGGCTTACTACACCAGGGGGGAATGACAAGCAAGGTGTTATGAGGCAAGGTGTGTCTTCCCTCCTTGGGGACAAGCGAGCCCAATTCTAGGACCCCTGACTGGTCCAGACCCATGAGGTTCTACCCTTCCTTACAGGGTTTACCATACCCCTATGTGTGCTACGTATGTCTGTGTGTGTCTCACTTCTCTCCCCGGCGTGGCTCCCGGAGACCGGGCTTCGCTGACGTCGGACCGAAGGTCCTAATCAGGTACTATTACCACTCCTATGGCGCCCAAGTTCTGTGCTGACGCCTATCCTTGGGGTGTAATGGAACTCAGCACGTGCGCGCAGACCGCCATCATTTAGTGAACACGCGTGCGTGCATATGTAAAGCACAGTGCAATGCAATTCAATCATTAACTTTTTGAATCAAATTCATTTTGTGTACTGTGCAGAACACTGGGATGAAACGATGTAGTGATTTATGAGATCAGTCACGTGCTGCGCCATTGCCGGATTCGCATTTGGATTTCGAGATCACTAGGGAGATCACGGGGAAAATAGCACTCGAAAGAGAAGATCTCCAAGATCATTACAGGGGGAAGACGGCAAAAGCCCTACCTACTAGAGGGGGGGGTTGGCCAAGTGTGCTAAGGGCATACAAAACGCCTATTTTTGCTACAGGCCAAAAGCTAACGCACTCCCCTGCCCACAAGGAAAAGCACGCGGGACAGGAGACACCACTACGCTACACTCACTAACGCCAGCACCGGCCTTCGAAGGCAGGGTGAGCACTCATCACCTGCACTCAACTCCTGCCAGGCCTGCTGACCCTAACCCCTACACACGCTACTTGGTGTTGCTGTCAACGAAGTCTCGGGTCCTAATGACCCTCCTGTGAAGAAGACAAGAGAACACAGCGCTGCTAAGCAACTGTGGCCTAACAGGGACCTCAAGACACGTTTCCCTGCTAGGGCTTGGAAGGAAGGGGTGCTCTTGTTGCGTGCACAGCGCAGATGTCGATGGAGTCGAACTGCCCACGCCACTCCTGGCTGAGGCGCAGTCAATTGATTGTGTGATCAGCGCCCCTGTTTAGCTGGGGCAGAAAAATGGGATAGCCGCCGAAGGCAGCTGCTGCTTGCACCAATCACCCTGAACCTCTCCGACCTGTAAAGCAAAGGCCAATGAAGGGGTGTTTGCGGCTGAGGAACCAAGCCACACTCAACGTATTATACGCTTCTCAGTGTGACCTATAATACGCTGTCCTCAAACACCCCTGTCAAGCAAGCAAGCGTTAAGAGACTCCTCAGGTTCTCTTAAAGAACGTACCGAGGAGCCCCTGGGTGACCTAAACAAGGTTTACCGTGCGCATTTCGTGTGGCCTACTGACAAATCCCTTTAATGCATCGTGTGCACGCATGCAGGGAAGGGAGGCGGAACCATAACCACACTGACTCCACCAGGAGGTGAGCTCCTCCTGGGCTTACCTACCTTACTAACCATGCATCGTGTGAATGCCGAAGTGAAGCGAACGCAAAACAACCCTATTGCGACTTATAAACAAGCCTAAGCGTTTTAAGCAACCCTACTTTAACGCTACGGCTACACACGAGCAAACACTTTCTTTTCTTACCTGTGAAGAGAGAACAAGGATGAATTGGGGTACAGGGAAAGCGTCACAGCGTGTGAATGCCTCAATTAGGCACATGCATCGCGAGCACAGCGCATATTCTAACCCTACGTGCGCGCTGCGCGCTCCATTTGCATCGCATACCTTTCATTCCTGTTTTGACCTGTGCAGAGCAAAGGAGATGAGCGCCCGAACTCCCAACGAACACAGCGTTGACAACCCTAACGTTTTAAAGAAGCAACCAACATGAACGCAATGCATGCGTGTGAGATGACACTGGCATACCTGAGAAGTGGGTTGTCCATCTGCTCTGTGGTGTGGGTTCAGTTTGAATACGTTTCCCTAAGGTTTATAAAAATTTTGATGCAACTGTGCAAAAATTTCCTTTAGAACTTTAAAAACTACGGCTCATACCTTCTTTTTCAAAAGCCGTTTACGCTTGCGCAACCTTGTTTTTGAAGTCCGCTTCCTTTGCGCTTGTCTGCGACTTTGAGTTTGGTTACATTTTCTATCTTTTTCAGCTCCTGGAGATTTGTGTCCTCCATTGGGAGTATTGCTCCGCCCTGGCCCTTGGTCAGGACGTTAACTAAAACGCTGTTTATACAGCGATAGCGGACCGCATCAGAGCGGTGGACTGTACCCTAGTGGGCAAGCACATGTGCCCTAGGCAGGGAGTCCTGGGTTCGAACCCCACTACCCCCAAATTTTTACCAAACGTTTACGTCGCACGCCGGCGACTTTTGAGGAATGCCCCATCGAAGGGACATCATACACGGTACATTACACTGTTTTTTGAGGGTACCTAAAGTGTGATAGGCTTCTATGAACTGATGAGCATGTTTTTGGTAAGTTTAATGCATTTTCACAGGTAATTTTGGGAATATTTGAGCCTTTTTCCTTGGTCCTACTAGCTTAGCTAACTAGTACTCCAAGGGGGAGTAAGAAAAAGTCACTGCCATGTCTTTCTTGGAGGGCTGGATCCAGGCCAAGCCCCCCTTAAAACCCTTTTGTTGATGCTAAGACTAACTTAAGTATTTTTATCACTCTTTTGAAGCCTAAGGTACACTTTTTCAAGGTAACTAGGGTTGTAACCCTAGCCCCTCCATGAAGTTCACCCCTGCCACCCAGCTGAGCGGAGGTACCTTCCTTCAGGGAGGATATACCGAAATAAAATAGGCATTTCATGCTTTAGGCCTTGGAGGTTAAGCCTAGTGGTCTCCCACCCCAAGACCCCTATACTCAATTGTTTCTACCATTTATTGTGGTTCTACTTTTTAACTGTTTCTGAATTCAGTTGCATGGGCAAGTCATTTTCTGTGTGGGCCTGACATCTATGCCCCACATTCCTAACAAGCACCATTTCACCCACAAGAGTGCACATGAAGTGCCTGATGCTATCTTGGAGGCCAGAGTCAGTCCAGTTTTCATATAAAATCTTTTGTATTATCCATTTGTGATTGAATCTTTGTGTTTATACCTGCATTGTCTATCTGCAGCCCTTCTGTGTTACACTGGATTTCAAGACTATTCATTCATTCGATCCACATCCTGTTCTTGCTCTACTTGCTGCTTTGGTTTGGTTTTTCAACTTCAAAACCTGCAGGATTTCATCAAAATATTTAGGGCATTAATCAAGGACATCTTTCTATAAGCCCTAGCAACTGCTCATCTCGCTCGGTGGTTCTATCCACATCCTGTTGCAACCACGTTGCACTGGACTTGCACCACGTCATGTAACTGAACAGACTACCTGCCATTCAATGTGTGGTGACACCTGAAAACCGACGCAGCCAAGGGCTATCCCCACCGCAGAAAATCCTGCAGCGTCTGGATGCACCCCGGATGGGAACCACACCACTGTCAAGGGCACTCTGCAGAAAAGCAAGATTGTTAGCCCAGACCTGGGACAAAACAGAGGTGGACTTCTCACCACAAAGGGCGACGTTAACAGTCCAGTGGTAGGACAACATCCTTGCCAAGTGACCATGGTTGGCAAGGGAAATGGACATCTGGCACCACGATTCCCCCCCACAAGGCAACCCATCCCCCCTCACAGAGATCCACAGCTCTCCTTGGCACTCCCTGGGGTATTGGAGGTTAGAAACAATGGAATCAAAGGAAAATATATAGTCAAAAAAGTGCTGCAGGGGCCACTGCGAAAAGACTGTGACCCCATCTGTGTGGACGGCAACCTGTAAATACTGCCTACTTGCAAGCTGGTTCCATTCTGTGGCGAAACTAGCATAGGAGGGGAGAGAAAAAAGGTGTGTGGGGACCTTACTTCTCGTCCAAGTAATCAAATCTTTGTACCTGAGTAAAATAGCGCGCGCAACATGAGGACGTAGCGCGCGCAGAAGTCAACGAAGCGCGTGCTATGAGCGGAAGTGCGCGCAATGTCACATGCAAAGCGCGCGCAATAATACCCTGCGTGCGCGCAATGGTGCATTTTTTCCATAGTGCGCGCAAATTTTCAAAAATATGACCTTTATAGCGCGCCTATTGCGCGCCCTCTACCGTGCTATATTGTCCCGTTTTTCAAATTTTTCAAAACCGGAAAATGTTTCAAAACCATGCTTTTTCCAGTGTCCTGCGTTTCTCAAAAACCCCTTGCTTTTCAAAAACATTCCCTGTTGCTCATCCAACCAGAGACACATGCAAAAACACTGTCTGAAACGTCTGAAAAGTGTGCAACAGTACAGGTTCTGACAGGCACAGACAGTGTAGCGCGCGCAACATATTTACAGCGCGCGCTATGAGCCTTACGGCGCACGCTATACCAGGTAGAGCGCGCGCTGTCATTCAGTGATCTCCTTATTGGTGTGGACCACCACTTCGGCCTCCCACTCCTTCTCCCGTTCGGGTCCGTGGTCTTCTGCCCCAGTGGCAGCTGGGGCTGCATCCCCTTCTTCTTGTGGGCTTGGGTCGCCTTCTGGGGTTGCTCCTTCTGGTGTCTCTTCTTCTTTCGGGGCTGCTCCTTCTCCTTCTTGTGCCGCGGCCCCTGGTGCCTCTTCTTCTTGTGGTGGGGCTGGTGCGTCGTCTTCTTGTGCTGCTGCTGCTGCTGGGGCTGGTGCCTCCTCTTCTTGTGCAGCTGCTGCTGGTGCTTCTGCTGGTGCTGCAGCTTCGGCAGGTCCCTTGTCTTCTTGTGGGGGGGCTGGTGGCTGGGCTGGTGTGTCTCCTTGGGGCTTGTTCTTCTTTGGGGTTGGTGGCTTGGACGGGGACATCCTCATGGTCTTTGGGTCAGGGCAGAGGTCCACAATTTCATCGGCCTCGTATGTCTCCCACCACGACTGCCACTTGTCGAACTCCTCATACGCTTTGTTTTTGGCGGAGAACACCTGGCAGCTGGGCATGAACTCCAACCAGTCGTCCTCTTCCTCCTCCTCCTCCCCTTGTTGGCTGGGGCTCCACTGATTGTTGGGGATGATGACGGCCAAGTGGTCCTGAGGGGCCCTGGTGCCTGCTGGCTTGACTTCGGCTCCCTCCACAATCATCGGCGCAATCGCAGTGGTGCAGTAGATGATCCACCGAGGCTTGTAGGCTTTTGGGTAGGACCAATCTCGGCGCTGCATGAGCTCATCTCTTGCCTCCTTGTCCGCGTCGGCTCTGCTCTGCTGCTTGGCCTTGGGAGCCGTACTGGGTGGGGTGGCATCGCACGGTTCTCCTTGTTCTTGTGGCTGGTCTGGGACTGGGACAGGCTGCTTCGGTGCTGGCCTTGATGCGAGCTGCGGCTGGGGTGCCTGCTGCGGTGCCGTCTTGCTTGCCTGGAAAGAGTAGCGCAGAGGCATAGCACAGGCATAGCACGCGCAATACGGAGCATAGCACGCGCGACGAAATGCATAGCGCGTGCAATGACAACGATAGCGCGCGCTGCATTACCTTTTCTGCTTTCTCCTCCTCTGCTTTCTTCCGTCTCTTCTCCTCCTCTTCCTTCTCCTTCTTCTTCCTCCTCTCTTCCTCTTCCTTCTCCTTCTTCTTCCTCTTTTCCTCCTCTTCATTCTCCTTCTTCTTCCTCTTTTCCTCCTTTTCCTTCTTCTTCTTCTTTGCTTCGTCCTCTTTCTTCTTGGCCTGTTCCGCCTGACGTTGGACTCTGTGTGCCGCCTGTGCCAGCAGCTGCTGGTCGGCAGTCTTCTGGGCAAGGACCTTTCCAGGCGGGTGGGGGGGCTTAGCGGTGTGGGAGGCGGAGATGGCTGGTGGTAGGTGGCTGGTGGCTGCTGGCTCCTCGGTACGCTTCTTCTTGGGCCTTGGGACTGTCACGGATTCCGTCTCCAGCACGGCAAAGGCGTCGGCCCAGTCCACCTCCAGCTCCTCCAGCTGCCGCTTAGCCCGGGCCAGCACCGGGGAGGGGCCTTGCTCCTTCCGTCCGTCAAGCCAGTCGGCCGCATGCTTGGACTGCCCAGCAATGTCCGCGGGCACGCTGATCATCAACGGCCCTCTGCGGGAACCTAGGCACGGGAGCTGCTAGAAGCTGCCCACCTACGTGACAATGGGACAGAAGGTAGGGCCGTAGCGTGCGCAAACAATCAAATCGCGCGTGCTACATCTAATGAAGCGCGCGCAACAATGTCGAAAGCATGCGCAATGGCAAACATAGCGCGTACCTGTGCCTGTGCCAATTATTGTTGTTGTTGCTGCTGTTGCTGGGCCATCTGCACCCGCTGCTGCTGCTGGACCAGCTGCAGTGTTGCCTGCTGCACGGCTGCCTGCTGTTGGAGCTGCTGCTGCTGCACTTGCTGCTGCTGCGGCTGCTCCTCGTCCTTGACCGCCGTGGTTTTGACTTTGGCGCCGGTTGCAAGTGCCCTTGCAGCACTGGCTCCTTTCTTGGCTGACCCCTGCAGCAAACTGGCATCCGCACTTCTCACCGAGGCGCACTCGTTCTTGAAGGCCATTGCCCCCGCGTCGGTCGCGTTGATGAAGCTCGGTGGGTCCTTGTTGAAGTAGAAGTGGTGGACGGTCTTTGCGGTGGCACCCGGAGGCGTGTGGGTCTGAACATGACCACACCCATAACTTGCCCAGCACGAGAACAGTAGCTCGTACTCCTCCACCTTGCAGTTTCCACAGGCAGCTTGTCCTTCTTGGGTTGGCACGGAGGGGTTCAACAGGTTAGCCAGACTGCACCAGTGGCCGGTAATGCTCTCGTCATGCCAACAGGGTTTCACGGCTCCGTCTGGGATCTTGGCAATGGCCGTGGCCCTTTGGCACCAGAACTTGTAGAAGGCCACCTCGAAGAGGTAGGCCGGTGTCGCGTCCTTGAGCCATGCCCAGTTGGGCCCTTGGGCGCAGATGGTGCTGTTTTGGTTGGGCCAGATTCGGTTCTTGAAGTCGCTGCTGAAGGCGAAGCCCTTACGTGGCCCGGGTGGGGGAGACTGAAACTGTGCTTGCACTTGGGGTTGCTGCTGTCTTGGTTGGACCTGCTGCTGCTGCTGCTGCTGCTGCTGTTCTGGGCTGCCGACTTGCTGGGCCGCAGCCTGCACTTGTTGCTGCTGCATTTGCTGCTGCTGCTGCAGTTGCAGTGGGCCGAAGAGCACTTGCTGCACTTGGCCCACTAGAAGACTGCCGCGCACCGGGGAGCCCAAGGTGGGCGACCCACCGGGGAACAGCATGGGAGACAGCTGCTGTGAGGCAGCTCGTAACGGGGACTGCGGCGCGGGCCACAGAGGCTGAGTTGGGGAGAACTGGGTCAGCTGCTGGGACAGCGTCTGCGGAAAACAGGACAAAGCACGCGCAACGAGGACGTGCATAGTGCGCACAACGAGACAGCTAGCACGCACAACAAGAGCGTAGCACGCGCAACGGAAACAGTACTGCGCACGGCAAGTACCTGTGGCCGCATGCTCCACGGCGTCGTGGATGGCTGCTGCAGTCCCGGTTGTACAGCTGCATGTGGCGGTGGTTGCGGTGTCGCACCTGCTCCTGTGGCCCCTGCAGCAGTTGTTGGCGGTGCTGCAGGAGGCGGATACCCCCAGCCCATGGGCTGCATGGGCAAGAGGGTTACATTAAAGTACCCCTGTTCCAGCAGTAATACAAAAAGGAAAATGCAGTAACAAAAAAATCGAAATCACCAAAAAAAGCGGACGAAAAGGAACAAATCTCTGTGTGTGTCAATGCATTTCATATTGGAGGCACATTTGAAGTGCGTAGTCATAGCATGCTACTTCAAATTACATATCGCGATTTCAAGGGTTCCGGCGCTTGACAATAGCATAGCGCGTGCGATAGTGGTCACTGCGCGCACTAAATAGCATGTAGCGCGCGCTAAAACACAAATAGCGCGCGCTACCACAATTCCTCACCCGCAAAATATGCCCGAACCTCGTCAGCCAATTTTTGTGCATTGCACAGGTTGCTTCTGGAGGTCCCATTCCACCTTGAGAAAGATGTCCTTGAATTATGCCCTAGGTCTTTTGATGTATTCCTGCAGGTTTTGTAGTTGAAAACCCCAAACCAAAGCAGCAAGTAGAGCAAGGACTGAATGTGGATCGAATCAATGATTGGTTTTGGAATCCAGTGTAACACAGAAGGGCTGCAGATAGACAAAGCAGGTTTATGCACATAGATTCAGTCCCAAATGGATAATACAAAAGGTTTTATATGAAAATTGGTCAGACTCTAGCCTCAGAGGTTGCATTAGGCACTTCATGTGCACTCTTTTAGGTGAAATGGTGCTGGTTAGGACTGAGAGGCATAGATGTCAGGACCACACAGAAAATGACTTGGCCAAGCAACTGAATTCAGAAACAGTTACAAAGTAGGACCACAATAAGTGGTAGAAACAATTGAGTATAGGGGTCTTGGGGTGGGAGACCACTTAGGCTTAACCTCCAAGGCCAACAAGCATGCAATGCCTGATTTATTTTGGTATGTCCTCCATGAAGGAAGGTACCTCCGCTCAGTTGAGTGGTAGGGGTGAACTTCATGGGGGGGCTAGGGTCACAACCCTAGTTACTTTGAGAAAGTGTACCTTAGGCAACAAAAGAGAGATAAAAACACTTAAGTTTGTCTTTGCATCAACAAAGGGTTTTAAGGGGGGCTTAGCCTGGATCAAGCCCTCCAAGAAAGACATGGCAGTGACTTTTTCTTACTCCCCCCTGGAGTACTAGTTAGCTAAGCTAGTAGGACCAAGGAAAAAGGCTCAAATATTCCCAAAATTACCTCAAAAAATGCATTAAACTTACCAAAAACATCCTCATCACTTCATAGAAGCCTATCACACTGTAGGGACCCTTGAAAAACAGTGTAATGTACCGTGAATGATGTCCCTTCGAAGGGGCATTCCTCAAAAGTCGCCGGTGTGCGGCGAAAACTTTTGGAAAAAGTTTGGGGGCAGTGGGAATTGAACCCAGGACTCCCTCCCTAGAGCACATATGCTTGCCCACTAGGGTACAGTCGAACGCTCTAATGCGGACAGCTATCGCTGTATAAACAGCGTTTTAGTAAACGTCCTGACCAAAGGCCAGGGCGGAGCAATACTCCCAATGGAGGACACAAACCTCCAGGAGCTGGAAAAAATAGAAAATGTAACCAGCAGGGAGTGATTCCTGCGGTTTAGCGGAAGGGGTTGCGATTTAGCAAGTGAAATCGTTAAAAATCGACGAAACCACGCGGGAAATCGTCATTTTTACACATAACTCAAAGTCGCAGACAAGCGCAAAGGAAGCAGACGCCAAGAAAAGGGTTGCGCAAGCGTAAACGGCTTTTGGAAAAGAAGGTATGAGCCGTAGTTTTTAAAGTTTTAAAGAAAATTTTTGCACAGTTGCATCAAATTTTTTATAAACTTCATAGTCAAGTAGTCAAATTCAGCCGACACCACAGAGCAGGTCAACAACCCATCTCTCAGGTATGTCAGTGTCACCTCACACTCACGCCTTGCGTTCGTGTTGGTTGTTCCGTCAAAACGTTAGGGTTGTCAACGCTGTGCTCGTTGGGGGGTCGGGTGTTCTTCTCTCGTGCTCTGCACAGGTAAAAGCAGGAATGAAAGGTATGTGATGCGAATGGATCGCGCAGCGCGCACGTAGGGTTAGAATATGCGCTGTGCTCGCGATGCATGTGCCTAATCGAGGCATCCACACGCTGTGACGCTTTACCTGTATCCGAAATTTCACCCTTGTTTTCTTTCCACAGGTAAGTACAGAAAGCGTTTGTTAGTGTGCGGCCGTGGCGTAAAGTTGAGTTCCTTAAAACGCTTAGGTTTGTTTTGTGCTCGTTTTAATTCGGCATTCACACGATGCATGGTGAGTAAGGTAGGTTAGCCCAGGAGGAGCTCACCTCCTGGTTGAGTCAGTGGTTTAGCCTCCCTTCCCTGCGTGCACATGATGCATTAAAGGGTAGGCCACGCGAATTGCGCACGGTAAACCTTGTTTAGGTTACCCAGAGGCTCCTCGGTACGTTCTTTAAGAGAACCCGAGGAGTTTCTTAAAGCTTGCTTGCTTGACAGGGGTAGCTGATCCGTCAGCGTGTTTGCGAACAGTGTATTATAGGTCACACTGAGAAGGGTATAATACCTGGAGTGTGGCTTGGTTCCTCCGTCGCAAACACCCCTTCATTTGCCTCTTTTGTACAGGTGGGAGAGGTTAAGGGTGATTGGTGCACGCAGCAGCTGCCTTCGGCGGCTACCATTTTTCTGCCCCAGCAAAACAGGGGCGCTGATCACAAATCAAATCACTGCGCCTCAGCCAGTACTGGCGAGGGCAGTTCGACCTCAACGACATCTGCGCTGTGCACGCAACGAGAGCACCCCTTCCCTCCAAGCCCTAGCAGGGGAAACGCGTTGTGGCGTCCCCTGTTAGGCCACAGCTGCTTAGGAGCGCTGTGTTCTCTTGTCTTCTTCACAGGAGGGCCATTAGGGCCTGAGTGAACTTCGACAGCAGCACCCAGTAGCGTGTGTAGGGGTTAGGGTCAGCAGGCCTGGCAGGAGGTGAGTGCAAGTGATGAGTGCTCACCCTGCCTTCGAAGGCCGGTGCTGGCGTTAGTGAGTGTAGTGTAGTGGTGTCTCCTGTCCCGCGTGCTTTTCCTCATGGGCAGGGGAGTGCGTTAGCTTTTGGCCTGTAGCAAAAATGGGCGTTTTGTATGCCCTTAGCACACTTGGCCACCCCTCCCCTCTTAGTAGGTAGGGCTTTTGCCGTTCTACCCCAAGGATAGGCGCCAGCACAGAAATTGGGCGCCATAGGAGTGGTAATAGTACCTGATTAGGACCTTCGGTCCGACGTCAGCGAAGCCCGGTCTCCGGGAGCCACGCTGGGGAGAGAAGTGAGACACATACAGACATACGTAGCACACTTAGGGGTATGGTAAACCCTGTAAGGAAGGGTAGAATCCCATGGGTCTGGACCAGTCAGGGGTCCTAACTGTGGGCTCGCTTGTCCCCAAGGAGGGAAGACACACCTTGCCTCATAACACCTTGCTTGTCATTCCCCCCTGGTGTAGAAAGCCACCGTTCTTCGTTGGCTCACCAAGGTCATTACATTAGGGCAGTTCCCATGCAACACATGGTCAACAAGGCACACACTCGCTGGGTGGCTGCAATCATGATAAGCGGCCACCTGGCTCACGCTGGAAACCATAGGGCACAGACAGGGTCAGTGCAGTGCTCAGTATGCAGTAGTCTGTGAAAAACCAATGGCCTTCGGCCAGGGAGTGGTTGTCACGGGGGGCTAACGGTCCTGTCCTGCGATGCAATGCGGGGCAACTGTGACAACTGCTCTTACAGCCATACACAGGCACGTCTGCAGAAGAGTGCTCACTGCACCTGTCAGTAGACTGACACAGGGTAATTAGTTTCGCTTCTTACGCTGAGACATAGTCTCAGCACGGGTTAGGAGCTGCCCCTCGTTGTTCTCAACGAGGTAAGTGCGGAAGATGGGGTTGATACTCCCATCTGGTTGTATGAAGGCTGACATAGGTTCCCAGGTCGCCTCAGACAACCCATAGCCATCCCACAGGGTAAGGAATTTCCAGCCCTGTTTATACTCATGGCGAGCAATACCTGCAACCACGTAGTAACCATCGACTGCCATCTCATCGGCAGTCATCTCTTCGAGTTCGTCTGCCTCCTCTGGACTGGCAGCGTTCTCTGGGTCTATACGTTCAATCTCACTGTCGCTGAGGCGCCACTCATCCCAAGACAAGTCGTCAGGGGAGTGATAGTGCCTCAACTGCTTAGGAGCACATAGCAGTTCACCACCTAGACGTGGACTGCACCTGACATGGATCCTGGATCCATCTATCCTGATGATACGATAGGGTCCAAAGTAAGGGTCCTGTAGGCAGTTACGTGGCCAGGAGGGTAGGCGTGAATGGTGTACCAAAACAAGGTCACCAACCTTGAAGCTGGCAGGTCGCCGTAGGCGGTTGCGTCGGCTCTGTTCACGGTCACGAATGTGCCTCAGGTTAGTACCAGCCTGGTTAGCCAGAGACTGCTTGTGTTCCAGCCAATCTCCCACAGGGCTCTTGAAGTCCTCAGGAAAGGGGGTTTTGAAGAACCAAGCAGGTCGTCCTCCATGGAACAGTTCGTGGGGGGTGAAACCCGTAGAAGAGCTCCGCTGTGAGTTCATGGACAGAACTGCCCAGGGCACTAGGCGTACCCAGTCCTTGGTGCGCTCCTGTTTCATCAGGATTCTTAAGTTTTGCTCCACCACACGGTTCTGTCTCTCACAGAGAGGGTTAGACGTGTGAGTGTAGGGCACACCTGTGGTTACCTCCACGTTGAGGGCATTTAGCACTCGTTTGTACCACCCAGTGTCACTGCGGATGCGTACATCTTCATCAGAGTGCACCTGCTTAGGTGCTCCATAGGGTTCGAACCATTGTTCGACCAACATTTTTACAGTCTGCTCACCTGTGATTTTCTTATTGCAAGGGAACACACGGGTGAAGCGAGATAGACCACAGGTGACCACGAGGCAACTATCATAGCCGCCAAAGCGTGGTAGGCCGTGGATGTAATCCACGTAGAGAAGAGAGTTAGCACAATAGGGTATGGGTAAGCTGGAGATCAGGCCCCTATCCCTACTGTCGCTCTGCTTGCTGGCATGACAGCCACAAGCATCCACAATGGTCTGCATACGCGACCTCAGTTCAGTCAGGGTGTATCACAGGGTTAGACTAGAGTAGAAACACTCACGGAAGAAGTCCACTGAGCGATTAGCGCCAGTGTGACCAGAACTGAGATGGGACCATTGTAGGCACCCATCCAGTCGTGCCTCAGGCACAACAATTCGGTCCTCGTAGAAGAGGTACTGATTGTTTTTATACCACTGGTGCCCGTCAATGACACGGGGTTCGAGACCAGTGCTGAGGGTTTGGAGAATTTCTTCATATTCTGACTGATAGTCGGTTAGACTCCAACCCTCCAGGATTCCAGCAGTGCGCATGGACAGGTCAAGCTGGACATCCATACGCTGGAAAGCCTCTTTGGCGAGCGCCTCAGAGCTCTCACCAATAAGCGCATCGAAGTTGTTGCGCGATATATAGTCAGACAGTTCATTCTTAATCCCGGGGATATGATGCACTGTCAGCCTGAACTGGCTCAGGTAAGTCCACCACCGTTTTAGCTTCGCTTTTTCTGGTGGTGGGCCCTTCTGAAAAGACTTCACAGGCTCCTGGTCACACAGCCAGACAATAGGGTTAGACCCCAGGAGTCGGGATTGTGACGATAGCACCAACATACAGGCCAGGAGTTCCTGGTCATAGGTGCTGTAGTTGGAACGCGCTTGGTTCCATTTCCAATTCCAGTGTCCCAGTGGCACCAGTCGCCACTCACTGGTAGGATAGTCATGTTTCAACGAACCATCACGGTTCAGTCCAGTAGTACGATAATGGCAGTGGGTTAGTTCAGCGGGGTTAAGCTCCTGCCATTGGTAGATCGTACCTCCCCCCCCTACATCACTGGCATCAGTGATCAGGACTATCTCGCCCTCAGGGCGGGGCACTCCCAGGCAGTTGGAGGAGGCAATCTTCTTCTTCAACTCCTGGAAACACTCTTCCTCTCTGGAGGTCCACCTCCAGGGAGTAGTTTTCTTGATCAGGTCAGTGAGGGGTGCAGAGGAGTAAGTAAAATTGTGGATGTGACGCCGATAGAAATTACAGGCGCCCACAAAACTCCTCACATTGTGTAGACCTTTCTTAGGGTCATCGCGAATCTGCATGTCCTGTAGGGGCTGCATCTTAGAGGCTGCTGGTTTCCACCAGCCATACCCCACGTCGAAACCCAAATACTCCATCTCCTCTTTCATAAACTCACATTTTTCGAGTTTGATTCGGAGATGGTTTTCTTGACAGACAGTGAAAAATTCACGGAGGAGAAGGACATGGTCCTCTTTGGTATTAGTACCCAAACTCACGTCGTCGATGTGAGCCTCCATTTCTGCACCCCGAGAAATCAACTCTTGTACTAGAGGCCTGCGCCTCAGTATGTACAAAATTTTGTTCATAAGCTTTTGGAAGAGCGCTGGGGCATTAGCCACCCCGAAAGGCATAACCTTCCACTTGAAGACACGACCCTTAGGGGTTATAAAGGCAAGCAGCTCCTGAGCTGCGGCGGTTAGGTCAACCTGCCAGAAACCAGAGCGTTTGTCCATTTTGGTCTTATACCTGCATTTGGCAATACGCTCCAGGGTGTTTTCCATGTTAGGAATACTCCCTGAGTGGTTCTGGGTTTTCTTGTTGACCTCACCATAGTCTACAACAAGACGTAGGGCAGTCGACCCTGGTTTAGCAACAAGGAAACAGGGACTGCAGTGATGGGGATAGTCCCCGTGTTTATACTCTTCAACGAGGCCAGCATCAATGCATTCTTGGATCTGGCGCTCGATTTCTTCAACCTGTTCCTGTGGAGCGGGATAGGGACGACGCCTCACTCGCGTCTTTTCAAATTCTGGTTTCAATTTCAGGTCCATCTGGACCAGTTTTTTACAAGATAGGGGAGGCGGCAAGGCGCCGAACACCTCCTCATAGGTTATAAGCAGTTTCTTCAGGCGGGGGTCAAGGTTAAGACTCTCGACTTTCTGAAGGAAATCCTCCTCAGCATGGAGGTTGCTTTTTCCATGTTCTTTCTTTTTATGCCGATCAGCAGTTTCGGCAGGTACAGTACCATCGTCCCACTCAGGGGGACATTGCTGCCCATAGTGTAGAGAATACACTAGAGGTATCTCAGGATCAGGCAGCGTATAGGACTCATCGTCCTCCTCAGACCAGATGGAGTATTTCCAGGTCTGTCTGAGGTATTGCAGCCGCTCTTGGCGCTCAATACCTTCGGCCTTCAGGTACAACAGCCGTCGGAGTTCTTGAGTGTCATGCTCAGACAATGGCATGTTATTAGCAGCAGGCCGTGCCAGAGCATCAGTACTCCGGGCCACGGGTTCACCTGTGTGCACAGGCTGCATGTGTAGCACTGGTTTCCCAACAGAGGAAGCGGGTTCAGAGGTTGACTCTAGATCTACCTCCTCTAGCAACAGCTGGGCCAGGAAAGCACTATGTTTTAGGTCAACACAGCTGGGATCAACAGAGGGAATAGTGCTGGCGATCTCAGACAGTTGGTCGTCAGCATCCTCTTTTACAGCTGCAGGTTCCAGATAGTCATCAGGAGACTCACACCCTGTAAGTGTGGCAGATAGGTGCTCAGGAGATCGATTTTTGAGATCATAAAGGGTCAGGCCACGATTTTCGGCCATGACCTCTTTTAGTAGCACCTGGTCCAGGTCACACAGGGGTACAGGATTGAGAGATCCATCGATGATGGACAGGAAACTGGCCCACTCAGGGGCCTGCATAGCTGTGTCTGAGTCCTCAGGCACATAGATGGGGCCGTCGGGGAGTTGCACTCTTCCCACGGTCATTCGGTCAAGCATACGGCGTCAGTAAGCATGTTCACCAGAGCAACCCCAGTCAGGGGTGCACATAACAACCCTTCCTCCCTCATAAGCGATCTTGGTTAGAACCTTCGCGAGCAGGGAGAAGGGAGGGTTAGCATACGCTAGGCCCATTGCTTTCCAGAAGAAACAGAAAGCATTGTTCATTTGTTTCGAGCAGTACAACTGCATGATGTGCTGTTGTTGGCTCGCAAACAATTCCACCTGGATCTCATCCAGGTTTACCTGAAGGGCCGCCAGTCCATTTTCGAGAACATGACGGGCCAGTTGGTAGTTTTCAGTACGATAATTCGTCTTGGCTGCGTAGCACAGCCCAGACTCTTTTCGTCCTGACAGCACCAAAGGAACGGAGAATAGCCCACTGCCAAAGTCGCAGTGCAAAGAGTAAGGACGCTGTAGGGACAGCATTTTTACCTGGGGGTTTCTTCTTAGAAAGTCGGTACCAATGACGATGTCAAAGGCGTCAGTGTCCAACACTCTGCAGTGTTGGGTCACGGTTTCGTCGCCCAGACATATGGTCACATCAACCCCCCCCAAGGAATGGATGGTACGCCCATCCCCTACTCTTATGGCCACGGTCTTAGTTTTCCTGAAAGTTTTAAGCAGGCGCCGGGCCACTATGGAAAGTGTTGCACCGGTATCAAGCACTGCTCGAAAAACCTGATCCCCGATTTTCACGAGGATCCAGAAAACCAAGTCCTCCTCTTCGGAGCCGCCCCCCTATTCCTCATCAGGGAATTTCACATCCACTCCTGCAGCCATGAGGGACTTGGCCATCCAGGCCAAGCGCCTCTTCTTAGAATTGTTCCCCTCAGGGGTAGCGTTAGGAGGTTGCATTAGGCACTTCATGTGCACTCTTTTGGGTGAAATGGTGCTGGTTAGGACTGAGAGGCATAGATGTCAGGACCACACAGAAAATGACTTGGCCAAGCAACTGAATTCAGAAACAGTTACAAAGTAGGACCACAATAAGTGGTAGAAACAATTGAGTATAGGGGTCTTGGGGTGGGAGACCACTTAGGCTTAACCTCCAAGGCCAACAAGCATGCAATGCCTGATTTATTTTGGTATGTCCTCCATGAAGGAAGGTACCTCCGCTCAGTTGAGTGGTAGGGGTGAACTTCAGGGGGGGGCTAGGGTCACAACCCTAGTTACTTTGAGAAAGTGTACTTTAGGCAACAAAAGAGAGATAAAAACAGTTAAGTTTGTCTTTGCATCAACAAAAGGTTTTAAGGGGGGCTTAGCCTGGATCAAGCCCTCCAAGAAAGACATGGCAGTGACTTTTTCTTACTCCTTGGTACTTCAAAGTACAGGAACAGACGCTCATTAACCTGCCTGAGCATCTTAATGCGGCGCGACACCAGGGTTCCTGCCCCCCCACCTCTATCACAAAAGGAGGACCAAATGTCCTTCAGCACCCTGTTGCTCCCTTCCAAAAGATCCCCCGAAAACATTCCTAGGCCATAGGGCCTTATGGCCTGAATAGTGACTGTAGCATCGTGCAACATCCACTTAATATAAGGTGATCTTATTGCTGGACAAACCCACCTCTGGAAAGCCTTGGCAACCTCTGGAGCCTGCAATGCACCCTCTTCAAACATTGTGCCATACATGTCCCCCAGTAGTATGTACATGGCAACCACTGCTGTGTGCATCCTCATGTCACCCCCAAGGAGGGGGGCCAGGTCCTCCCAAACCTTTAGAAGGCACCAAGTCTCTTCCCCATCTGGCTCTGCCGTCCCCTGTAGTGCTATGTGACAACCAGACCTGTGAAGAATAGCCTGAACAGAGACCCTAGTACTGGGACGCACAGACTAGCATAGGAGGGGAGAGAAAAAAGGTGTGTGGGGACCTTACTTCTCGTCCAAGTAATCAAATCTTTGTACTTGAGTAAAATAGCGCGCGCAACATGATGACGTACCGCGCGCAGAAGTCAACGAAGCGCGTGCTATGAGCAGAAGTGCGCGCAATGTCACATGCAAAGCGCGCGCAATCATACCTTCTTCTTGGAATCTTCAGGAGCAGGACCAAGTCCACCACCGACAGGGGTGTGACGGCGTGGGCAGCCTCGGTTCTGCGACGCTTCTTCTCTGCTTCAGACACGGGGACCCTTTTTTTCCAACCTGGCCCACAAAGACCGTTGGACGGCAGACCCTGAGCAAAAAAACTCAACTAGGTCCGCTAAAAGGTCCTCGTTCTTCCACAGCGACCACCCATAGTGGGGGCCCAAAATGTTTGCAATCTTCCCGGACATTGACAGCGTCACATGCGGTGCCGGAAGCATCTGAAACTTTAGAAAAATAGGCGTTTTTCCGTGCTTATTAGGACATGGGGTTACAAAACCGAAACCCCGAGCCTTGGCGATGCTGCGCACTATAGTTTTGTAGTGCGCACTGAGCCATCGCGCGGCAATACCCTGTAGCGCGCACGCATGGCCTCGTTGACCCCCACAAAGCAAGCTCAGGATGGTGCTCATGGGTTATCACACACCCAGTCTAGTGGTTGTCATTCCGGCTGACACTCAGCCAGCAGTGTAACACGTCAGGGGGCATAGCATACCCCAAATAAAATACAAACAGTTCCGCAGAAAATATCGCAAACAAGTCAGGGGGCATAGTGTACCCCAAATAATGTACAAACAGTGCTGCAGAAAATTTCGCACAAGGATTCAAACGGCCGGTTCACGAAGGGTACAATTTTGATGAGAGGGTGAAACTCACCCTTGGGGAGAGGAAGAATGGGGGGGTAAGGTTTGAATGTAATGCACAGACTGGACAAGCCAGGCAGGCACTTTTGTGGTGCGGCCGGCCCTGGTCTACCGCACTTTTATCCGTCCTCAGGTAGCAGTGTTATTATTGGACGATGGTACCTCCCCCCTTGCGCAAGCACGGCCGCGGTTCCAAAACTCAGGTCAAAATTACGGTTCAACGCCCACCGTGTGCTTAGACAAGGCTGTGCATGTGTGCAACACACATTACAGCAAAGCTCGAACCTTACACAAAGCATGGTACGATGCACAAGCAACTCTCCAAATATTCCGCTTGTCCTTTTGACTGTCGGGGGCATCGGGGGCCGTGGAATAGAAGCCCTTTCCAACCCTCCGCCTCATCTTGAACAATTGGCTATGCTTGCCCTTCGGAGCTGGCTTTGGAGCAGGTTTCGCGGCAGGTTGTTTGCACTGCAGATATGACTGAGGCAGAATCATACCATTGTGGCACTCGCATGAGTCATGTTGCAGAGCATCCACCCATTCGTACCTCAACAACGATGCGCCTACCTCAGTTGCCTCCTAGTCTACCCATCGTCCACTAGGGCTCCTCCGGCTTCAAGGGACTTGTGATCCGCCATACACGTAGGCGTGGCAAAAGCCGAAGCAAATGCGCCCATTAACGTGTACCAGTCCCCTCCCAAGTGCATTGATGCACCCAAGGGGGACAGCCGGTGTGGGTGGAGGCACCACACCAAGGTTTAGCCAGATCACCATTCCGGGCCTTCTATAATCGACCGGAGTCACCCTTGTTTCCGAATCGTGTCCTAATTGGCAATTGGATAGAACTAACACTATTGGCATCGTTGTTAAGGCCGTCCATGGGCTGGCCTGCTTTGAGCGCGCCGCCGAAGGCAGGGTCCAGCCAGGGGAGCGCGCCGCCACCACAGGCCCAAAATCCGCCAAATCAGGACCAAATTTGGCATTGCACAAATTTCTCCAGCTATGAAGCCGCCCCCCCCCCCCCCTACTCTGAAGCTACAGCTTCATAATTTGAAAAAAAGACGGGTCCTAAAGTTTTACAACCCTCTTGTGTAACAAAATAGCATTGTCCACATTCCCACTTGTGCCTTTTTTGATTCATGGGGGTTGCCCCCCGGCGAGCATTACTCAAAGCGGCCGAACCACGGGCGAGAGAGCGTTCATGGCGAGCCGAACCCACTTGTGCCTTGCAGTAGTTTCTTGGTGATCCGCTTGTCTTCAGATCCTGGTGAGCTGGCTGTCTTCGGCTGTCTTCACTCTTCAATCTTGGCTGGCTGTCTTCAGATCAATGAAATCCGATCGCTATAACCCCAACATACACGGATGCATATGCACCACGTGAAGCATGTTGTCAATTTCGGGTTCAAGGACGGTGTTCACACAAGGGTAGCAAAGCGAAGAGCAACTTGTCAACATGTCTTCAGCACCAAGAAAAAACACATGCGGAACGGCCAGAGACTGGGTGAACCGGATGCCAATTTGGGGCTGTGCCTGAGAACTGGCTTGGTAACGATCACTAGGATTCGATTATTTGAATTTTGCATGGGGTTTGGTACACACCTGGTTGCCGCCGGTCAGTGAATGGCCTGATCCCTGCCGAAGTAAAAAAGGGCTTTGTCTTTCAGAGAAATTCCACATCAAGCAATGGTTAACCCCCTGCATATATTGACAAAAGGATACGTGGGAACCCTTACTCCGCGATTGTATCGCCCGCTGGGGCGGCCCCCTGGAGGCATTATCAGCCAATCTGCACTCCTGGCTTGAAATGAGTGCCCAAATTTGCATTGTACCATACCAAGCCAACCTGTTGCCTCATCTAACCACTCTCCATGGGGGCTCAGCCCCCCATGTAGCGGTGAATGACACATCAAAGTTATGACATGTTTCACGTAGGACTCCGGACAGCAACGTGCTTGGTCAACAGCTCTTTGCCCAAACCTGTGTTTTCTTGGTATTGGGCCTGTTCCGGTCAGTGGGGGGGAGGGAGTGGGGGGGGTGGGGGTCGGGGGCTCTAGCCATCCAGCCACCCAGCCGCCCAGCCACCCAGCCACCTAGCCACCTAGCCACCATATTGTTTTGGGCCTTGCATTTTGCCTGCTCTCAAGATTACATGACGATGATGATGTGTCCAACAAAAATTTTTTTTCAACAGAAAACTTTTTGTTCGACACAACAATTTGGTGTTAAAAATCTTTTTTCAACACAACAATTTTTGTGTTCAAAATTTTGTGTTCAACAATTTTGTGTTGAAAAATTTTGTGTTGAAAAAAAAAATTTGTATTGAAAAAAATTTGTGTTGAAAAATTTGTTATGTGTTGAAGAATGCCACATTGTGTGTCTTCAGCTGCATGTGAAGTTGAGCATGCGAGGGAGGGGGGTCATTTTGCACTTCAAAAGAGGCCACACAACCTAGTTCCCCCAAATACACTGGCATACATGGCCACAAGTCAAAAGGGGATGGCTTGCACCCCTAGGGACCCCAAGTGTGGCCGTTTTTTCTTCATTTTCCTTGATTTTGGCCATACCCCCCCCCCAGCCGTTTTTGGCCAGCCTCGGCCAGCCAAGGGGGGGGGGAGGGGGGCGGGGGAGGTGGGGGGTCAACCAACCCAGCCGCGGCTTGGAACACCCCCATTGGGCTTTCCTTGAAGAGGAGTGTAGGAGAGAAGTGATGATCTCTATATGTGTTGCAGGTTCAATGTCGTTTCGAGCTGTTGAGCCCTTGCTCGCTTTCTACGCATTGTGTTACAAGAATTGCTTTCAGTGGTCCTTGGGATCATGCATCACTTGACTTTTGTGAAGAGTTCACAACAAGTGAATGCATGTGTACGGAGGCGTAGAATTCCAGCCAAGTGTTGCGTGTGCATGTGAATGTGTGGCAACCAAAAGACCACAGTGGACATGTTCAACATTGAAAACTGCACGTTCATCTTCCTTCAACGGTCCTTAGATTACTTCTCCTAGAAGTGTCAAATGATGGGACCGATGTCATTGATCAAACGCTACTTGGGCTCGAGCGAGACTTCAATTTTGAGGATCTGGGTCACCTACACGAAAAGCCTCGTGATGAACACGGTACCGTTTCGATCTATTACCATCATAAGGTGAGGAATTGTTGGCCTGCTGCTGCGTTTGACACTATGGGAGCACCACACAAGGATGATTGCATTTTGTATGCAAATACCCAATGGCGACCATTGACACCTTAACAACTTGGTTTGGGTAGATGGGGTGCACCAAAGCTTTCCTTGAATCCTGTGGTTTGCGGGTGTGGCATTGAGAAATTACTACACCCTCCCCGCCATAAATCCCCCACAAGCAAGCAACAACAAGCACGTCTCCTTTCCATTTTGCCCATTACTACGTTCTGTTCTAGCGCTTTGCGCTCTACTCTACTCTAGTCATCTGTTGCATTGGCACATGCCCTTCCCAAATCCAGAGTTTGAGCCCCCGACTCACCGGTGGTGGCCCGGGTGTGAGCACCAATTCAGGAGGTCCCCTCATAAATCTGTGCCGGTTTGGGCCCCCAACAAGCCATTTTTGGCCCAATACAACCCAAAACACCACAAAGCAAAATGAGGGAAAATGCATGTCATATGCCACGAGTGGCTTACTTTGCTTTTCATGAACGGCTCTCCAATGGCCTCTAACACCACAATATGTCCGGGAAACGGCCAAAATATGGCCCATAGTGCAGTAGGCATAGGGAGGGGGGGGGGTCGGAATCTCCGTGTGCCGCCTTGTTTTGTGCCGTGCCGTGCCGTGCCGCCTATGGGGGGGGGGGGGGGCAAAGAGGCCTTGTGCCGTGCCGTGCCAAGTGTTCCTACCCAACAAGATCCTTTGTAGAGGCACATATGTATCAGTAGTTCAGATTTGGATGGCATGTTGCTCTTTTTCGTGACTGTTGCATTTGCAACTTTTTGTGTGTTGTCTCTTGGTGTTGCACCATGTGTTTTCCAACTCATTCATGACTTTAATTCAATTATTAATGTGAATTAATTGTGATCATTGCATGTTGTTGTTGAAGATGTGAGATGGTTTATGTTGCTAAATTTCGACTTGTCATCATGCGACGCAAGTTTTTTTAAGAAGTTTGCATGGATTGTTGCGTTGCTTTTGCTTGTCAATGCATGTCAATGTATGCTTGCATGTATCTCCATCTCACTTTGTGCCATTTGACGAATATTTTGGAATAATTTTTCATGCATTATGGTTTGGAGTTCAATGCAATTATTAATGTGAATCGATTGTCAACATTGTACGTTGTTGTTTTAAGTGTGCGATGGTTTATGTTGCTAAATGTGCCATATTTATTTTGGAACAATTTTTCATGTGCAAGAACAGAGTACCTGAGCCAAGGGGAACACCAAACGAAAGCGTAGGGGTGCAGAGCAAGGATCGAACACTGTTGACGTGATGTGCTGAGCATGGAACCCGTACCGTTTAATACTATCTGCAGCTCATGTACATGTGACCAGTCTTGGTGTTTGCGCCCGTCCTGCCCCTCTTGGCCCTCTAACAATTCATCATGTTAGGTTACATCCAGAGACCAAGAAGAAATACCAGCGTCCATGCACAGACCACCAGGTAATACCAACATCCATCAAAAGACCACTAGGAAATACCAGTGCCCATCCAGAGACCACCAAGAAGCAACAATATCCACCCAGGGACCACCAGGAAATGCTAGCAATGGGCCCGAGACAAGAAAACAAATGCATTGGGCCCATATGTATGTGACTGGCACTCCATATTGGTCGTCTGGAGGGGCCCGTTCCGGGTAGGGTCGGGCGGGGTAGGAATAGGGAGGGGGGGGGGGTCGGAATCTCCGTGTGCCACCATGTTTTGTGCCGTGCCGTGCCGTGCCGCCATGGGGGGGGGGGGGGGGGCAAAGAGGCCTTGTGCCACGGAACGCCTACTGCACATACTCTCCGCATTGTTTTTCAATCTACCCCAAACCAAGAACGGGCCATATCGACCTTGGCCTACGTGGCTCAAAAACCAATGCCAAGCACTCCAGCCACAATCCCCCACTAATTGTGGTTTCCACCCCTCACAATTGCCCAATAAGGCGCCTAGAGCCCCATACCACGGGGTGCGTGAAGCAGCCATGGCCGGGTCCACGCCTAGCATGGCTAGGGCCCAAAGTGGGTCCAACAAGGCAATGTTTCACAGCATGTTACGTTACTGAGGTAACACTGGACCCCAACCCACCCACCCCTGTCCATGTTACTCGAAAATGGGCGGCAACCGATCAAAACTACCCGGCTTCACATGTTCACCGCGGGCCAACAACACTTGTTTGAGCACCCCATAGGGCCGAGGAACAACTTTGGAAAGAACAATTTTTTCTCCACGGGCACCTTGGGGCACGTTTCATAACACATCACGTAGGGTAACATAGGGGGGCTTTGGGGTCCTAGCCACCCCTAGCCACCCCTTCAGTAACAGAGTGTTACCCGAGCTGTTTTTGCCGTCCAACGGTCCCAAAACGGCTTGGAAACGAAATGGGTCATTTTGGGACCAAAGCAGGGTGAAAAAGATTCCGGCTACTTGTGATGATGAAACAAGTGAGCCCATTTTGAGCTTGTTTTGACCCACTGTGGTTGATAAGAAGCTCATGACAATGGGCCAAAGTCTGTAGCACACGTCGCAGAGCCACAATGGGCACAGGAACGTAGCTAGCGGGAGGAGGGCCTTTTTGGGACTTTCCGAGGGCCAAAAGGACTCACCACGAGATCAAAATGGGATGGAAACACTTGTTAGCATTCCAAGTCGTTCGGGAGGGGATGGCGGGTGGACTAGGTGCCCTCGGAATTCAATTTGGAGCCACCTCGCCCAAGCTATGGCCCATTCTTGGTTTGGGGTTGGTTGACGCAAATTGCGCAGATTCTGGGCCATCTTGTGGCATTTTTGGTCTATTTCTCGGACATGCCAGGCACCAAAGGGCTCTTTGACGCAAGCACGCCTATCGCGGCATGTACCATTCGTTTTCCTTTGTTTCGCCGCTTTGAGGGGTGTTCGGGGCTGTTTTGGGCAAAAAAAATGCATTTTTGGGGCCCAAAATGGGTTTGGGGCCCAAAACGGCACACATTAGGTCGGACACCTGCCGACTTCGCGCCCATTATAATGACCCAGGCCGCCGGCGGTGAGTGGGGGCTCAAACTCTAGATTAGGGAATCACATGTGCCAATGCAAAAGGGCGCTAGAGTAGAGTAGCGCCCAAAGCGCTGGTGGCTGCTGCCGCCCATGGTGCGCCGGCGTGTGGGGGAGGTTACTAGCCGGATGCCAGGGTGTGGTAAGACAATGCCATTCGGGCATATGCACATCCACATTGCCTTCCACGTGCACACCAGCAATCTGCGACTCTCGCTCCGTGATTCGCATGTGTAAGGTAAAGGGCGGGGAACTGCAAGTCCAGCTAACGTCATGTCGCAACGGGCTCTTTTGTAAATTCAGCATGAGGCAGCTAGGAAGCAGCCGGTGCAGGCTTTCCCTTGGGAACGCCCTGTGACTGGTTGCAGGTGGCATTGGCGCCACAACATGCGGCATCACTGCGAGATGCGCCACCCTAGCTTTCCCGTTAATGAGGAGCGGGCTGCCGGGGGGGGGCTGATTGCTTTTGAGGAGGGGGAGGCCGCTTTTGGGGGTGAAACGAAAGTCGTGATGGACGGATAGGGGGTTCAGGCGAAGCGCAAAAAGGTGCGGCAGTCCATTGGTGCCGCCCTCCGCCAGAGGACCCTAACCCTAATCAAGACTCAATATTGGGACCGAGCTGGTGGGGGAGGGAACATCAGCCATGACTGGTGAGGGACATCAAGAATGATTCACACATTGATGGCTCTTGACAAAGTGAAATTAGCTTGCAAGTGAACCCCATCACCACGAGGCCCACTTTCAAGGCTTTTTGGACTTGTGAGGGGCCAAAATGACCCAAAATGGGCTCAAAATGGGCTCATTTCACCCGTTTGTGCACCCCAAATTGTCTAGGCTGAGGTTTGGAAAAATGCGTTTTTGACCGATTTTTGACCATTTTTGGTCGGAAAACAGCCCATTTTCAAGGCATTTTGGGATTTTCGGAGGACCAAAAAGGGCCACCACAAGCTCAAAACGGTCCCAAAACACTTGTTTTAGGGTCACACATGGTCTAGGATCATTTTTGAGAAAAGTCATCTTTTTGCCCCTACTAGACCCTGTTGACCCATTTGGGCACCCACCTGTTTGGGCTTAAGCTTGCAGCTTGCCGCAACCTAGTGGGCCTAGGTATTGGGGTCTGGGCGTCCGTTTGGGCAATTGTGAGGGGTGGAAACCACAAAAAGTGGGGGGTTGCGGGTGGAGTGGGGTGTAACACAGTAAGGGGGTGCATAGTAACCCCCCCTTACTGAGTTTGACTTTGCCCCCCCTCCCAAACATGTGTCCCGGTTGTTTTTCTCCACCCTAGGTGGTCCAACACACTTCCCTATGTCCACTCTAGAGGTGTATAACTTCGTTTACCCGGAACTCCATGGTGTGTCGATTTCTTGAAACCCCCCCAAAACTCAGTAACCCCCCTTACTGCCACCCTTACTACCGCAGTAACCCAACTCAGTAAGGGGGGTTACTGAGCCCCTTAGTGACTCGGTAACCCCCTTACTCACTCAGTAACCCCCCCTTACTGACCCCCCTTACTGAGTCAGTAACCCCCTTACTGACCCTCCTTACTGTGTTTTACCCGTAGCAACACTAGGGCATGAAGAAATCAGGCAAGTATCAAATGTATCACTCAGCCCTTCGTCGTTTGCGTGCCAACAAAGCCTCCCCTTGTCCTCCCTTGGCCTTGCGCAATTGTACACCCACCGCGAGTGCATCCGTGTTGACCACATGGGCCATACCACGCCTCGTCACTCGCGGCTTCTTCAAGCACCAACCTCTCATGCTGTTTTTCAACCGGACTTTGAAGGTCCGGTTGCGGTACTCAATGGGGATGCTAGAGAACAGGTACAAAGACCTATACATCCCCAAAATTTTGCCACTGTGACACGCGGCCCAATGGGCCCACGGTGTGGGCTTCCACCCCAAGGCACTCCAACACTCGCCAAACTGACGGGCATGTGCCTGAGCTTGGGCAACTTGAGTGGGGGTGAGGTACTCCTTTTCCCTCCACAGACTATACATACCTGCGAAAGACCGCAACAATGGCTTAATGAGGACATGGGCACGCATTCCTCTCTCCCCGACCACCTCACACTCAAAGTGGCTACACAAGATCACAACCAACTTGTGTGGTGTTTGGTGATTCTTCCAGAACAAGGCACTGGAGGTCAGACTAAACTTTCCGTCCTTTGTTTGTTTCTGCTGCAAGCGTTCAGCAGGTGGGATTGCCTCTGCCTCAGCTTGTACATGCTGATGGAGTTCCTGTAACTCCTTCACAGCACCACGCTTGCTGCGGTCGGCTGCTACCCAATCCTCAACCATCCAACCCACCCGTGTCACAATGGCATTTAAAACACGGCAGGCACAATGATTATAATCACCAGTGCGCCGCCTTGGTGGGACGGAGGTAAGAAAAGAGCCCCAACGGCAAAGGGCCTCGACAAAATCGGTGGGAATCATGCTTCCCACATTGCCACAACACCAACACTTGTCGCCAGGGTTACTGACTAACCTCAGCTTTCCATCCCCGGTGACAAACACCTCAAAAGTGTACCTTGTACCCCCCCACATTATATCCCTATCCTGCTCAAGGTCTTCAACCTCCCTGTCTAGGCCGGCAAGCCGGTCGACGGCACGGAGGCATCGTCCATCGTCAGGACCATCAAGGGCCCACCATGTGGCCCACCTCCTTACATCGCTGGCTCGACTCGGGGTACCCCACACGTGGACGTAGACGTCGCAGCGCGTGGCCGATGTGCGCCACAGGGGTGTGGCATCTGGGGCTACAATGACCTTGATCTTAGTGTCCGTAGGGGGAGGCATTTGGCACTGTTGTGCCAGTGCATGCAACTTGTGTGCTCACCACATCCCATAGTGGGACAGCGGCAGCGGCTCTTTGGGACATGCCGCTGCCAAAGACAGCCATCGGGTGGGCCGTGTAGGGGCGCATGTGGCGGCGGGCTTTATCCAAGTCCGCCCGCGTGCAAGTGCGTGGCAGCTTGTATAACTGCCGCACACTAGCTTGCATGTCGATCATCCGCTCAACAAGGGAAGCAGCCTCCTCCACGGGGGTATCAGTGTCGTCACCGCCGTCACTTGGGATGCCCAAGATTATCCCCGTGCCCGCTATGGCAACATTGGTGACGTTGGTGCCTAGCAGGGCGCTTGCCACGCGTGCAAGGCACTTCTTGCGTTGTGCCTTGGTCTTGGGGTCTTTGAGGGCTTCCAGTGGTGTAAGGGTGAGACGTTGTAGGTGCGCCTCAAACGTGTCCACCGCCGCTTCCATTATAAAAAGCTGTGCACAAGGAAAACGGCATCCTTGTTGCGTTGGTCTCTACTCATCAATTGGGGGCCGTAAGGGGGGTCAGTAAGGGGGTTACTGACTCAGTAAGGGGGTCAGTAAGGGGTGGTTACTGAGTCAGTAAGGGGGTTACTGAGTCAGTAAGGTGGGGTTAGTAACTCCCTTACTGACTCAGTAACCCCCCCCCCTTACTGACTCAGTAAGGGGGTTACTGACCCCCCCTTACTGACTCAGTAACCCCCTTACTGACTCAGCAACCCCCCCCTTACTGACCTCCTTACTGAGTCAGTAACCCCCTTACTGACCCCCCTTACTGACCTAGAAAGTGGTGTACCGAGGCAACTCTTTTCCTAGGGGTTGAATGTGGTTTCACTCTTTTAGATGGTATGCCCATGCCATGGACACTAGCAAAGCGTTGCACAACACAAAAGGACATTGTCTGCACCCTCAAGTCACAAGAGTTGGAAACATTGTTGATATCGGTGGACCTCTCATGAAACACATCCTCACTGCGCCAACCACATTGTCATTGCTCAGAAAAGGAATTGGACGTGCCTTTAGGCACCCGATCACGCACCCATTCAGGAGCCCATTCACGCGCCCAATCACGCATCCCATGACCCATCCCTTCATGAGCCCTTTCACGCACCCATTGACGCGCCCATTCACGTGTCTAATGACCCATCCGTTCGGGAGCCCATTCACGCACCCATTCACGCGCCCATTCACGCACCCATTGACGTGCCCATTCACGCGCCCATTCACGCGTGCAACCACCCATCCATTCATGCGCTCAGTCGCACGCCCAACGACGCGTGCACCTGCATGCTTCACTACTTCTTCCCTTGTCCGATCACCTGCAGCAACTCATTCTTGTGCATTGCTACCACCTGTGCCTCTGTCTCTGCCTTTTCTCGTGCCGAGCGTTCTTCGGCGGTCTTCTGCTTTTCGGCTTGGACCGCCTCTTGGAGCGTGCGCACTTGCGCTTCCAACTCCACGATCCTACCTTTCTGCTGTCGGTCCGCCTCTGCTTTGGACGCCTTACCCTTGGCGGCCTCCTTCACGATCATCTCGAGGCGGTCCGGTAGTCCCACAAGCGCGCTCATTGCGTCTTGTGTGTCCTCTGGGACTACCTCACTGACCGACTCGGAGACAGCACGCCCGACAACCGCACGGAGCTCCGACACCGTCAACCCGTCCCCAACTTGAGGAGCCCCCCCCCCCCCGCCCTCGACGTTCCTCTGCTGCCCATGCCTCTTCCTCTTGTCCTTCCCTTGGGACGGGGGGGAGGAGGACTGGGACGAGGTCTTCGACTGTCCAGCAGGGGAGGGGGGCTGCTCATCCTCGGGCGCCTCTCGCTTGATCCCCCTCCCCGAAGGCCCCATGCGGTGCTGCTCCTCAAGCCACGCTTGCTGCGCAGTTTCTGCAAGCCCCGTTGCCGGCCCGCCCACGCCACGGATTTGCCCAAGTCCGCGCAGCTTCATCCGCTTCCCATTTTCGTCGATGCAGATGTTATAGAGCGCGGTGTTGGCACGCCAGAAGCTCGTCCAAAGCCAAAATCGCGGCGCCGGCTGGCCCGCGGCCTCCACTCCATCCACGGCCACGGGCAGCTGCACCTTCACCGTTTGCATGGTCTTCCCCTCGTGCAACGATGGGCGGGAAGGGTAACTAAACGATTTCAACTGAAGACCTCCGCCACGTACAAGGAACTAGCCCTTTTATTTGCTTTGGGGCATATCAATCTGCAAACTTGAATCCCGTGACATGTCGCACCTACACATACCTTGAATTTCAGCTCAAATTCTTTGTGCCACGTGGTCTGCCCAACAGACCACACGGCAGACCCCGCATTGTAGACACAATGGGGCTTGATCCCGTGGGCCACTGCACGGTATTCACCGAGGTCGGACCCACCACTGTTGCAGCCTGGAGTGTGGCCGGCTTTGCACTACCCGCCTTGGGTGCCACGTCCTCCAAGGGGAGATCTGCCGGGATCAACCGGGGCAACAAGTCAACGGTAGCCTACAACACATAGGGATGCAAGCAACCCCCTTCCACACCCCCTCAGAGCCCACTCCTACCCTAACCCAGTTACAACTCGTAAAACTCAGGAAGGGGGGTCAGTATGGGGGTTACTGACTCATTAAGGGGGGTCAGTAAGGGGGGGTTACTGAGTCAGTAAGGGGGTTACGGAGTCAGTAAGGGGGGGTCAGTAACCCCCTTACTGAGTCAGTAAGGGGGGGGGTTACTGAGTCAGTAAGGGGGTTACTGACCCCCCCTTACCGACTCAGTAACTCCCTTACTTAGTCAGTAACCCCCCCCCTTACTGAGTCAGTAACCCCCCTTACTGACTCAGTAACCCCCCCCTTACTGTCATCTGGCATTTGTCTGTGCCTGTGATCTCTGACTATCTGTGACTGTTTGTGACTGTCTGTGACTATCTGTGACTGTCTGTGACTATCTGTGACTGTCTGTGACTATCTGTGACCGGTCTGTGACTGTGTGTGACCGAAATCAGTGACGGATGTAATTCGGGGGGTGGGTTTCCCTCCCTCCCCCCCCCCCCTGTTGTGACGAGGCAGGCGAATAATCACCGGGGGTTCTTGGGTTTTCCCCTTCCCCTGAACAACAAAGATTCCTAGCCCCTTTATGGGCATGGGGCACGAATAATCACTGGGGGTTCTTGGGTTTTCCCCTTCCCCTGAACAACAAAGATTCCTAGCCCCTTTATGGGCATGGGGCAGGAATAATCACTGGGGGTTCTTGGGTTTTCCCCTTCCCCTGAACAACAAAGATTCCTAGCCCCTTTATGGGCATTGGGCACGAATAATCACTGGGGGTTCTTGGGTTTTCCCCTTCCCCTCAACAACAAAGATTCCTAGCCCCTTTATGGGCATGGGGCACGAATAATCACTGGGGGTTCTTGGGTTTTCCCCTTCCCCTCAACAACAAAGATTCCTAGCCCCTTTATGGGCATGGGGCACGAATAATCACTGGGGGTTCTTGGGTTTTCCCCTTCCCATCAACAACAAATCATCAAATTCCTAAAGAGCAAAGAGCAAAAGGGACACAGGAGGGAGCGGGGGGAGCAAGGCAGGCATGGACACACAAACCCAAAGCGCGCCAAAGCATACACCCGAACCCAAACCCAAACCTGGGCCCAAACCAAAACCCGCACCCGAACCCACACCCGACCCCTAGCCCAAACCCAAGCCCAAACCCACACCCATGACAGAACTGTGACAAAGGGGCAAAACAGGCAGCAATGCATACAAAAAATAGCAAAGGCAAAAAAGGAAAGAAACACATTCACCTGATGGCATGCACACATGTAGTCCCCCTTCTTGCCGTGGGGGTCGTCCCGCACGTGACCCGAGGCCGCCAGCACGGAGATGTCCATAATGGGCATGCGGGGGGGCAGCAAGTTCTACCGCCAGGCCGTCACCTCGTCGTTGTCAGTGGTGGGCACTTGGAACCCTGCAAATCGACCCCCATTAACAACGAGGATGGTGCCTGGCCTGGTCTTCAGGACCATGCGGCAACCGCCGACACCCGGCTGCGGTAGCGGGGCGTCATCCTCGTGTTGCACCCGGAATGGGCAGTCACTCGGCGCCGGGGTGGTGTTCTGAGGGACAGGGCTAGCATCGAACGGCACAGCAGCATAATGTGCCGTCAGCAACTCGCCTCCACCCGGCATCAGGAATGTCAGCATTGTGGGGAAGTGGCTTGGCAGTGCGTTGCTGGGCTGGGCTGCTGGCGCCTCATTCGCGGGCTCATCGCAAGCGGTGCACAACACACCCTTGTGTGTCCCACACAACAACGCTTGCTTGCACCCGAAACACCGCGCACTTGACCCACCCACCTTCCGCCTCCACGACACCACACCACACACTTCCTTGCCCACCGCCTCCGCCTCACGCCGTGCCCATGGGGGGGGGACCACAGGGTCTGTGACATCGTAGTCAACCGGGACTGTTGACAGTCCGCAAAATGCAACCACGCGCGGGAGGGCATCCATGTCACCGGGCGCAGGGAGGTCCAAGGCCTTAGGAATACCCCCCCCCAAAGGACTAACAAACTATGAATGATTCACAGGTCGTTGCGGCGCATACCCATCGGCACTTCATGCCACGGGTCGGGGGTGCATCTTGTGGACCCGTACACAAATGTGCTCTCGGTGCCATCAAGCACGTCCAAGTCCATGGTGACGGGAGAGAATGCCGACCATGCGAATTGACCGCTTGGCAAAAAATCAGGCGGAAAATCGCGGTGCGGAAACTGCGGGTCATGTGTATTGGCGATGATATAGGCCATCGCCGTCACCATGTGGCGGAGCTGGGTGGCTTCATCGACCTGGTGCCGCACATGTGCAGCCCAGCGCAAGAGCGCGGGTAAGGGGTGCTCGACACCCGGGAACTGGGTCCTCACCAAACCCGGCGGGGGGGGAGGCGGCACACCGTACACCACTTGCCGTGCGGGACCATCCTCAGGGCGCGCATACGTGGGCATGGTGCTATTAAAAATGTTCTTGCGCAGTTTGTGGTCCAAACCACCAAAGTCCATGCGGAGGTCTGCCGTAAACGAGGCAACCCCACCTTTAGCAAACCAATGCTCGAACTCGAGCAACTTTTCCTTGACCCGGTTAACCATTGGGGCAGAGGGCAGAACAATGGCGGTGCGAGGCTCAGCGCTACCTAGCAAACATGGGCCGCTCTGGAGTGGTAGAGCTAAAATAGTCCCGGTGGTGTATTTCGTTGGTGTTGTTGCACCGGGAAGGTCTTCGATCCAAGCTTGTGGCTGGCGGCTGTGAACAGAGTAAACCGGCACCCGCTCCTCACAATCTGTTGACCGAACATAGCGAAGTTGCTGCACGCATTGTTGGGGGCACCATTGTCCCTCTTGAAAATCGCGAGGTTTTGGCTTCTCGACACTAAATTGAACTGCACCATGCAACGGTGCAACCCAAAGTTTTTGGGTTTTGTTCACTGTTGTGGTGATTTCCTTATCGAGCACTTTGGTAAGGTGGTCATACTCTGCGAAAGGGAGGCGGATCTGAAAACACGGCACGTGGGGGTGGCGAGCTGCGATGTCGAGGATAAAATCGGAAAGCACACACGGTGCCCTCTTGTCAAAGAGGGGGAAAGTCACCTTGACCGAACCAAAATCCGTATCCGCGGGAAACTCAACGAACTCACTCGCATTCTTAACAACCGCACCATGCTCGACAAACCCATCCCCCCCCCCGTACCCGCGTGTCCCAACTAGGTTATTGACATGGTTGACCCACGTTAGGACGGGCGGGAAGGCAGCCAGCAGCCCAGCACAAGCCATGGCACTCCGGGGCCACAAAAAGTCTAAAAGGAGAACAAAAGTGTGCAGGAAGGACACAACGCAAAACTCAGTAAGGGGGGTCAGTAAGGGGGTTACTGAGTCAGTAAGGGGGGGGTTACTGAGTCAGTAAGGGGGGGGTTACTAAGTCAGTAAGGGGGGGGTTACTGAGTCAGTAAGGGGGTTACTGAGTCAGTAAGGGGGGTTCAGTAAGGGGGGTTACTGCTCAGTAAGGGGGTTACTGACCCAAGGTCAGTAACCCTTACTGACCCAAACGGGGGGGGTTACTGACTTTTTTCAACTTTGTCTACCGAGGGCATACGGGCGGAGAGACACGTGTCCTCCCCTATTTTGGACATGGAGAACATAAATATGCGCCTGGGTCCTAGCAATATGGGCAGATGTGGTAATGGCAGAGGTGTCTATTTTGGGGGGGTTACTATGCATCCCCTTACTGTGGGACACCCCAAGTAGGTGCCCTCGGAATCGCATTTTGAGCCATATAGCCAAAGATATGGCCTATTCTTGGTTTGTGGCTGTGGGCATTTGGAGCTTCTGGGGGCCTTTTGGGGCGTTTCCGGGAGATATCATGGAGTTTGAGGGCCGCAAAGAGCTCGTTAACACGGGGAAGTCAAGCCGCACGTGGAGTGTACCCACCGTTTCCCTTCGTTTGGCCGTTTTCAATGTGTTCCAGGGGTTTTTGGCCCAAAAATGGCTGTTTTTGGCCCTAAACTGCAGTTTTTGAAACTCAGGTCCGCCACTTGGGAATCCCGTTCCCGGCCGCCACCGTTGAGTTTCTCGCTCAAACTTTGTGTGATTGTACTTCACACCCATAGGTATCATGCACCAAAATTTCAACCAAATCCAAAGCACCACAACGGAGGTCTGATGTTTCCCCATTTCGCGCGTGCTGCTTGCTTGCTGGCTGCTTGCTGCTTGCTTGCTTGCTGCTGCTAAACCTGGTAGGTCCACCCTAGACAATAAAAAGGGTTATAAAACCAAGACTAGTTCCACCACCTCGATGACCCTAACCCTAACTAGGGCAGTGTCAGAGGTGGTCAGCAGCCACATGATGACTCCCAGGGCTGGGCGGTCCACTTCCGCACTGTCAAGTGCGACCCACGGCCTGTGCGCAGGGCGCCGGGTGCGTACGCCATGGCATGGTTGCGGTGGTTGGATTGCGAAGGGGTTTCAGCGACAGTGGCTACTACGCACTTCTGCCCACAGTTGCCTTCGTGCAGCGCACCATGGCATGGGCCCTTAGCGGTAGCGAGTTCGCTCAAACGCGGGGGCATGCGCGGAGAGTTGGCGGGGCGGCAGCCCTCCGCTGCTCGGGATTCCCACTCAGGTTTCTCGCATAGTGGGGGTGCTAGTTCAGCAAGGTGGTGGCGGCCCACTATGGGGATGCACCCGAATCCTTTGTCCTGCCGTGCCCCCCCACCCCCCATCAAGTTCATGGGTCCTTTGAGTGGTGCGCGGTCGCCCTCAACCAGGTCTTCGCGCCCGAGCTCTTGGAACGTTGCCTACCAGAGTCCGATGAGTGGCCCTATGGGCATTGTGGGGCTACAGGTGAGTCTAGTGTAGTGCAAGCAGGGGCTGGGTGAGAAAGTTGTGCAATCCCAGCTGGGGCTTGGCGGGATTTTAATGCAATCCTAGCCCGCGCTGGGCTAAAAATGAGTGCATTGCAAGCCGGGACTGGGCGAGATGTTGGTGCAGGCCCAGCAAGGGCTGCGTGTGGGGGTGCCGGGGTCCCCGTGGGGAAGGGGGGGCGTCTGGTGCAGGGTCCGCTGGGAGTCCCCCAACCCCCAGGAGGGGGGAGGGGGGAGCGTGTAGACGCAATCAATGTCAATGCCGACCCCCCCCCCCCAAGAGCAACTACTTGCTCCATCTGGCAACTACGGGTCGCAGTGTACCGCATGGGTTTGTTCCCGACCATTTCGGCACCACGACGCTAGAGCAACGTCTTCCCGCAAGCTCAATCCCGGGTTAGTGGGTATTGTGAGCGAATACTGGGGGGGGGGGGGTCGGATTCGTGGCTTGTTCACCTGCATGCCTGCTTGGCGAGGTCCCCCCCCTCCGGACTTGCTGGATAGACCGTTGCTCCAATTCTTCAAGTGGGGATTGGAGGCGGCAAGAGACCCATAGGTCCCGGGTTTTTTGCATGTGGTGGCAGGGCGTTGGCAGTGCTGGAGCCTTTGGTGTGGGCATCCCTTATGCACGAGTCCACATCCCCTAAGGTTATCGTGCAACGTCTCAGCGCTGAGGTGGTGGCGCCGGGCCTCAGGAGGGTTGGGTCCATCCGTATCCCTAGGAAAATCTGGGACTAGTTTGTCCTGGGGTTCTTTGCATAGGTGGCGTCCAGAAGATTTCGAGTATCCCCCCCCCCCCCAAGGAGGCGCGGCTCATGGTGCGCGGGTTGCGTGCCCAGGGTCTGCTGCATCCGCTCGCCCTCGGGTCCCCGGGCCCAATGGCACGGGGAGCACCTAACGCGGCATGCGCGTGGCGCGGAGACTAGGAGGTGTGGCCCGACGAAGCAGCTTTAGTCACAGCTTATAGCTTATTGTAGCTTGCACTCCCTCCTCTACTGTTCCTTCACGCTGAGGTGAAGGGTTTTTTCCCTTTCTCCTTGGTAGCCTAAGCTACACACCTTGTTTTTGTTGATGTCGTTTTTGATGTTGGGCAAGCCGCCCACCGTGGCGCGCTTGCTTGTGCAGCTCCAGACTGCCGGCATCGACCGGGTGCTGGTCCAGTGCGGATACATGGGCCAAGAGATCGAGGACTCCATTCGGCGCACGTTGCCGTCGGAGGTCCGCGCACAGTTGGAGATCCAGTTCATGCAGCTCGGCAACGGGTGCCTGCGCGTGCACTCCCTGAGGCAAGCGACGGAGTTCCTCAGGCCCGACGATCCCATTCGGATCCAGAGGACGGCCTATGCCCCGTTGCAAGCAGGTGCTGAGGAGGCGTATGCCTTGGTGGGGACCGACTTTGTGACCGTGGTTGGGGTGCCGGCCACCGTCTACACCGTTTGTGCCGAGCTGTTTGCTTGCAGCTGCACCGTGTTCGACCACGTCGACGCGCTGGCCACTGGGGAGGCCGTGTACTTCACCATGGCGGACGTGCTAGCGGGGTATGTGACCTCCTTCCCGAACAGCCTGCGCTACGTGGCCACCGACAAGGAGGTGTTCTTCGCCGCGATGACCAAGGACACGCTCACATGCGCCATCTCCAGCGGCCTGCGCGACATCGGCATCATCAGCGACAACAGCTGGCTGCAGGACGGCCCGTTCAACTTCGAGCGCAAGCCCATCCACACGGGGCCCGTCAGCCGGGCCACGTGGCCCGGGGGCTCCGGCTGGAGCTCGTTCAGCGTCAAGCGGCGGCGGGACGCCGTGTACGTCACGACGAAGTACTTCAGTGACTACGGCAGCATGGGGTGCAGGGGGTGCAGCGCATTGGCTACTGGGGCCAGAGCTCGGAGGCCCTCTGGCCCTTTGGCCGTCGAGGGCTGCCGGCTGTGGTCCTGGGTGCCATGCACGGCTACCCTCGGACCTCGCTGCAGTACTTCAGTGGGATCTGGCTGCGGTACTTCAGTGGGCTGGTCCACTATAACGGAGCGTACGGACCAATGGGGGCCTGGCTGCGGTACTTCAGTGGGCTGGTCCACTATAACGGAGAGTATGGACCAATGGGGGCCTAGCTGCGGTACTTCATTGGGCTGGTCCACGATAACGGAGAGTACGGACCACTGGGGGCCTGGCTGCGGTACTTCAGTGGGCTGGTCCACCATAACGGAGCGTATGGACCAATGGGGGCCTGGCTGCGGTACTTCAGTGGGCTGGTCCACGATAACGGAGAGTACGGACCACTGGGGGCCTGGCTGCGGTACTTCAGTGGGCTGGTCCACTATAACGGAGGGTACGGACCACTGGGGGCCTGGCTGCGGTACTTCAGTGGGCTAGTCCACTATAACGGAGCGTACGGACCAATGGGGGCTTGGCTACGGTACTTTAGTGGGCTGGTCCACTATAACGGAGAGTACGGACCAATGGGGGCCTGGCTGCGGTACTTCAGTGGGCTGGTCCACTATAACGGAGAGTACGGACCACTGGGGGCCTGGCTGCGGTACTTCAGTGGGCTAGTCCACTATAACGGAGGGTACTGACCACTGGGGGCCTGGCTGCGGTACTTCAGTGGGCTGGTCCACTATAACGGAGGGTACGGACCACTGGGGGCCTAGCTGCGGTACTTCGGTGGGCAGGCCAAATATAACGGAGGGTACGGACCGCTGGGGGCCTGTGGACTTCGAGCTGGACTCTCTTGGTGCACGTTCGCCTGGGGCCCGTATGCAGATCTTCGTGACGACTTTGTCTGGGACTATGGTGACCCCGGATGTCAAGTCAACCGACCCGGTGGCGACAGTGAGGCTGGGGGTCCAGGCCAAGGTGCGTGTTCCCCCTGGTATGCACAGGTTACTGTATGCAGGCAAACAGCTTGAGGCCCGCCGAACTCTCGCCGACTACAACGTCCAGAGGGAGTCCACGATGGTCTTGATCTTACGGCTGCGTGGTGGCGTACTCAATGACTGGTCTACGTTGGGGCAGGACCCCGCGGTCGACGCTGCCGCTGCAGCCATCCGTGCGGGGCCCGGGAGCGAGGAGTTCAAGAACAAGCACATCGAGACGCTGGCACGGCAGTACGATCTCAGGGAGGCCGGCCTGGACAACCCCGCTTCGGGTCGGTCCTTTTTGGAGGTGGGACAGGCCCTCGAGAGGCAGCTCGAGTTGGAGAGCGAGCGCCGTGAGGAGGAATGTTAGCGCACGGCCGATGAACGGCGACGCCTCGAGAGGGATCTCGACACGGCGCACAAGATGGCTTACGTGGAGGTCTTCGAGCACCTCTACGGCAATACGCGTTATCCCATGGGGCATCCCAGGCGTGGAGGGATCATCAGTACCTACTCGGCCGACAAGGCGAAGACCCAGATCATATCGTGGGCCGAGTAGGGTCAGTTAGTCATCGAGGACGTCCTCCTGTACTCCCATCTGGTCCGGGCCGACAGGCCGCAGATCTATGCCGCCATTCTGCTCCGCTACAGGGACCTGCCGTCACGCATTCGCGCCCACAACGTCGTCGTTACTGAAATGATGGAGTCGGACCACAAGGATCGGCACCCCCAGCTCAAGTCTCGGAACTTGCCGAAAATCCTTGCATCTCCTCTTCCCGTCTTACCGCCCGTCTGCGAGGAGTTCGTCCGGTTGAACCAGGATATTCTGGACCATGTCCCAGACTCTGCAGAAGGGTGGCATGCGGCTTCCCATGGCCTACCAGCGCGCGGTGTCTTTGGGGCCATCCTTTCGGGTCTCCGTCCGTCTGCCGGACCAGGGTGGCGAGCCGTATTTCTTCGTTGGGGGGCCGGACCCCATGGGGCGGTATGCAGTGGATATTCCTTTGTCTACGACGTAGATGACGAGATGGGCGCTTCTAGGGGTCTAGAAAAACACCCTTCCTTTTACTACGCTTCCGGGGGTTTTTGAGGTGGCCCGACGCACTCGCGCATGAGTTTTCATGCGGTTCATCCATTTTCAAGGAGAGAAGCACTTTGCATGTTGCCTCTACCTCTGCTTCCATCGTTCTGAGCGTTGTACAGGTGCCGCGTGTCGGCCGCGTTTTCCGTGTTCCGCTTCGGTGCTTCCGCCCGTGCTTCTGGAGGTACGTTTGCTGCGTTTGCCGCGTTCTGTTCGTCTTCCCCGTTGCCCCTGAGGCCCTCTTCTCACAAAATGACCACCCCGCTGTACCCCAACAACTGTAAGCAGTGGCTGAAGTCTGATGGAGCGTTGGAGAAGTGGAAGCCGAAGGAGGCGGGCCAGATGAGCTTCGTTGTTTTCCAGCTGAAAGCACAAACATGTATGTGCCCGCAACATGCAACCTTCGTTGTCCTCGTTCGTTTTGTCCGTCACATGCTTACTCGACATTGCCCCTTGATTTGGTTCCCCATGCTTCTCCTCTCTTGATTGCATTCTTTTCTGCACAGCGGGGTACTGGTGCGGGTGGGTCGAGCAAAGGGCCAAGAAGCAGAAGAAGCTGCCGGATGGTTGGGAAGATGGCAAGGCCTTCTACTTGACCACGGTGCAGCTGTACCACGTCAAGGTGCCGAGGGCCGCAAAGAAGGGGGCCCTGCCCCAGGTCTGCGACTGCCGCAGCAAGCAAGATCAGTGGTTCAAGTACAAGAGGGTATGTCAATGCGTTGCACGTGTGCCTCTAGTTTCAGGGGGGCCTAGGCTGTGTTTTCTGCGTTCATGACGTGCTGCATCATTGCCTCCGAACGCGCTTCTGGGAGCGTTCCGTGCGTTATCCGCGTTCTGCGCGTTCCGGTTTCTTGCCTCCACCCCTGCTTGTGGATGCACTCCTTGCGTTATCCGTGTTCTGTACGTTCTTTTGAGCTGCAGAAGGACCGGTTTTGGGCCTGGGCGGAGGACAAGCCGGAAGAAGAAGAGGAGGAGGAGGAGGAAGACGAGTCCTCCAGCAGCAGCAGCAGCAGCACCAGCAGTGCCAGCGCCAGCGGCGCCAGTGGAAGTCAGCGGGCGCCCACTCCGGAGAAGAAGGCCGCAAGGAGTACCGTTTTGGAGAAAGAGAAGGAGAAGCACAAGGAGAAGGAGAAGGACAAGGAGAAGGAGCCAGAGGCAGAAGGAGAGGCGATTGGGCAGCAGAAGCAGGAGCTGGCAGCGGCGGCGCAGGACGTTGTGGTGGTGGAGGGTGCGAAGGGGAAGGAAGGGAAGGCCAAGGAGGGGAAGCCGAAGGGCAAAGAGAAGGGCAAAGAGAAGGGGAAAGAGAAGGGGAAAGAGAAGGCGGGCGGAGTGGGCAGCGTGGGCTTCAAGATTGAAGGAGCGGTGGGTCCCCAGAAGTCCATCCCGGCGAAGACGACTCGCTCCGAGCACTACAAAGACAGCGCGCAATACATGAACGACATGCAGGTGTTATTCACGTCCCATGCGTTGTGTTTTGCGTGCATCCAACCATGCTTCTAGAGGCGTCCGCCGCGTTATGCGCGTGATCCGCGTGCCGGTTCTCTGCTTCCGGACATGCTTCTGGAGGACATTTGTGTGTTTTTCGCGTTCTTCAGGTTCTGGAGTCCGGACTGGCGGAGTATGGGGTGACGCTGGGACGGCTGGAGAAGCACTACCGAGTGTGCTTGAGTGCGGACGCCAGTGGTCGGAAGGATGCTGCCGCTGCCACCCTGCTGCACAGCCAGGTGCGCCCGACCGCGGTGCAGGGTCTGCTGGCCTGTGGCGTTAAGAACGCGCAATCCGCCTCCGCCGCCCGTGAACACTTGGACCGCGTCTACCGGACGTCGGGGCACCGGCAGGCCACGGATGGGATCCTGAAAGGGATCTCCGTTTGTACTGGCTGCGTGGAGGCCCCTGAGAGGCCGCCCAGCGCGCTCGTGGGGACAGAGGCACCGGGCCCGGAGCTGCACGGGGTCCCCTTGGCAGCGCTGAAGGGGCAACACCCCCTTGGGGAGCGGAGGCGACCGCCGCCGTCCCTTGCGAGCCTGGCCGCCGAAGATCTCGTGGACATGAGTACCGAAGACCTCAAAGAGAGATACAAGAGAACGGTCACAATGGCCGGGATGATGGCGTATACCCTCACCGAAGACCGCGAGGAGGAGCTGCCGGTGACGGGCGCGTGGACGATGATCAAGAAGAGGGAGTTGGCGTCGCTGCGGGTATGCTGCGTTATGTACGTTATGTACGTTCCGGTTTTTTGCCTCCCAACGTGCCTCCGGAGCTGCTTCCGGTTGTTCTGCGCGTTCGCCGCGTGATCCGCGTTGCCGAAGTCGTGCTTCCGGACGTGCCTCCAGGGGTAATAATCCTCGTTCCGTGTGTTTTCTTTGCAGATGGCAGCAGATTACGGGGACGCTCGGAGCACAACCCAGTTGCGTCCGCCACCCCCGTTTGGGTACCCCCATCTCCCGCGCCCAGTCCAGCCCCACCACCACCACCATCACCCCTACGAACACCACCATCAGCTGCAACCCCGACCCCAACCGCGGATGTTGGAGCCGGAGCCGGAGCCGTACGTCAAGATGGAGCAGGAGTGGGAGCACGAGTGGGAGTGGCGGGGCAAGCAAGAGTACGTGGATCCGGGAGAAGCGGAAGGGGAATGGTGGGAGCAGTATGAGCGGCCACCGACGCAAGAGGAAGTACCGGAAGCAGAACCGATGCAAGCCGAAGGTAGGGCCACTGTGTGTTCCATGATCTGCATGTCCCCCTAATGTGATTTCGGTCATGTTTCCAGAGGCGTCGGCCGCGTTTTCCACGTCATCCGCGTCCCGGACCGGCGCTTCCGGTCACGCCTCTGGGGGCAGTTGCACTGTCCTGCACGCTTTTGGCGTCCCCTGTACAGAGCCCCGCGTCGACAGGGACCGCAGCATCACGCCGATGGAGCAGAGGAGGTCGCCGATCAACGTGAAGGTCGAAGAGACTGAGGAGGAATCCGCCGACGAGAATGTTATGCCGGAGGTAGGTGTGAGTTCGTCGTTTGTCGCCGTTCACGTTCCGCGCGTTGCGTGCCTGTGCTTCCGACCATGCTTCTAGCGGCGTTCGCCGCGTTATGCACGTGATCCGTGTCATTGTTGGTTTGCTTCCGCCGTGCTTCTGGAATCGTTCGCTGCGTGATCGACGTTATCTGCCTTCTTTTTGCCATTCAGTAACGCCCCAGAAGAAGATGCCGGCCGTCGGAACCTACTTCGAGAGCCCCGTGACTTGGCCAACGCCGGGTTCAACGCAGTCCACGGCCTCTTGGCCGGATGCCGACGAGGCCGTCGGCCGTAAGGCCTCCCAGCCCCACCCGGTGGCGCCCGCATGGGGAAGCCCAATGCCAGCACCCCTTACCCAACAGCCCCCCCACTGGTGGCAACGCGGTTGTGGCGGTTCGTGGCCTGCCCCTTGGACCGGCCACAAACGACCCCACAGCGCTGTGAGTTGATTATTACACCACCAGAGGTCCCAGCCAACCCGCATGGCGGGAAGGGGGAGAGAAAACATTAACGGATACACGGTTTGATTGGGAAAAGAATACGACCCACCATTTTCTGCGTTGCCTGCGTTCTTTGTGCTCTGTTTCGTGCGCCTCTCCCATGCTTCTGGAAGTATTCGCCCGTGTTGTCCGCGTTTTCCGCGTTCTGCGCGTTCCGGTTAGCGTGCCTCCGAACGTGCCTCTAGAAGCTGTGCACACTGTGTTTCGCGTATTTGGTGTGTACTGTGCGTCCCATCATTGCTACCAACATTATTTTAGAGCACTTTGAAATGCCTCTTAATCTCTCGGCTGGTCGCCTCCGCAAGGAGCACTGTGCCACTTCAATTGAGTACGGGTTACGACCCGGGGAGTCCAAACTCGGTGAGCTAGACACGGATGAAATATGGGACTACATGATGAAACCCATTGTGGATGCCCAAGAGGCCATCCTCCGAGCCCGGGAAAGGGAGGACCTCATCCCCTTAGTACCACGGTACAACACCTTCGTGCTGTTGCTGGGCATGGTGCGGCCCATGCAGGTGGATGGCGTCTGGGACCGTGATGGGTTGGTGTACAATGCCTATCTAGCACGGTTGCTATCCCGGGGGCAATACTACGATCTACACAAACATTGTCGCCCGGATGTGGTGGACCTTATTGAGGCGGTTAGTGCCCATTGGGCTGCAGCATGGACCATGGGAGGCGCGGCCATGGGGGATGAAACCCTAGTGCCGCATACGGGCCTTAGGGCAGGCTCCCTCAAGATGTACATTGTGCAGAAACCGCACAACACCGGCATCAAGCTCTATTGCTTGGCCGATGCCGGCACGGGTACATTGTGGACGTGTACCTCTACACTGGCCGCCGTGGTGTCCTCCGCCGACACGGTTGTGGTGCGGGCAACCTCAACGCCCGACAGCTGATGGCGATGTGGTCCAAACAGCTGCCGGCTTACACGGTCCTTGTAGGGGACTCGTTCTTCGGGTCACACGCCACCGCACAACGGCTTGCGCGTGAGGGCCGCCCCTTCATCACCATGGTGCGAAAGGACACGGCCGGTGTCCTGCAAGCCGGTGACCGCATCCAGGCCGGGCAGACGGCTGTGGCCACGGTTGACGGCCACAAGTACGCCCTGCAGGTGTACAAGCAGCCGAAAACTGGAGGCAAACCTCCCAAATTGGTGCCGATCTTGTCCAACCTGTGGTACGCTGCGCGGGGCCCCCTGCACCACACGGGCCGGGAAATCCACCCCCTCGTTGCTGCGTACCGCCAAGTGGCACGGGGGGTGGACTCTGCCAACCAGATGGCGTTGCAGATGCGCCTCTTGGGAAGGCAGATGTCCTGGTCGCAAGCCGTGCGTGGCTTCTTGCTGTGATACGCCGCGGCCAACGCGTTTGCAACCTGCCGCGCCCTAGAAAGGTGCCGTGGCACGGATAGCATGTGGGAGTGGCAGTGGGCCCTCCTTTGTCGCCGGTACTGTACCGATGCGCAGCCGCGACGCAACATCCACGTCCCTGTTGCCGGCGCCCAACGGCGCACTTGTGCACATTGCGGCAAAGGCCGCACACAATACGTGTGTAGCGGTTGCCCGGACACCCCGTTGCATGTGCAATGCTTTGCACCCGCGCACGGGATCACTACAACGGGCACGGATGACGCTGAGGGAAGCGAGCCGCCCCTTAGCCAGGAGACTCATGAGGGGGACGCCGGGGGGGACGACCCGGAAGCGGACGGCGAGGACGAGGAGGAGGCGGATAGCGATGAGGAGGAAGAAGAGGAGGAAGCGGAGGACGCTAGAGGGAGCGTAGAGGACTATACGTTGGAGAACTTCTCCTTCAGCGTGCAGTAGACGGGGTGGCGGAGGCGGCCGTGGTGGGATCGAAAAGGTCATAGCCGCCAAGCCTCTGCCATCCCCACCCATGGGGACCAGTGCGAAACCTGGGGGGGACCAACCGCGTAGGCTGGATACCCAACTGTGAGGACGCGGCCCCCCCAACATAGGTGTGCTGTATTTTACGCGTTATCCGCGTTCTGCGCGTTCCGGTTCAGTGCTTCCGCCCTTGCTTCTGGAAGCGTTTTCCGCGTTCTCCGCGTTATCCGCGTTCCGGAGCGTTGTGGAGCGTTATCCGCGTTCTGCGCGTTCTCCTAGCTTACGGGGATAACGTACTAGCAGGTATGGTGAGTGGAAGCCCAAAAATGGCGCTTCTGTAGACAAAGGAATATGGGCCCCGCCAGTGACGCTGTGGCCAATCTGCAGGCCCAAGTGAAGCAGCAACGTGCCGAGATCGATCGGCTCTGTAAGGCCGTCCAGCTTGCCTCTAAACCCACGGCTGTACCGCAACCCAAGCCCGGTGGCCAGCCCGGGCCCACTGATAGGAGCGGGAAGGCCCGTCGGGACCAGCAGCCAGGGCAACCGCCTAAGTTCCCGGTTCAGCGGGGCCAGCCTCGCGGGGGTCCCGCTGGTGGCGGTGCTGACGACACCACCGCCCTTGTGCCACGTGGCGTGACAGACGACGGCGCGTCCGGCGATCCTTCCGCCCAGATAGGTTTTGGAGCGGTCCTCTTGGCTCTCTGGAGGACGTGAATCAAAACAAGGGGCCAGCTTCAGCCGGGGGCGGCGGGCTCCGCCCTGGCGACCTTCGGGGCGTGTCCCTCGATGGCGAATTGAGTCACCTGGATTTGGACTTGCGGATGGCTCCCGCCTTCCCCAAATACGTGCCTGCCGCTTTATTCTAGCGGGTACGGACGGAGGAGCGTCCGTTGCTCCGCTGGGATCTGGCCCGTGACCTGGTGGCGCGACTCCTCTCCATTTTGGAGAGGCACTCGTGTGCCATTATGGCGGTGCACATTCGGTATCATTGGACTACGGCAGTTGTCCGCCGGGTTTCTGGGAACCAGGCCACCGTCATTTACGACTCCGCCCGGCATCCGGCCACCGCCCCAGACATCACTTTCCATTTCACGCGCGATCTCGGCCTCCCACGGCCGGTGATCGTGGCTCATGCGAAGTAGTTCCGGGGGTCGGCTGAGTGCGGCCTCCATGTCTTTTTCGTGGGCGCCTGGGCCGCGTACGGCACCAAACCCTTGCCACAGGCACAGCTGACGCCCCCACACTACATCGCCCTCCATGCGTGGCGGGCCCTGTTGACTGAGTGCCGCCCCTTGACGCGGTATCTCACGGCGCTCCTTGCCGCCGCGTGTCCCGCCTTTGCCTCCATGATCGGCTTTGACGACGTCGTGCGCGGTGGGGCCCCGGCGTACTCTTCGATTCCCCTGTTGCCTCCTGCAGGTGGACCTGGGGGGGTCTTGGGGCTCTGCCCGGTGCGCTATCCCCTCGACGTGCCCGAGGAGCCTCCACTTGTGGCCCATTGCACACGCGCAGGGCGATCGGCGCACGACGCCGACGCTTAGCGAGCCGCGGCAGCCACTTTCGACCCGGCGAGTTTGACCGAGGAGTTCGTTGTGCACGCGCCCGTGCCCCTGTCGTGGTTCCTCTCCCGGGCCGCTTCCGCCGGCCTGAGCGGGGCGACTGTTGCCCTGGTCCGCAAGTTCTACCATCACTGCGACACCGATGGAGCCCTGCCCGGCTCACCTCGACCACTGCGGATTCGGGCTTCGGGGCAACCCGACGTGATTGTCGCGCCGACCGCCCACTTCTCCGCCTCTTCCGCGACCGCGCAACCCAGGTTGTGGCCTTAGTCTTAGGCCACGCAAACTGCCCACCCCCGTGGCACACTTTTGCCCGGTTCTATACCCAAAAAGAGCAGTGTAAAAAACTCCCCTTTTTTGAATGTGTATTTTCGCGGCCGATGAAGTTAGGGGTTCAAAACACCCTTTCTACACTACTACTTCATGATGATTGAAAATGCTGATCTCAAAAGTATGTTTCCCATGATTGCAGCTGGGGCCAGCACCTTCCTTGACGAAAAGTACTTGTGGGATGTCCCGCAATTACATTTGTTGGTGATATTCAATCGTGCACATGTTGGTTACTATAGTCACCGCGTATTGGACATGTCTTGTTACTTTGTATCTTTGGTATCAAGTTTATCATTGAAGCAGCTGGGGCCAGCACCTTTGCAAGCAATTTCACCTTTCCTTGGTTCTCTTTGGCAGAAAGGTGCGGGTGCCAGCACCTGCTGACTCAAATGGTCTTCTCGAATCCCCCTTTGGCTCAAAGTAGCTGGTGCCAGCACCTTTCAATGCAATCGAGTCTCTGAGATGATGTTCCGGACTATGAGTGCTGGCACTAGCACCAACTCCAGTGAGCAACCTGGTTAGTACCGTTCCCATATCCATTCCACCGATGTTTATCTTCATAAGGTACGTGCATCTCATTGAAGGATAGGGAGTGTGCTCTGTTTTGCCACCATGTGCATCGTGTCTTTTACTTGCATCACCAGACTTTTGTAATGAAATTTTCCTACTCCGTTGTTCGGCATCTACTACGTACTGGACATTATTCAAATGGGTGTTCTTTATTACGTGATGCCCATGCTGGCGAGCCGGGGGTTCTGATGCTAGTGCACCTATTGGCACAGGTCCGCTGCAACCGTCGTACTCGTAAGACTGTACCTCAAATTGTTGTTGCAAGTAAGCAAAATAGGAAGCCTCGTTGGTTGTCCGTTTTCACGAAACAGTTATATATGCTATGGTCTGTCCTGCACAAGGCTGCACGTCCAACTAGTAAGGTATCACGGAAGGACACACTTACAGGTCAACCTTTGACGCAGGGTGTTCGCCGTGTTTTAGCAAACTGTGGTGTTGTTACCAATCGCCCTGTACCACTAACTGCCAAGGCTACCTCGGCTGCACAACAACTGTGGTCGTCCATGTCAAACCACCAAATGGCTATGTGGTTTGATGGATTGGTTTGGTGCCCGAAGAGGTCTACTACTGACCCAGAGCATCCCAATCCCAGCATGAACCTGACAGTGTTTGCAATGTTGCACACTACAGACCTATGTCCCTTCCCTGGGCATCCGTCTTTGGTAACCGTGGGGGGACAGCTGGACTGAGCTGTGCATTCCACTGCTACTGCACTTCGCTCCTTGAACGATGTTACACGGGTTTCGCTTGCTGCGGAGCCTGAGTTTATTTGTGTTCCCCTCGATATTAAACGGGACAACGTTAGGTCACTACAATTCCGGCCACTGTTGTTGACCGATTTGACTACCGGTGGGATCCTTGATTTGCTACACATTCTACAAGAGATCCAGGACATACAGCGGCACACCCGGCGCCCCATGCCCCTAATAATTGATATGAAAATACATTTTTATTTACTGCGTTTTTTGTACGGGGAGTCATATGTGCAGTACAATTTCCATGAGCATCTGTCCATGTTGCCTTGTATGTACGGTGCGTGGCACCCTTACAAACACACTGCCCTTGAGGTATACAAGGCCTTCTTTCCTATCTTTGCTGCCTTGGAAAACTGTAATTTGCAACTGGGTGCCATGGTGTACCACCACCGTAAGCTGCTCCACATTGAGAAAGTGGTAGCAGCACTACTACTTGTAGGTAACTCTGTACGTGTACGTCTTCAACGCAAATTGGAATGGTTGCAGCTGGCACCAGCATCTCTCTCATCAGTTCAAGTTGATACAGCTACCCGTTGGTTACAAGGACTGCAGTCCTTGTTGTTTAGTTATGTCCCTGCGCTTTTTGCGTTAGGCGTACAGGTACGCAACTGCAACTGGTCAGGGCGACAGCCAGGCACTGGTCAGGCAGCCCACACAGTTTTGCAATGGAGCCTGTTGCTACATCTGTTTCTTACTGGCGATTGGGACGCCAAAACTGAATACGTTCGCAGTTCGAGTGTCACACTTGCAGTGTGGCAGGAGTGGATGAGTAATACCCTAGGTTGTCTCTTTGCTGAAGAGATTGGTGAGGCCCTGTTGTCCCGGCTCTCCGCCCGGGTCAAGCTCCATCCAAATGCATTATCGCAACCCGCTCTAATGGACTTGTTCCTCAGCATGCCACACCCGCGCATGGGCACCAAAACCCTTCGCGGCAAGCTACGCACTGGTCTGTGCGATCTTTTTCGAGCACGCCTCCGTCGCTTTATCGCCTGGTGTACCAGTCCCCAGCTTTTGTTTGCCCCATTTACTACAGCTAAAACCACTGCTTTTGTTGGCCTTCTACCTGAAGGACACACGTTTCCCAAGCCCATCCTTGATTCTGTTAATGAGGCTGCTCTGCGAAAGGTTTTTCGCAGGAGTGTGCTGTTATTATTATCCAACCGGTCCCCTCCGGAAGGTGTTACTGAGTACTTGGATCAATGCAATTTTAGGAGAGACCCTGCAGAGGTTGCACAGCTCACTAGCCTAATGGAACGGTTCCGCACACGGAACAGGCGCGGGAAAGGGGGGGGGAAGGGCAAGGGTAAGGGTGCCCCTGATGCTGATGATGCTGATGCACCAGATCGGTTTGTGGGGGTAGAGGATGACCACATATCCGTGTCCAGTGCTGATTCCCTTGGCTCCCTAGGGCATCTGGTAGTTGATGTGGATACCATGAGTGATGCCCCCCCCCCCCTTGGTTTTGCTTCAAGAGGAAGACGAATTCAGTTTGCCTCCCAGTGACGAGCAGGAGGGGGCAGTGTTCCAAGAATAACCCCCCGCCCCCCTGCCTAACTATAGGGTAGGGTTACGCTTGTCTGCATGAGTAGCTGGTGCCAGCATTCCCTCCTATTGTTCCTGCTTTCCTCGCTGCACATTGCACACACACCGTTGTCTGTTGTCTGTCGCACTGTTTTCTGTTCGGTCTGTTTGGTCTGGATGCAACGGAATCAAAGTCTGGCATGTGTACTGACCAGTCACGGAAACATGATCATTTGAGACGGCCGTCTCCTTCCAGGGCTTTGGAACAAGTGCGCAATTTACCAGTGCCATGTCAATAGTAGCGAAGCGGATGCCGCTGTCGGGGATTAATTGACTGCGATGTGCGCTGCCCTTCGTATGGACAGAGCCACTGACACACCGCTCAATTTGCGCCATTTTCTGCTGAAAATGCTGTTCCATTACCGATTTCTGTCGATTTGCCACACCATTTCCCTTCAAATGAGACTCTTCATCATAATGTCAGATGCAACCCCTGCTGAGGGTGCTGGTGCAATGTCACCTCTACCAATGACACCGTCAACGAACGGGGGATTCCTAAGCCAGTCTCAGGATGTGACGGCATCACAGCCAGTTCCAGCGCCAGGTGGTAAAGGAGGCAAGAAAGACAGTGCACTGAAGATCAAGCTCGCGGACCACTGTGAAAAAAAGGAGGTGGAAATACCCTTGGAGAAACTGCGATGGGACGAGAAGATGCAGTTTGGGCAGATACGAAAGTGGTCTGAGGATGAGGTACCGAACAAGGTAAAGGACCTGAAGGAGCGCCCGCCGACTACCCTTATCCGGATTGTAATATGGGGTGATGGAAGTATGCTGCCTTCTGTGCGCACAGTTTGCTGTTTCGTTACCAATAACGTTCGTCGGTGCTGGTGCCAGCATCGCTTGTCCAAAATTGCCGTTGACTTTGATCATTTGTGACCGGGTGCAATATCAGGTGGGATCTACTGGATACTGTCTGGCCAGCACATAGTGGAGGCTGCTCGGCGCGTGAAACTGGAGCCGGAGAAGCGAAACTTGCCCCCTCCCCGATGGTGTTCCCATTTCTTGGCGACTGTTGTGCGGCCTGAGACCCCGTTGACCATTCTTGAGTCCGTGGCAGGAATCAGTCAAGCCAACCAGACAACACGAGCACCAACTTTGTGTGAGAGAGTTCAGCGACTGGTGGTGGAATACGAAAGGGATACCGAGGGGAACTTGACTGCCAGAGAGCACCTGACGAATTTGTGGGTGAAAGGTGGATTCAGCGCTCAAGATGGCACACTGGTGTGTGCCTGCCCGTCAGCACGTCCGTTTGTTTGTGGTTTCATCGCCCTGTCAACGTACTCCGCCATCTGTTGCCCGGTGTGAATCCTGTGGTACCCCTTGTAGGCCAATATGATAAAGCAGTGGTCTCCTGTGGCTCTGTTGGTGAGTACTTGTGGACGTGAAGCAGCGTTTGCAGTGCAGATGCTGGAGGCCCGCGGTCATAGCATGACTGTGAATCAAATGCGTTGCTTCAAAGGACAAGTGCCCCCCGATATCCGGACAATCTGCAAGTTTATGGCTGACACGGCCAATGGTGGAGCACAGCTCAAGAAGATGGGAAAGCAATTGAAACTGGATCGGTTATGGAGTTGGCATCTGTGTCATCGTGAGAACAATCTCATCCATGAATCTCGCCGTATGTTTGCCCTCCCATAAGGATGCATCTGCGGTGGCTGTTCGATTGCAATTTGTTGTGAGAGGTGCTGGGGCCAGCACCCATCGTTCGGAAATGCCGTTTTGGTGCCTGCAAACACTGGGGTCTCAAAGTTTGTACTATGATTGCTAAGGTGGACTGGGTGAACGAGAAAAGTGTGAATCCCTCCTGGCAAGCCGAAGTGACTCGTATTTCAAGACATACACGTGGCGTTGGACAGAAGAGGACCCTTTTCCACCGTGGAAATACGTTGTCAGTGCGCCGATTTGGAAGGATGTTAGCTATGTTGGTCTGCGAGAATCTTTGTCGAAACCACTGGTGTCACCAACCGTCCAAGCGAATCAGGACAATTTCTTCACTGTCGACCTGCACATGGGTGCCACTGAGGAGAATTCACAGGTCTGTGTGCTACCCCGGTTGCAAAGCGATTCACTGACGTCACTGCTTGGCCTTCACTCGGAACTTCACTTGGAACATGAATGTGTTGCAGTTGGAAGGGGACTCGGACGGAAAACTACTGGTGCTGCCAGCTGCAATTGGCTCGGCCATCCCAGCAGTAGTGGCTGGTATCTCTTTTACAATGGTGTACATTGAGCCCCCCCGTGGCTTTACCCTGGGCAGCCATGCATTGGTCAGTACAGTGCTGCAGCGAGGCGTTCTTGTTGTTGTTGCCTGTGAGCCTGGTGATTGTCGTGGCATTGCGGACAGTCTTCGTGAACAGCACCAAGATACGGGGTTCTGTGCTATTAAGCTGTCAGTGTACCACCTCAACAAGAAGTCACCACAATTTACTATGGGGTGTACTGAAGTGAATCTTCTCTCGAAACATCCGCTGCCACAAAAGGTATCTAGACCACACTGGGACCCTGGTTGTTCGGACACGCGCTCAAAAATCACAACAAAATGGTCGTTTCACCTCGTTGCAGCTGGGGCCAGCTCCTTTCATTGAAGAATTGCTTTTTTTCCCCCTTTAAGGTGCCTCGATACATTACTGTGACGGATTTCCCAAGTGGGGGGTACCTGCCCGTGGAGATTGTTGGTTACTTGCTGACACTGGCTGGTGAAATGGTGGTGTACCAAGAAATATGGCTGATGCTATTGTCCTCCTCCCACGCATTGCCCGGGGCCCTCACAGTTCGATTTCATATTCCTGTCAATGTGGTGGTTGGTATCCTTGGGGATACGGCAATTAAGGACTTTGTCACACATGCTGTTGCTGGATGCAAGGAAGCTGATGGCCTGCCGAATATTGACTGGACTGGGGTGACAAATCAGATGCTCCATGGGGTACCCGTTGATTGCAGGGGAAAATTCCGCAAGCTTGAGGACGTAGAACAGGGGGACGAGGATGAGGATGGAGAGGAAGTGGCCGAGCATGAAGCAGAGCCGTTGGCCCAAAAGCCGAAGCCCGAAAAAAACCGGTGCCAAGCGGAAGCAGGATGAGGAGAGCAGTAGTTCGAAACGTGCAACTCCAGGGAAGGCTACGAGCAATGGGGCACAGCAGTCTGCGACTGGCGGGGAGAAGTCCAACAGTGAAGGCGCCGCTGGTGATCCTGCTGACACTGTGAAACCCAAACGACTTGGATTTACCAATTGGACTGCCCGGATCAACAGGGCTGCTGCAGCAAAGAAGTAATCATGTTTCTTGATCCCATAAAGACTGGTCCAGTGCTTTGCACTACAGCGCTGTCAGTGTTCGTCTTGCACAGTCATGCACTTGTCCGCTGGTTTTGTTGTTACACATCACTCACAATACCTCTGCTTGGTTTGCACCTACTATTTCTTTGTTTTCCTCAGGAAGTGCTGGCACCAGCTACTCTTTGCCCAATTGCTTGTCTTCATTGCCATTTTTCCAGGTGTTGGTGCTCGCCCCAGCTGCTCAGTTGTATTTTCATGTAAACAGCCCTGTCTTTCAGGTACAACAATTTACAGGTGAATTTTGCATATACTTCGCAGCGGTGACTCCTATGTATGGTTGTGTATTCGCATATGATACTACTAGTGTATTACAAAGCATACGATTCGAAGTTCCCAATGTGGAAATAGAGACACTGTGTCAGCGTGCTTGTTCGTGTCCACAGTTGAGGGGGGGTCCAGAACAGCGTGATTTTACAGCTTCCTGTTTACATGGTGCAATAAGCCCTACATGTGCTTTTCCTCCGGTATCACACCTTCAATCCAGGAAATGGGAAGTGGGTTCAATAAATGAAGATGAAAGAAACGTGTTTGAGAGCCCCCAAAAAGGCCCTGTTTTTGTGCCTACAATAAGACACCATCAAAATGAGCCCACATACCCCCCCATCTGGTGCTGGCACCAGCACCAGACGAAGATGCTGGTCTGCCACCTATGCTTCCGTGAAGGTGGGCAGTTTGCGTGGCCTAAGTTAGTGAGGGCCCGGGCCGCCGCGCAGGAGGATAAGCTGCACATGGCCTACCGTGCCTTTCAGCGGCAGACGTACTTGACTGACACCGCCGTGGATGCCCCGATCCTGGACACCGTCTTTCGTGACCCACCGTCTACGGGATGGAGTTATCTGCCCTGCAGGGCCCTTACCTGGTGGGAGGGGCGTTGTACCCTGCCCGCCGGCATCGGGTGGGACCCAAGCACGCTTACCAGCAAGGTCGCTACGGTGGCGCACATCGCACCGGAGCAACACTTCGTGGCCTTCGCCTATGCGGGCGGAGCAATTGTCGCTCGGGACAGTTGGCACGGGGCGGGCGCGACGGGCGCGCGGTTTGACGCTCGCAGGGCGGCCTACGGCGACGCCACGTTGCGCTGGGCTAGCGTCTTCGCTTCTTTTCTCCGTCGCCATTGCGCCCAGCCCGTTCAGCTCGAGGCTGTGTACGCGCCCTGTCTTCGCCAGCAGGAGACAGAGTTTGGGGTCGAGGCCGTGAATAATACCCTCCAGACCGTCTACGCGCTCGCCGGGCCGGGGACCCTTACTAGGGCCCACATTCGTGAGGCCCACAACTTCTATCTGGGGCTTTCACGGGCAGGAGTTGAGCCGGCAGATCGCCCGAGTTTCCGCTGGTCCGTTTTGCCGTCTTGTGCTCCACCTACGCTGGAGCCGTCCCCTATGCCCGATTCGTCCGTCTCCTTGGTGCCGGTGCCTTTCGTGGAAGCGGCGCGCCCACCTGGGCTGGTTTCTCTGCCCGGGGTGGGGCCCGGTCGCCCTTCCTTGCACTGCCCGCTGCTGAACAGTCCCAGGTGACACGGACTCGGCGCGGCGAGGTTGTCCCCATCCCTGACCCAGTCACCCATGGGGAAGTGACGCCGCCCGCGGGGGCTCACGCACGCGCCTCTACCTCCTCGACGTCGGCGACAGAGCCGTCATCGCTGGGTACGGCGCCACCCGCCGCGCCCCGGGATGGGGTCGCTGGGCCCGGGTCGACTCGGGTCGGATCCCGCGGGACATGCCGGGACTGCTCGAACCCCCGGTCGCCCAATCACGTGTGCGGAGGCTTGGGCCACTGGCCATTGTCGAGACCGCTAAGAGGACGGATCAGCGATGTGGGTGCGCTACTACCATGCGCCGGGGTTGCCGCCTACCAGCCTTGGAGATCGCGGGGGTGCACACTTGGTGGGTCCATGCCTCTTTGGCCCAGCGCCACGCCGTTCTCCGCGTCCTCGATCCCGAGGGGGAGCCGCAGAGGGACGCTGTTTCTACAGGGGACGCGTGCGCTACAGGGCCGTCCGCCGACCGCGGTGTTTTTCGCGCCGCGGGAAGGCGCACCGGCCATGCGTCACAATGAAGTGGAGCGTGCGCTCCGTGACGTGCCGCGGGGGTCGCATATCCGCCTATCCATGGAGCGCCGTGGGGCCCATCCGGTCCAGTGCGTGGCGCGGCTGCTGCGGGCCCCTACTTGGTCGGCCTTGGGCGAGGCCGAGGTCCTCGCGCGCTGGTGCGACAAGTGCTGTCAGTTTGAGTCTCAGGATCCGGCCTACCTTCAGCTCCTGGACCCTGACTTCACCTATTTTACCCTCGGCCGTGTTCAAGCTCTCCCGGAGTTCGTGTCGAGCTGTGGCTATGAGGACGACGACAACATGGGGAGCGACTATGGCGACGAGGCCGCGGATCCCTCCGAGGTTGATGCCCTGCGTAACCCGCTCGACGATCCGGCGCGCGCTACGCTCGTGTTCATGGACAGCGCCCCCGCGGGCACCTGGAGGGTCCTTGATGCCAAGAGGTGGCACCCGCTGGGCAAGGCCTTGGAGTGTTCGTGCCATGTGCATCCCCTCGTGTGGTCCGGCATGTCACCGAAGACACGCTAGTCCCACCTACGACGGATTCACCGTATCCGCCATCTCCCGGACGAGTTCAACAACACGCCCCTACCAAAGGCGGTGGTCGAGATGGTTGTCCGGGAGGCCAGGAAGCGCCACTGGGCCTGGAGCACCATTTCGTCCTCGCTGTCCACAGTGGCGTCTGCCCTGCGTGACCTCCAGTACTACGTTCCGTCCTACAATGGCGCCGTCATCGACGTTCGGACGGACCCCTATTTTTGCGGGGCGGCGTCCCATGCGACACGCAAGGCAAGGGTCACCGCATTACGTCCACAGAAATCAGCCCCTCTGAGCTACGCCGACTTTGACGTGCTCGAGGCCCAGCTACGGGGGAGCGATGCCTGGTACCTGCTGCAATTGGCTTGGCACCTGGCAGCGCGCGTCGGCGACACACGCCGCCTCGACCCGGAGAACGTGCGCATCGCGGACACCGCAGGGGCTCACGGCAACGTCGCGGTCGAGGCCCTGTTCACAGAGGGCAAGGGTGCGTTCTTTTGGGGCCGTACACCATTCACAGTACTATGCCTGCCCCCGTGGCCAAGCAGCTGAAGGCGTTTTTGCACGAGCGGCGACAGGCGGCGCGGCAGGCTTCCCCGCAGCGGGACCCGGGCGACGCGCCCTATCACGCCTTCTCCCAAACTGCCCAGCGTGAGCTGTCGGTGGCCTTGGGCAGGTTCCCCGATCACAGCTGCCGCGGCATACGCCGCGGGGCCTTGGTCTGCAACGCTAGGGCAGGGGCTACTTACGCCTAGCTCCAGCTGCTGTCCGGTCACAAGCGCCGGGATACCCTCCTCCGTTACCTCGGCTGGGGGCATGAGAGCACTGAAGCGGCGGGCGCAGCCGCCTCCAGGGCGGCTAAGCTCTCGCGGGCGGTCACCCCGACGGGCGGGGATGTCGCCGCCCCGATGAAGATTGGACGCTGGTCGGGGTTCAACGGGGAGGGTGGACGTCGTGTGCGGGCCCCACCGTCTCTGTTTCCGCGGCAGGCGCCGCCGTCATCTGAGTTAGGGCTGACGGATGACTATGATGGAACCCAGGATGCGCTCAAGGACTGGACCCTCCATGCCCATGCCGTCTCCACTGTCGACCTGCCGGCGGTGCGCGCCTCCGTCGAGTCTGATGACCTCCGGGCGGCCTTTGACGGGGCTATCAGTCTGCTCCAGAGCGTCGGGTGCTATGGCATTGCCGATCGCCCGCTCCTCGCCGCATAGCAGGTACCCGTCTCCAAGTTCACACACGAGCAGTGGACCCGATTCTTGGAGGTGGGGAAAATACGACCCCTGGGGGGCCAGGAGATTCGCTCCGGCGTGCGTGGCCTCGCCGTGCCTCAGCCTGCCAAGCGACGCTGGCGCCCCGTCTTTGAGACCCTTTACAATCCCTTCTTCCAGCAGTCGCTGGTTCCCCCGCTATCCTACCCCTCCCGCGTCGAGCGCCGCCGCTGCATTTCGGGTTACACATACCGGCTGGAACTCGACCACTTCGCCTGGTTCGACCAGTTTCCCCTGCTGGGCGTGGGCAGTTATGATGTCGTGCGCTCTGCCATGCCTGTTCAGTGGGAAGGTGCCGAGCATGAGCTGTTCTGTCTGGAGCGCCTCCCCATGGGTGCCACGCAATCTTGCGGGGTCGCCAACACAACCACATGGGCGCTCATGGAGCCCATCATCAGGATGGATGGGGTGTTCATTACCTCCATGGTCGACAACGTCATCATCTGCTCCAACGACTCGGACCGTTTCATGGAGGCCGTACAACTATACCTAACGCTCGCGGAGCGGTGTTCGGCTGATCTGAACGACATCGAGGTTGCGGGCCGCAAGGTTCCCTTGCCCTCCGATCCGGAGGATATTCTGCGCCTAGGCGCACAACTCGGCTCCGGGACGGCTGCCTTCTCGGGGGAGGAGTATGTGGGCCACCAGGTGCGGAATCAGCCGCGCAAGGTCGCTAAGCTGATGGCCGCCTTTGCGCGGATGCGGGATGCGTGCGAAGACCCCAGGGTCGTGGTGACGCGCCGTCAACTCGCCTCCTTTGTGGGGCCGTGCTCGTGGATGGCAAACACCCTCAACGTCTCGCTGCGGGAGCATTGGAACGTACTTCGCTTGTTCTCCCGTGTGGCCCAGCAGGTCGGTATCTGGGATATGCAGTTGCCCATCACGCCCATGGTCCTCGACGTCTTGACCCCACTGTTCACGGTTTTGGCCGTCAACCAGCCCCTTGTACCGCACTGCCCGCCCTTGCCATCTCTGGTGGACGACGACTACGCGGCGGTGGCCATCGTGGACGCCAGCGGCACGGGGTATGGGGCGTATGTCCGCTTTACAGATGGGCGCATCTTTGAGATCATGGGAGGTTGGCATGGTCATCTACCACACTCGGCGTGGAGTGAGCCCATTGGGGGGCTCAAGATCGTGGAGTGGCTTCAGGGGCGCCTTCCGCAGGGCGCTCGGATTGTACTAGTCACTGACCACAGCACCATGTGTCATGGTCAGCTTCGGCCCGTTTCAGCCACTGGCGCCTACCACCTGAACGCCTTTTTCAGGGCCCTGTACTTCTTCAGCCCTGATGCTGCCGTATTTTACGTCGCGGGCCCTGAGAACATTGCCGACGCTCCTTCGGGCGCTGCCCGCTTGGGCAGCCCGCAACTTGTTAAGGAAAAATTTGACATGCAATTTCCCCCGCTGGCTGCCTTTTTCCATCCGTTTCTGCAGCCCAGGGCGCGCCCCTTGGTGGTGCGTCTGAGTGCTTGTCACCTGTGGGCAGGCCTAGTCTGTGAACCTCTCGGTGCCTGGGGGTTGGTTGCTGTTTTTTAACATTGAATTATGTGTGAGAGGGGTGGTCATACGCCACTTTCGTACCGATGGGAATTGTTTCCGAGGTCCAGCCCGTTTTGGTGTATTGTCTATCTGTTGGATTTGGCTGCTGCAGTGCAACAACTTATAGGTTATTGTAGCTTGCACTCCCTCCTCTGCTGTTCCTTCACGCTCAGGTGAAGGGTTTTTCCCTTTTTCCTTGGTAGCCTAAGCTACACGCCTTGTTTTTGTTGCCCGCCACCGCCCACTTGCACCGCCTTTGTTTATTCACGTCATCAGTTTCGCCAGGGCGACCGCTGTTTATTCGCGTCATCAGTTTCGCTAGGGCGACCGCTGTGTCGCCCTGGGTCTCCCAGCCTATAACTATCCGCCAGAGCCATTTAGGCCTAGTGGGGTGTTCATACGCCACTTTCGTACCGATGGGAATTGTTTCCGAGGTCCAGCCCGTTTTGGTGTATCGTCTGTCTGCTGGATTTGGCTGCTGCAGTGCAACTAGCCGCTTTGGATTCCTTCCCATGTTGGGGAGCCCTTGGCACATATGGGGATGACTTGGCAAACAAGCAATAGATTATTTCATTGAATTACCCTCTTGCTTGTGCAATGTTTGTGGCCATGGGCCTGCTATCCTGAGGGGGCATTTTGGGCGGCGGTAAAAGCCAACTTGTTCTAGATAAACCCGCCGTAAAAGTAGCGGGCAGTGCGCGCAAAGTGCATGTACTCCCCCTTAGGGCCGAGGTGCTAGCGCGGGGCCTCGGGAGGGTTGGGGCCTTCGGTATCCCTAGGGAAATTTGGGACCAACTTGTCCCGGGGTACTTTGCTTTGGTGGTGTCCGGAATATTTTCTAGCATGCCCCCCCCCCCCCCCCCCTCCGAGGAGCCGCGGATCATGGTGCGCGCGCTGCGCATGCTGTATCCCCCCCCCCCCTCCCCGGGTCACCTGGGCCCAATGGCAGTGTTTTCCCCATCCCCCAGTCATTGGAGAAGTGCAGCCTTATAGTTAATTTGATTGCTGTAAATACGGCGACTATGGAGCAGCCTGACCATTTTTGCCTCCCTACGATGGAAATTTTGGCTAGGTCTTGGTTTTTCCTTGCCCGATGTATCATCCACTGCCCCCGCGTATTGCAGTGTGTGGGAAGTGCTGCTCCTGCTGGGGGCCGGGTGGGGTGGGGGTGACGAGCTGTACTGTTGCCATACGGATCTCAGTAATTGGTTTTGGTCCCTAGTCCTCCTTGGGGACTTTTGGGGAGCATTTGGCATCGCGGGGGCGTCGTGGCTTTCTGGTGCTTCCGCCCCGTGCTGTGCAAGCAGGTTTCGGAGGGGCTTATTGCATTTGCAGGACTGGTTGGAGTTTCGGTCTTGGTGTACGTGGACGACGTCATGGGCGGGGGTAAGGACATGGTGCGGCGGTAGTCCGATAAGGCCATATCGGTCTTGCGTGCGGCAGGGGCAGTGATTAGTCCCAAGTCTTGGCTGGATCCAATGCACGAGTTGGTTTTGTTGGGTAAAACACTGAATTTGCAGCGGGGGTCCCCGCACATGTTGGGGCAAGCATGGGTGGCGCCGTTGGCCCATTGGATAAGGTTGTCTATAGTGCTTGTGGCTGGAGGCGCCTGCAGCAGTTTTTGGGCAGGGCGCAGTGTATTTGCTGGCCGTCGGTGGGGCATTCCCCCCATTTGGCAGGGGTGTGGGCCCACGTCGTGTGGGTGTAGCCTAGCAGTCCCTTTACCCCCCTGGCCCTACTCAAGTCTATGACGGTGGTGTGTGGGCTCGTGTCGCGAGGGTGGGAGGTGGTGCGGCCCCCGCACATCCCCCCCCCCCCCCCCCCACCCCATGTTTATTTATGTGGATGCTGCTCAGGTCTCAGTGCAGTACATATTGGGTTTTTTTTCTACAGTGCTGGGGGCGCGTAGTGCCGTTCCCCCATTAGCAACCTGCAAACTAGCAGTGCGCCGAGGCGCTTCCTCTGCTGTGGGGGCTGTGTTTGATTTATAATGCGGGGTTGCGTGAGGTCCACCTATTCGGGGACAACGCGGTGGCGGCGTTGCAATTTTTTGCGTTGCAAGGTGTCCATAGGTCAGACCTTCTGGCACCTGGTGCTGAAGGCACATGTTTACTTGTTGGCATTCGCCAGTCTGCTGGCGGTGTTCCTGCATTGGGTGCAGGGGATTCCAACCCTGCTGACCCATCAGCGGGTTGACCTCTCATTTTGGGCGGGACAGGGGACTAGCCAATGAGGTGGTGAATTGGCCGTTGGCTGTTTTGTGGGCGTTTCCCCAGTGGGGTGGGCTGAGCTATGGTTTAGCTCTGTTTGCACTGTGTATGTGTGTGTGTGTGTGTTGCATGCCTGCTGCTCCACCACACAAATTTTTTTTGGTTTGTTGATACTGCACCCCACCCACCCACCCATGGTGGGGTTCTACTGTTCGGTGAATGTATCCATTGCCCCTCTGGGGTTCCATTTCTGCCCCATGGGAGGCGGCACACTGCCAAGTCTCGGTCTGTATTTTGCTTGAGTGCTTGTCTGTGTGCATGTGTGTCTTCCCCCCCCCCCCACAAAGCCCGGCTTATGACACCCCCCCCCCATCAGAGCCCCCCCACCTGGGCCTGTTGAGGGCCCCTTCGGGCCCCCTACCGGCCCCTACCGAGGGCTACGGGCAGCACGAAAACATGTTCCCTAAAGCCCACGGGGTGCCAGATTCAAAGAAGGTTAGCCGGGGAGACCCGAGTGTGAGGCCCGCAGAGCGTAGCACAAGAGCCGACTTGGCTAGCCCTCTTTGACTCTAGCACCCTATGGGCTTTAGAGGCCATATTATCAATGGCCCTCTCCCGTTGCTCGGGGTGGATTAATTGAGCCGGGCGGATTCAAAAGGCCCAACTACCATTGTTTCCTTGCTGCGCCTTACGGCCTAACTTTTGGGTGGGGTTAAAACTGGCCTAACCACCATAGGTTCTTTGCATCACCTTTGGCGCCTCACAAACCTAACTTTTGGGCGAAGTGCCATGCGGATGGATCCCTTGAAAGCCCCATAGCACGGGCATAAAACTCGCTAACTCTGCACACTCCTTTGTCACAAATATTTTTCTGTATGTGGGGAAGAGAGTCCGCATTTTTGATGGCCATGAAAATATGGCCGCCCCCCCGGACCGCCCGAGAAATGGTCCACAGGCAAGTGGACCTTCTCCAGCCAGCATTGCACTAGTATGTGATAGTTATCTTGGGAGCCACATTGTGGCATACTAAGTGGCTTGCCATTAGCATCCTTTCCTACTCTTGTGTAAACGGGATCAGGATGGGGTTTCAGTTGCACGTGATTCTTGGGTCTGGTCAAATAGCTGAGGCCTAGGTCACGAAAGGGGGGGGTATAGTTTGCATGTTTTGAAATCCCCAAGGTGGGTAGCAAACCACCCCGCACCCTTCATGTCCGATTGTCAATACGATGGGCAGAGGACATCTCATCTGGGGGGGTTACCCGCCGCCCGCCATTGTTGCTGCCTACTGGCAGCTTGCCAATGGGGGTTGGCAGTGCCAACCAACAGGCACTGGAGCACCACGAAATAGACCGGTTCAAGTGCTGGCCAAAGCCTTTGAAGGCCTTTATCTACAGGTATGCCATTGTAAATACGTATACTATTGCGAATCGCCAAGGCCTCATCCCCAAAAAGAAATCCTTTTGGGATTTCGAATGGGATCTGCTCGAATAACAAACACAACAAACAACACAACGTGCACGAACATGTGCTGGTGGACAGTGCACGTACGTGTGGTGTATGCAAGGGACACAATTAGTTCAAGTGTGCCACTTGTGACATTCATCTTTATTCCTATCCTCACTATTTTGCCACATGGCATGACAACTTGAAACAGTGATGGTAGAACCTATGAACATGTTACCCCTTGTCACGATTGCTTCTTTGACCCTTTTCAGTAGACTGTCCTTGGAAATAGTGCCTTGTTACCTGTAACATCCGCGGAACATCTAGGTAACACCGGGTAACACTTGGGTAACACCCTATTACCAAAGCCACCAGCCAGTCCAAAAAGGAAATGCTTCAACATCTCAAAGGCAAATTAGGGTAAAGTGGGTTACCCAAACCAGATGGATTCCCAGGTCTCAGGTACTAACTTGAGGTAAAGCACTACTACTACACCCTCCTCCCCATAAATCGGCCACAAGCTACAACAAGCAGCAAGCAAGCACGTCTTCTTTCCGTTTTGGCCATTACTCTGTTCCAGCGCTTCGGGCTCTACTCTATGCTAACCATCTTCTGCATTGACAGATGGCCTTCCCAGATCCAGAGTTTGAGCTCCCAACTCACCCCCGAGTCTTTCTCACGCAGCCAACTTGATGTCTTTGGCAACCATTGGCAACTGCCGGCCGGTCACCAAACTGAATCACCTCCCCCCTAACCCTCCCACACTTAAAAGCCTGAAATTGTAAAGAGCATACTAGGCGTGACGCGCCCGAAAGAAAACTTTTTTCTACAATCCTACAAGCCCCGGGGGCACACTCCCCTCGGTGCTCTATGACCCGTTATCCCCATTTCTGTGGTCATTGTAGACACTCCGGTCTTCCAAGCCGGATACCCCTCAAGCCAGCTAGACACCAAGGAGAGGTAATGTTGGAAATCTTGGACGACCTCGGTGCCGCCGTATCACCTATCTGCCTGCAACCTGGAAATGAGGCTCTTGCACCCTGGCTGCCAAGCGTGGACTCTGTACGCGTGTGGGATGGTGACATCTGGGTCGCCCCTTCCCTTGCAATGCAGGGGAGGCGAGACCTCCCCCAACCTACCCAAGGGTATGCTGTAGGTATCCATGTGAAGGAGGATGTTGCTGCACAAAAATGTAGTTAAAAGATTGTCGCTCACCTTGTTGTGCCAGCCACAAGCTTGGCAATTTGGTATTGATCTGCGTATTTGTGCGCCACGCTGTCACCAGCATCGAGGACAGTGGCCATCGGGTTATATGTGGGGGATGAAGTTTGTCTATCGCCTTTCCCTAACACTTAGCCCCCAAGGGGCCCATGAATTTGGAGTTGCCATTACCATCCCAAGTTGCAACTCTCAGTTCAGCCCGAAAACTGCTGTGCTTGATCGACCTGGCCTGACATTGAAGTTTATTTCAAACGCACATGTTTTCATGCTGCACAGGGCAGAACGACTCACCGTGTCACACAACCCGATCCACGTGTGATGGTTTCCGAAGGCATGAATGGGACATCAATATCAGGTAAGGCGGTGCGGCAAGAGATAGGGTATGTGGCCGTCACTATTCCGGCAGATGCTTACATATAACTGTTCACCAACATCTGCCGATCATGAGGGATACAGGTACGACGATGCTGCGGTCACAACATACCCAAGCTTTGCCAGCAAAGTTTTCTACTCTTTCCGATCCAGGTATGAACCCTGCTGAAGCGTTTTTGGACAGGCTGCTTGCTGCCCCTGTGCCCTGGCAGACAGCAGATTTCAGTGATAGACAGCTCTGGAGCATCACATGTGGTCTTATCATCCAAACCCCAATCAGGGTCACCATTGTAGATTCTCACACTAAAACTCAGTTTCACACCAAACCGACGTCAGTACAGGTCCACTCCAGACTGTTGCAGACATGGCAAGAGTCGAAAATCTCTGGCGCGCCGTCTGGCGCTTGCGTTGCCTGTGCCTGTTGGCCGTTCGCAATGGCATCAATCACCAACACCAAGAGGAGACAATCGTGCAGCGAGGGGAACATGAGCCTTCAGGGGGCTGATGAGGCATTTACGGTCCTAACTCTCTTCCAAAAGCACCAACTGCACATTGTAAAGGAAACAGTACAGCACGGCACAGCCTGGTACAGCACGGAGAAGCCCAGCAAAGCATAGCCTGGTGATGGCGCAGCAGACAGGTTGACAGGGCTGAGCGTTCGACCCCTCTTGCCTTCTAGCAATGTCGCTTCCCGAAGTTCTACAAGACCTGGATTTGGATTGGTTTCCAAATAGTTTTTTACTTTCCGGGTTGTTGCAGATCGTGCACATGATCTGTGTAGGAAGCACTGATGCGCCATGTGATATTGTTGGCTTCTCAAACCTGTGATTCCCTGATTGGGGTTGGAACTTCCGTTCAGCACCCACGCATTCCCCCCAGGGTGGATCTAATGTATCATGATAAGGGGGTTGCCTTTCCGGAGCGGCTCCGTTCCAGCCTGCATACTCATCAGTTTCAAAATCGTGGGTGTTTCCAGAAGGGCGCGTGGGTCGCGAGCCTATACGTTAAAGTGGTGGGGGTGGGGAGTGCCGTGAGATGTTTGGTGATGGGATGGGGAGTGTCGTGAGATGTGACGATGTTTGGTGAAGCCATTATGGGAATAGCGCCGCTCCGGAATATCAGTAACTCAGATTCTGATTCATCACAGACAACACGACGGATGGCATGCCAGGTGGGATTCTGTGCTGTCACCTATACACTCAAACCCACATGCGGATGAGTGCACCCCTCTCGAACCTGACCCAACTCTCGCAACCCTGCCCAACTCTCCCAATCCCACTTCACACTGCGGTGATAACCAGGGTTAGAGTCCATAGTTCTCCGATATTTCTTACGTGCTGTCCACATGTGCCTCGGAGCACCACTAATGCTTTCTTCCATATACTGACACAATTTGCACTTGTAGCACGGTACTATTGCCGTGCACCGTGTGCTTTGTGGGCGTCGCAGTCTGGGTGGTAGGCGATGGTTGGAGAGGCTGTTGAGGGTTGTTGAAGGTTTGTTGAGGGTTGTTGAGAGAGGTAGAGGGCGGGGAGGGCTCGGCGGGATCATGAAGTCATGAGGCCTATTTCATATTGTCATTTGCACACGAGTCGCTTTTCAGTGTTGGGTGCAATTTCTGGAGGTCATGGGATTGTGGGCAGATTGCTGCGTATCTGCAGGTATAGTGCCATCAACCATCCAGTATGTTGGCGATCCAACAAAACACGTCAATTTGGTGATCTTAGCTGCTGGTTTCAACGCAACTGAAAAGGTGCGTGACATGCTGCAGGCTTGGGTCGCACGTGCAAGGCTGGGCAAAGCACGCAGCATGCGACTATCTGCACCTTCTTTGTTGTCATGGGTGACGAATATGTGTCCCAGGATGAACGATTGCATTAGGGACGAAGCCGGACAGGGCAGACACGTCAGCTGATGCCGAAAGAGGAAGCTGTGGAAGTGTGTGCTATAACCCTCGGAGCGCACCCTCCCACTACCCCCGCATCTTCCCTCGCACATGCCCTCCATACCCCGAAGTCACAAGGTGTTGCTTTCTAGTTATGATCACCTTGCAGGCAGACGGGTGAGGCTGGCTGCAGGTGATGTCGCAGCTGGTCATCCCTCCATTCGTCCGTTCATTGTGCGGCACTGCAAACCCCGCTACAGCATGGTTCGGCACCCCAAGCCCCGCCAGGGCGTAGTGTGGCACTCCAACCCCCGCCAGGACATATTGCATCCTGCTGGGGCACAGTGCAGCACCTCAACCCCGATAGGGGGCATAGTGTGGGACCTCAACCCTCACCAGGGTGTCTGGCACCCCAAACCCTCCGGGGCATTGCGCACCACTTGACACCAGTCCAGTGTCCAATAGTTTTACCAGTTCTCAGACAGCACAGGGGGGTCGGCTTATGTGAGGAACTCCCGTTCCCTCTCACTGCGTTCCCTACGAACCAGTTCCGACCGCATCACACAGAACAGTGTTTGAAGAAGTTTGAATGCGCTTGAATAACCAAAAAAAAGCAACAACTGTGTTGCGTAAATCGTGCTTGAAGCTGTTGGAATGGACTTGGGGAGGCCAGCGTGGTGCAGATCCTCCTGCGATGTGGCATGACCTGACCTCGCAATTTTGCTCGTTTAGAGGGGCTGGTTGCCATAAAGGCTGAGTAGTAGAAGGGGGGAGGGGCAACCCCACTGGTGAGACCCAGTGCTCCTGGGGCTAGTGCACTGACTCGTGCACTATGCGTTTGGCACAACGCGGCACCCCAGCCCTGCCACGGATTTGTGCGGCACCCTAGGCTGCCCAGACATTATCCCAGCGGCAGCAACACTTTGCACCACTGTTCCTGGTGCCACTTGCTCCAGGGCTCAGTGCCCCAAGGCCAGCCCTCTCCATTGCCCTCATTAGCTGGCCCATGGGTGGCACAGCCGGCGCCCCAGACATCCACAAGCATGCCGTCAGAGACTCTAGGAGTGCCCCCGTGTTTGGGCTCTCTAGAGGCCCTCAATCACAACCAAGCATTCCAGGATGCCATCTCAAGGCGAATGCATGCCGGATAACGTCATACAAAAGCAGGATGTTTTAAATTGGAATGGCAAAGGGAGATTTCTCAATTGTGAATGTCCAATTTTCAAGTGGCGAAACAAATTTATTCCACATAAGCCACCCAAGTGGGGCTAAATGGTCACAGAGAGTGTGTGCTTGTATGCAAAGCTTGCTGTTGTTTGGAAAAAAATCGGTGCTGGTTACGGATGATGTGCCGCTTGGGTCCTGGGTTGCACCACTAGGATGGCACCATCTTTGCAGCGATGAGCCCCCCATCATGATGGGTCCCTCCCTGGAAAGCGCTAGAAGATAGGGGTGCAGCCAGCTCCCTCATCAGGGCTCTAGCCGGTCCAGCCAACTGTTCGGGAAGCAGGCCTTCTCCAATCCAAGTTGCTCCCGCCAAACGCAATGTTGGGAACCTGGGCTGTAGTGCTGTAGTACCCGGCAACAGTAGGGCTCAAGGGGCCGCTAGCTTGCCCCTTGTGTGTGTGTGTGTGTGTGCCTGCGGAAATTGCATACTAGATGCTCCTCCCCTTTGTTTTCCATTGCCAGGTTATAGTGTTTTGCCACATGATGCATGTATGCTATGGGTGCATTTAATTCACTCTCGCCCTTTGGTGGGCAGTGGGTTTGTTGTGGACATATTTGGTTCCGTGATTGTTGAGTGCACAGAAGAAAGTTGCATTGCAATCCTCTACGTACATGGTTGGCCACATAGGCAAGCACTTCATAGGATGCCACACCACCTTCTACAGGCATGTCCACATGAATTTTGAGCAATCAAGGGTCGGGATAGGAGTAGTGTTGTATCTAGTCTATTTGTCATTTGTTTTTCGCCTTTTTTTTGTAAGCTATTCAGCAAGCAAAACAATTTCGAAGCTTGCACAGTTGGTCGGTTTAATAATTATTAATTAATTAATTATTAATGTCACATTGAAAGCTTACGTTTTGAATGAAATGTAAGCCCACCATCTTCACCAAAGCATATTGGAAATCCATGCTGTTCATGCATGAGGCAACATTGTCATGGTTGAGCGTATCAAGTAATGTTGCCTAGTTGGTAGCGCGGACGGCAATGTCATCCACAAACACATACAATTGTGCGCCTGGTTGTCGGGACATTGTCCCCCGCAACAGCACATCGTAATACAGGAGGAATAACGTGGGCGAGAGGGGTCATCTCTCTTTCATGCCTTGTTTAGGGTGTATGGGTAAGTCTCGGCCGTGTAACTGCAGCACCGCAGGGGTGTGGCTGTATATTTCCTTCAATAACCGGGTTATTGGCTCTAGGGCCATGGTCTCCTGAATGATATCGGTAATCATCATTCGTGGGACTGAGGGGAACGCTTTGGCCACGTCCAAGAGGGCTAAATAGCCTTCATGTTAGATCATGATTCAGTAGTGGGAGAGGCACACTTCAACGCTCCACCATGTGGCTTACCGCATGGGACTCCGCTTCAACACGGACAAAACTGAAACCTACCACTAGGCGCGAAATTACACCCCCGGAACTATAACATGGCAAGGACAGCAGTTGACAATACGACCACCCATACTGACCTACCTGGGTCATATACTGGCGCACCCGTCGCACGAGGACCACGTGTGGGACATGGTGACCAACCAGCTGCGGCGCGACTTGGCCGCTTATAAAACCCTACCACTGAATGGTTTCGAGAAAGTTGCTGTTATAAATGCTGTCCTCATATTCCGCCGGACCTACCGCGGTCTATTCCTTGGCAACAAACAACACATGGCCCAGTGGGACGACATACTATTACAGTTCCTCTGGGAAACATATGGAGTAGAACTGCGAATGCACCGACACCGCATAACTACCGACCTCAGGGACGGTGGAATGGGCCTCCGCCAAACATGGTGGCCCTTTATAACGCGTTGGGTTACAGTGGGCTAGAACGAAGTCCGACAAGCAGGACCAACTGACCGTCAGCTGTGTGCCACCCAGTACAGGTACTTGGATGCCGTGCGCGCTTTAGGTGTTACAACGGGCCAGCGCATCTCACGCCCCAGGGTACACCGACCACTAGCGGATGACCTATATGACTCTGATAGCTTGCAGGAGGACCCTGAGCTGCATGCCGGTAGACTACAGGTAGCAACCCATCGGCTGTCCTACGACAACCCGACCCAGCCAAACGAAACAACACCCGAGGAAACACGAGACGTAACGCATACCCTCCCGCACACGCGGAATGTACTTGGGGTAACAATATACTACACGGGGCACTCCACGACGAGATGGTGGTACATGGACGGTTCAAAACGCCACAGTAGAGCAAGGGGGGGCATCAACAACGGGGAGTTCCGTGCCGCCTTCCGGGTACACGGCCCTCAACAGGTTTACAGGGCAGAAGCCATGGCGTGCGCTGTGGCTTCGGACTTAGCGCAACCCGGGGATGATATTGTGCTCGACCACCCCACGGGGTAGTAAAGGCCACCTCGGTCCCCTGCAGGGGCGTAGTGAAGGACCAAGACTACCGAGACCAAGGCTACCGCAACATGACCACAAAAAACTTGACGGTCTGATGGACACCCGGACACCGTGACCTGAGCAACGCAACCACATACCAGGACTATGTTGACATACAGGGGAACAACGACTCGGATACCCTAGCGAACATGGGCGACAACCTACCCATGGACATGCCACCACCCTAGCCACATGACATAGTACTCCACGGACACATCATGCCAACTCCGGCCAAGTCATGGATTATGCAACTACGGCGACAAAAACAAACGACAGGCGTACATTGGATCAGTTGGATCCCGTTGAAACATTACCGGCGGTCGTCATGGCTCCCTTGGCTGTAGGGCCAGGTCCGCTGGTGGGGACGGGGAGCACCCTGGGAGGGTATCCCAACCGTGTGCGGGTCTTGCGGCCTCAGACACGGGAGCTCGGTGCGAATGCGACTGGTGCACTGCCCTTCTTGGGCGATTTTCTGGACCGAGTGGCAAAAATGGCGGAATGACTGGGCGACCTACGTTCAAACCTGGTTGCGCACAACCTCAGAACATGACAAGTGGCTGTGCGCACGCCTACTCATCCCCCACTCCCTACTGGACACGATACCCTAGCACGAGCACCATTGACTACGCTCGGTAGCCGGTCTTTACCAGCTCCGGGCTGTATAGGGCGTTCAGGGACTGCGACGGAATCTAGCAGCCCCTACACCCGACCTGCCACCTTCCCCCCAGTGGATCACACGCTTCACCGCACAGCACTACACAATACGCAAAACGCCACAAAACCTACGGAACATGGTCAGGGCGCCAAATGGACAGACCCAAAAGCGCAAACGTAGCACCTCACCCGAGCAACCTGTACCTAACGTAGACACGTGGCTGCATGAGGCACGCCAAGCCAATGACTATGACGCCGTGCAATGGTTTACATGCACCATCCTCCACCAGGTAACAACCACGACACAACAACGCAAGCGGCCCAGGACACTCAATGTGCTGCACAACCGCTGGACCACCACACTGCAACGTATGGAGGACCTAGTTCGCAAACATTTGCACGTCACAAGACACACGTACGTGTCTGCCACAACCTGCGCTCGCACCATGAAACATTTGCATGACCTCCGGTCCATGTTCGACGGCACCATCAGAGCTAAGCGGGACTCTCACGCGGTGGTGGATGCGTGCCTTCGGGTCGCAATCAGCATCACACGCACCCACCAAAGATGGCAGCATTACGTTGCCCACACACAGGAAACCTACCACACAGCCAAACAAGATGCCCTTACCTCATACATGGACAGCGTAACAGCGGTGGGGCTACACACCCGATACCAACAACACCTGCATCGTTTACAAATATATTGAAACAAATGGCTGGGGTATGCACATCAAATATACCACCACGCACGCCTGTGGACCCAACGCCTGGACATGCAGGACCGCGCAAAAAGAACAAAGTATGACATGTACAACACAGAAACCTCGCACCTCAGTCGACAACTGTACCTGCTTAGGAAGAGGCCACGGGAAATCTAGGACCCCACCTTGTGGGAAATCCCGTTGCTGCCGCTGCCCAAAAAGCACAAGACACACTGGGACCCCAATTAATTGGAGGTCCCCTGTGACGCTGGAACCGACGCACACTGAGCTTGAACCGATCCACAAGAATGACAGTGCAGTTGCATCCGACCCTTACAACTTCAACAGGGAACACATGGGGCACCAGTCATGAGCTGAATCCCGTATGCCGACCCAGGCTCTGCCGAAATCTGTACTTAATGCACTTGCCCTCTGGGCCCTTGGCACTTATGAGTTGGCTCATTTGATATAAAAAAAAAGAATCATGATCTAACATGGGGGGTGTCCGCCATTCAATCACCCCGACGGTAAACACCCTTGAGGCACGTTATGTTATATGTTTGAGAGATCCATAGCTTTGTGGTTGGTTTTCCTTGTAGTGGACAAACTTGTCATACAATTCATGATGCAATGAGTTTTGGACACCCTCCTAGCTTGTGTTTGGTTCTCGGGGCAGGGGAGTGCCATTTTGCTGTTTGTGTCTGGTTCTTTGGTAGGGCAGTACCATTTTGCTAAATAGAGGTTGTGTTCCCCCAGCTTGCCCCAAAAATGAATGGGCGCCCATGCACCAAGACTAACCGCCTCCAAGGGCAACCTGTAGCGGACATTATGGCTAATTTCCCTCCATCCGTGGTCGCACTAGAGCCTGTAGTCATTTGAGGTCAAGTGGTGAGACATGTCTTGGCAATATGGTGCATGCATGGCAACATGTCAAATCCACATATGCAATACTTTGGAACAGGCATGCCCATTGTTGACAACACAAAGGAGAGCTCAAATAGTAGTACCTATAGTAGCAGCTGTAGCAGCAACAATAGTAGTAACCCCCCCCCCCCAAATTTAGTACCCCCCCAAATTTAGTACCCCCCCAAATTTAGTACCCCCCTGGCCTTATGAAGCAATCTGCCAAATTTATTACCCCCCCGAGCCTCCCAAGCAAACGGTGCATGAACACATCGAGGGTACACTTTTTAGAACTGCAAGTGTCACTTGAAGAATGAAGTCAGTTTCATCTACTTTTTTGTGTTTGAAGCTACAGCAGAGGCATGGGCCACAGCTGCAGAAGATGTCCCCCAATGTCTTGTTCCTCTGAAGATGTCTCGGTTCATCAAACAGGCCATCAAGTCCTGGGTCCACCTGCTGCAACTCAAAATCAGATTCAGAATCTGAATGTTCCATGTAGCCAACAGAAAGCAAAGCTGAATGAAACGTGAAAAGTACACGTGGCACGCACCCCCCAAATTTAGTACCCCCCCGGCCTTTTTGAGCATCCTGCCAAAGTTAGTCCCCCGGGGTACTAAATTTGGGGGGGGGGGGGTTAGCCAAAGGATAATTTTGGTGGCAATGGCAATTATGCCTTCGGGAGATTGCACACATATGTGGTGCTTAAAATATGGCAAGACTACAAATTGATTTTTGAGATTGAACCTTCAGACCGGCAACTAGAGCAAACAAACTAGGAGAGCAAGGGTACTAGGAAGAACAAAGTGAAGGATAGGGACACACAACTAGTGGGAAAGGGGTTGAATGAACTGGCCGGCAAGCCACTCACACTTACCTGTGGTTGTTCTGGCACTTGTTGAGGCACGAAAACACTAGGGCTGCGACACCACAATCTGTGCATGCCAACTATTGGATACAAGTGCACACGGCACCGGTGGAACGCGAAAGGACGTGGAAGCGAGGTCCAAGCGGCCCACATGTTGAGCAAAGCGAGCAGAGGGTGGGGCACCACAACGGTGACAAAACCGTAATCAACCCAGCACTGGGTCAATCACTTGGGATGCCTTGTACCAAGAAATAGAGTGTCATGTGAGGGCTTAAGCAGTGGCAATAAAGAATGCCAGTGTTGACAACCTACTCATCGGCAGGGCGCTCTTTACAGGCACTCAGCACTGGGCGCAACCAAAAATGACAAAAGGGGCACTACACACCGCATAACCCCACATTATACACATGCACACGCACACACACCGACCGACTAGCACCACGGCCCAACCAACATGACCGGAACCAAGGCAACCAAGACCAACTAGCACCAAACTGACACGGCAAATGCAGTACCACTGATAGTAGCACGCAAGTAGTCCGGTAGCAGAGACACCTAACACAACACCAACACGGCCCACCTAAAAAGCCTGGCAAGCGCCAACCAAACAACAAATTCACTCCTTGTGCTGTCAATATGTTGGATTCAAACAACACCAAAAAGCGGGTGTGGAGGGTTCATGTGGTCTAGGTGCTATTGGTTGGACAATAGATAGGCTATACCCGACATGGCACAACACTCTTGCCCAAGCCCTTTCCCACTGTCTGGCTCAAAGGTCAGACGGCACAAAGGGAGGTCTGGGGTAGGTTTGCATGCCCCATATCCTTGTCTTTGTAATGTTTGACTTGGTGTTCTCAGGCAGGAGCCAGCTTCTTTTGCTTTACGACGAGGGAACACTTCTTGCCTTCCTTGGTTTTCAGTTTGCAAATGTCCCATAGGATCGGCCAAGCAAGTCCAAAGCATAGTCCCATCCAAATCACAAAATCACGGGGAAATTTGCTTCCCATTAGGGTACCAATTTTTTCATTCAATCCGTTGCGTCCTCGCAGCATGGTTGCACAGCCTATCACCTATGGTGTGGCCACTCTTTCCCTGAGGGGTGCAGCAACCCTGTGCCGCACTGCATTGCTCTGTCCATGGACACCCATCATTTGGCAAAGCATCCACACCAACAACACTTTCAACAAAAATCCATGGTCCTAGGGCGAACATTTCTGTGTTGTGGGTGGTGTTGCAGGCGCGGACAGGCTTCGCCTTTTGCACTTGGTCTAGGTTATCCACTCTTTGGAAGAGCTGGCACCCTTGCACTTGATGGAGGGTCCCCCCCTCATACAGAAAGGGATGGCCTCCATCCTTTTTCAATTCGGGATAAGCCAACCAACCCAGGCTAGAGGTGGTGATGGTGCACAGTGATGCCGGATGGCAACAGCCATTTGTGCACCATGCCCTAGAGCTTCATGTGCAATTTATACTAATATTGGGGAAGTGACAACAATGCCCACTACCACGGATTGTTAGGGAACCATTTTTCAATCCAACTAGCATATCTTAGTGTTGACCATGTAGCTAGGCAACATATTGTAGGGCATGCAGTGGGGGAACCTCCGCCGAGTCGCTTTAGTAGCTTTGGACCTTGTGAGACTACCGCTGTCTGCCACTTGCAGATTCGGCTCTGCCACAGCCCCAACTGGCACATATTTGATAGTACTGCATGACTTGGTTTTTCCTTCAACCTCACCGGGCTGATTCAATCCGCCAATGGTGTGCTTCAGAGAAAAAATGTATTGATGCTAATGCATTTTGCAAAAGCCATCGAAGTCCATGCTCCCCCAAAATGCTGGGGCATATAGGGTGCCTGGAATGCACCATCTATTCCCCTCGCATTTTTTGCCAATCCCGGCGACCGCATTCCCCCCCCCCCTGCTCCAAAGCAAAGAGGAATTGCACAAGGGAAGGGTACTTCTCCGGTCACCATGTGCACCATTTGTGAAGAGGAATTGCCTTGGGGGGCTGATACACCAATGAAACTTCACAGGACAGCAAACTATGTTGCCAGAATTCAAGGGGTGTGGGGCAGAAGCAAAATTGCGGCTCTATTGCTTCTTGCCAGGGGGATGACATCCCTCCTCCTCAACCACGATATAAGGGTGGGATTCCCACCATGCTTTGCGGGTTGAGCTGGGGCTGTAATATCTCCTTTCTAGAGAGCAATGGTGTCAACAGATGAACGTGCAAATACTTTTCCTTCTTACACACAATTTCCAATGACTGTCACCAACAGCCAATCACCCTACACGTGCGGTGCGCGAAAAACATTTTCCTTGTTGAAGATACCACTTTTGGGTTGCCCTGCACATGCAAATAGTTGAGTGACCTCCGTCAACAGCCCATCAAATGGCTCAACACCAAATCTGCCCGAAGTATGGTACCCAGTGTGGCACAATAGCAGGTAACGTGCTGGCTCGGCACTTGCTAAAGTGCCCAATTAATCCTTCTTGGAGATCCCCACAAAGTGCCATGAAGGCTCTAGGGTAGTCGGCAATGCAAACATCACTCAACTCTTGTCAAGTGCACTGCAACCTAAAACAAGTTACCTACTGTAAACTACAGGGGGTGTAGGTTTAATGTTGATTTGGGATGTGGAGGGGGGGGCGGTACATGTTCACTGGTATGTTTCTGGTGTTGAGTTGTTGCTCGTAGGGGGTCTGCAATTGTTTCAACGAGTAAGCATTGCACTTTCAATGCAGTCTTTCTTCTTCTCCCTGCAAAGGAACTGATGCGATTCTGTTGTTGAATTGCAACCACAAGAAGGTCCTGAAACTAGCATCTGCAGCTGGCACTGACCCATCCATCTCTGTGATCATGACCATTGTCAACGATGGCATATATGGTGGTACTGCTGGTGGTTCCTGGGCAACTGTTTATTCAGGTCTTGATTCTGTGTGTTTTGCTTGTCTAACCTCAGGTGTGTTCCAGTTGATGTGGACATTGGCTTATTGAAATACAAGCAAGGAATCAGTAATTGGAGGCCAGGCCCAGACCAATGGAAGATGCAAATTACATAAACCGGCGCAATTTTGCAGTATTGCACTCAAAGCCTGGGACACGGAACACCACCTGTATGTATGTATGTATGTATGTCTGTATGTATATGTATGTATGTATGTATGTATGTATGTCCAGCTGTGGGTTCACTCAGGCAGCCCTGGGCCCCACTGCACTGCATCTGGGTGGGGACCACCCCTCCGGGCGTGGTTTCGGTAACACCAGTAGACGGCATGATAAGTGACCTATGACTATGACTATGATTATGTATGTATGTGTGCAACGTTGAAGTGCAGGGTCAACCACCCCCCCAAATTGGCGGCCGAAGTCGGCCGATTTCGCTGATTTGTTCTGCCGATTCGTTGGGTTTCCGAATCTCGCCGATTTGTTCTGCCGATTTGTTGGGGTTCTGTGATTTTTGCCGCTTCGTTCTGGGGCTTCTGGGATTCTAGGACACCTGATTTGGAGGCGTCACTCTAAGATGTGTATCATTTACTCTGGGACACTGGATAATACCTTTTCTCTCTATATACGTTGTTCAGATTGGCACCATGAAGTGTTTTTACTGCCCACAAAAAGACGCGTCTGTGGTTCCCTGGGATTCAAATGAGATGCAAATGGGAAGTCTGTGTGCATTCATCTTCTTCTGGCAGGCTTTGTTTGTGCATGGAAAACCAATTTTCTCATGAAGACAAGTGACAAAAAATGAAAAAAAAACCAGTCCAGGAATCGAATCTGCGCTACCCAACTTTTTAAGGCGAGGTGTACCTGGACCACCCGCCTTGCACTGCCATGATATTGCTCAGGGACCATGTAGAGACCGAGGGACGAAGTTTTTTTTTCTTCGAAAATTGAGAGATATTTTGGGTTTCCACAAGACGTCAACTACTGAGCAACCAAAGGAAGCTGTGTTTGGGCCGACTGAGATCCAGGGCGCTAGGAAGCTGTTTTGCCGAAAAATCGATCCGCCGATTTGTTCGCTGATTTGTTGGGATTTCTTCGCTGATTTTGGGGGGGGGGGGGGGTTGCAGGGTACTGCACTGGATGCAGTATGTGCGGGACCAAGCAGTGCAAGAGGGGGTTCTGGAAGAACATGTGCGTCTGCATTGGGGGGGGGGTTGCAGATAGCCAATCGTTTGCGCATTGTTTGGTGCCACCCCTCGCAAGTAACCAGGCAATGGCATCAAGTTGGGGAAAGTGAACGAGTGTGGCCGCTGGTGTTGGGCATGGGGCCCCTGAGGGGGCAGGTGACGGCTCTGAAGCGAGCGGGGATGCAGGAGCCTCGAGGCTTTGTCACCAGGGTCCTGGAGGTTGCTCATAGGTGGGTCTATGACGGCTTTGGACAGCCGCCAGCAGAGGCCGCCCAGCCCCACATTAGCCGGACATGGGAACCTGGGATCAATGACACCTTGCTGGTGGGGAGAGATGAGGGGCCACCAATGGCCAGTAAACGGGTGGACCCGATACACATGGAGGGCGGTGGGGGCAGCACGACAAGGGCAACAGCGACACGTGGCACATGTCATTGACACCCCACGTGGGGCGTATCTCACCAGCTGGTCCACTAGCGTGCCTAGGGTCTGGGTCGCATGGTGGGGGGGGGGGGGGGGGGCTGCAAAACAGATGCACTACGCCGCCTACACAAAGGTGAAAAAGTGCACCGGATAATATTTGTACGCAATGAAGTGCGAGTGAAACAGGAGGGGGATGTAATAGCAACACCCGTGCCATTGGGGAGGTACTGTGCTGCCCAGCTGACCACCGATGAGTCAGGGCTACACGGGGTGCCACCCACACACATTGCGGGTCTCATGTAGGAAACGTGATGGAAGGCAGCAAGTGGGGCAAGAAAGGCAAGGGTGGCAAGGGCGGCAAGGGGTTTCAGCCGCCGTACAACCAACCCCACCACCAACCCTACTACCCAGCTGGCCCTGTGCACGCTAAATCTTATCCAGCAGCGCGATGGCAGTGGCCTCGCCGTCGAGTAGCCCGAGACAATATGGAACGGGCTCCACATGCGGCAATGCCTGCACATGCATTGCTCTTGCCGAAGCAGATGTTACCAACGAGCAGTGCACATTGGGGGTGCTAGGGATTGGGATTGGGATTGGATTGGGTACCGAATACAATCGACTAGCGGGCCACCGCTGGTAGGGGGAAAACGAGCAAAAAACACCACACGCAGGCAGAGAAACAAGGAGCAACGGAAGGATGAACCACCACAAAAAAGAGGACACAAAAGATACACACCCTAAAAGTAAAACACCCAGTCACACACAGAGGGCACGGTATAGGTAAGGTAAGGTAAACATATCTCCGGAAGCCCGGGTCACCATGGGGGGAACTACACGGGGGCCTAGAATAAAAACCTGAGATCCATGTAAATGTAATGTAATGTAATGTAATGTAATGTAATGTAATGTAATGTAATGTAATGCCGATCCTTCGGCAGTGGAGGGAGTCCCCGTGAATTGGGTCTGCGTGGGGTATGAGCGGGGGACGTAGCAGAGGTGGAAGTGGCTACTTGGTGCAGTGGGTGCGGTGGGCGCCAACGGTATGTGGCATGGCGTGTCGGGGCATGATATGCCAGACTCCTCGAAACACAGTGACTGCTTGAGGGTCGTGAATACACGTGCACCCTTGGCCCCTTGCTGCACTCGGGGTCCCCGTTCCGTCCTGGGGACTATGGAAAGGTTAGGAATCATGGATGGGGGGAGTGTCAAACACCGTGAGACGGGGATCATCATGCCATGGTTGGGTGGTGATCCCGCTCTTACAGGGACAACGTCAGGCGATGTCACATGGTCTGATTGAGAACGTGGATGGTCGTCCGAGAAGGTTATGTGCGTGGCTCATGATGGGGGCCGGTACGCCGTGTGGTCATGACGGCTTGGAATGTTATCGGGGCGTCCCCTGGCCTTGGGAACAACGCAGAGAGGTATCGGGCCGTCCCTTGACCCTAGGATCTATTTAGGGAGATATTGGGTTGTCCCCTAACCCTAGGAACAACTGAGCGAGGTACCGGATGTCCCTTGACCCCAAGCACAACCTAGGGAGGTACCGGGGTGTCCCCTGACCCCAAGAACAACTCAGGGAGGTACGGTGGTGTCCCTTAACCCGAGGAGCAACTCAAGGAGGTACCGGGGTGTGCCCTAACTCCAGGAACAACCGAGGGAGGTACCGGGTGTCCCTCGACCCCAAGAACAACCTAGGGAGGTACCAGGGTGTCTCCAGACCCCAGGAACAACTCAGGGAGGTACCCGAGTGTCCCTTAGCCCTAGGTCAGGGGGGATCCGGGGTGATAAGCCTTGATCGAACCAGGCTCAGAACCAAACCCGTGCAGCGTGGAGCGGCTGCGTGACTCCATGGGCGCTGGTGGACGGGGTATCCGTCGGGTGTGACGGACGGGGTCAAGGCCCTGAGGCGGGAATGCTCCTACAGAGGATCGGTGGTGGTCCCTCTCCTAAGGGACATCCAAGGACGAGAGTGTCAAGGGCGAGGGGGGTATGCCGTGCTAGTCATTTGACAAGCGGGTTGGGTGACTTGAGCATCTTGTAGACTGACGGGTTTGCGGTCAGCGACAAGCAACATTATCGGAGTGTCCCGTGGCCCTAGGAGAAAGCCACAAGGGGCACCGATATGTGCTTTTCTCTTGACGACGGCCAAACGGGGCTGTATCTGTGCATGGATACTGACCGTCTAATCCGGGGCCCTCGAGTGAGGGGGGCTAGCTTCCCTTACCCTTTGACTTGCGTGGCATTCCGTATTGGCTTGCACGAATTGCGTGTGCTCTACTGCACCCGCACCGCACACAATTTGGGCCATTGATGGCATGTGTGTGTTGTGTTGACTTTCAAGTGGCTTTGGGGAACATGCGAGGGCCAATGCTATAAGTAGGCTGGGCGCGTTGTATGTGGCAACCGAATCTATGGCGTGGGCGCTTGGCTTGTGTGAGGGTGGGTGCACCCACGTGAGCTAGCCAATCAGTGTAGGTAAGGGTCAAGGGTCGGTGCCAGGGCGAGGGATGTGGGCTAGATGCGTTGTACCTCGCTACGACGGCCCGGGGCGAGGCTCTGGTGGGTAGCCCTGAAGGGGTTGATAACCAAGCTACGGCACCCACTTGCCCGTATCCCAGCTGGCAATATTCACGAGGCGCACCCCCGTGACGAGGCACGACCTGCTTCTCGCCTGGTGGCAATGGGTTATGTTCTAATGTTTGGGCCACCTGTGCCCTATGTGATGTGTGCATGAGGGCGTGCGTGCATGGCGTGTCAAGCAAGCCGGAGACTGTGCCAAATTTCATTGCTAACGCACGACAGGACGTGCGTTGGAACCTACGAGCAAGGAAGGCCCAGAAATCTTGGCATCAACTAAGGCATTGCACTTGTGTGAGTTGATTGGTTTGGGCCGGATGGAATTGGGGACGGTGAGGTCAAGGGTATGAAGCTAGACATAGGGGGAGCATCTTATGTGTTGCGCACGCGGCGCAGCGCGCGGGGCGTAGACTTGGCCACCTATCTGGACCAAGCAACCGTGCTTACCACCAAGGGAGTTTCTCATTGTAGGGGCCAGTTTAGGAGTCGGGAACACCTGAGACGTTCCGGGAAAACACGCCGTAAAAGTAGCGCGCGGCACAGATACTCCCCCATAGGTGAGGTTGGACGACAGATGTGTTGGATTTGCGTTTGCTAATGGGTATCGTCTGGACGAGGAGGGTACAAGGTGAGGGTTGTGGAAGAGTGGAGCCCGGGAACAATGCTGTACGGTTTATGTTTGAGCGGGTGCATACCAGAGATAGGTGCATCAGGGGGTGATTGGGAATGGTGAGCAAATGGGGTCCATTGGGGGCAACTCACATGTGAGCATGGTAGGGGTCAACGCGCTTCTTGGTGTTTGGTACCGCAAGAATCGGTCATAGGGCTAAAGTGTTGGGCTTAATTACAGCCCCCCGGGGTAGAGCATTGGGAGAGGGTCAGAGTTTGGAGTTTGTTTGCGTCAGCCGACCAATGGGACTGGCAGCTCACTGAAACATTTTGTTCTTTGTGTCGCATGTGGTATCTCTTTGTAGCACAACACGGGTTCCATGTCCAACTACGAAGGGCAGATATTCGCTCTAGTGTGGTCATGTGTGTGAATAGATTTGCGAAACTGGGATATCTTGGCATTGCATCATTCATTGGTGGGGGGGGGGTGTTGAGGTTCTGGGTAACCCGGGTCTGTGCATTGTCTGGTGTCATGCAACACAAGGCGCAACACAAGTTTAGTCTGAGGTAGAGGGGCGCTCGGTGTGGCCCAGTTGGTTGGGACTGGGCCGCATCCGGGGCATGTTTTTGCTTCTTTGGGAGTTCTTCATCCACATGTCTTGGTTTTTAGAGTTTCATAGAGTGCGGATTCTATGGTTCATGGTGGCTTCGATGTAGCAAACAAGTGTCTATTGTGCCCACAATTTCATTCATGGTGGGTACCTGGGGTGAATATGGGGTTTTTGCTATGGTCATTGAAGTCCCCGCCAATCAGGATAGGCCGCGTTCCCCAGGCGCTCTTGCCGGCTGCGAACATGGTGATGCCAGCCCGGAACGTCGCCTTTGGTCGCCCATGACTCTCCATCACTGCCCGGGCCATGGACATTAATGATGGTCACAGAACCAACATTAGTGGCGATGCCCAAGGCCATCGCCTTACTTGGGACAATGTCCACCACCTTCCAACCTTCCTCCGGCGCGAAAACATCCGCACAAAGGGCAATCAAAAGGCTTGCACGCAAGGCCGCGGCCGCCAAGGCATCCTTGTCTACACAACGTGAGTCACATCAGTCACAACCCACCCTAACGATTGACCAAATTGCAGATTAAAATGCCACATATGGAGCCTTGTGTCCCTATGTAGACCTCCCCAATTCCATCTTGCACCTCATGGCTTCCCTTGCAATCTCCTGCAGACTGCCCTAACATCGAGATATCCACACGGAAGGGACTGTCGGATGCCAAGTTGAAAGGTAAGTCTGCCCACTAGGACCAAACGGCACATGTCCCACATACCCTTTCGCCTGTACTGCTGAAAACAATGTCCAAAGCAGATTGGCTGGAGTCACATTGCACCGCCTTAACCCAGAGAGGCCCGGGGTTGTGGGAATAGTGCGGCTTTGTGCCCTGGCCACCGGGGAGAGGAGAACGCCGAGCCAACGTGTGAGGCGCACAAGCTGGACTCCTTCTTGCTCAACGCGTCTCTAGTCCCATGGGCTATGATCGCTATGACCACTTGGCGCTTGGACCGCCTGCATGGGCCCTAGGCTCCGATCACGGCCCAATTGTCCTGCGCATCCCCGTAGCCGTCGCAGCAAAGGATAGGGTGTTGAAGCAGGCCTACTCCCACAGCCGGGGACACCTCAATGACATCCGGCCGGACTGTCCGGGGATGTCGAAGGTGGCAGCCGAGGCCCTTGAGCGGACGTGTGGCAATCTCCTGCTGCGGGAGGCATTCAAGGACAGGACGTGGCTCTCATCAGCACCCGGCTGCAACCTACGTTGCGCCATATAAACCGCTGCGGCCGTTGTAGAGCGCAACATGGCCCCAAACTACCAGTCCGCTGGCAGTCCCTTGCGGGCTAGGACCGGAGTAAAGCGCCGCATTAGGGGGGGTTGAGCATCCTCATGTCCTACTGCCCCAACACTATCGGCCAGTAGGCATCTAGGTCCCCCGCGGCCGTGCCCTTCAACATGAGCCAGATGGGGGCCCCGTGCCAAGACACGGGCACATCCGCTCCCCGCATAATGCTGCGGTACGCCCGTACTACTCCTGAAAACGCCATGTGGCCGACCTATAGTTACGCTGGTCGGCAATACACCAGGCCATCAATGTGGCCTCGTACCCGCCTCCGGGCCTTTGGTCCATTCGCGTGTGCGAGTCCGGCAGGGTCTTGGCGGCGCCCTGGGATGTCATTGGGGTGATGCGGCGTTTTTGGGGGACGCTGTGCGTGAAGCGCCCGGTGAACTTGCCGGCCTTCGAGCGGCTCGTCGGGGCCCACATCCCCTTAGTAGTCCCAAAGGAGTGGCAATGCGTCCAAGAGTACACTTGCAGGACCTGCAAGACGCGGTGAAGGCCGCGGTGGCGGATGGCAAGGCGCCAGGGTCCAATTGGTTGACGGCGCTGCTAGTAGCGTCTTTGCCATTTCCCCTGCAGGGCCTAGCAGCACTTCTTTGCGCACGGGCAGCTTTTCTTTGCGCACGGTCAACGGTCTTTGATGGACCTGTGCTTGGCCTGCCGCAGCCGGTCCCGCACTGCGCGATGCACCGCTCCAACTTATGAAGCTGCCCTTTTAGAGCCCTTCTGGTCCTCCAGCGTTGCCAAGTTGAGCCTCGGATCCACCCCGTGAACGTGTTGCAAGAGCAACCCAGCCTTGCGGGAGGCCAGGCCTGTCGCCGCCGCATCACGCGCAGACAATGCTTATGTTCTTCATGAGAGGGCTTGGTAGGCCGTTAGCACCTGTGAAAGGCTGGCCTCCGTGTCCGGCTTCCCGTAGGGGTACTGCTGCACGGCCCCCGCCGGGGGCTTGACGCCCGAGACTTGGGCCACGTCGTCTGAGAAGCCATATAGCATATCAAACACTGTTGTGAGCGAGTCCAAGCGTTCGACACGGCCCCGCATGGGGCGTTGGCACTCCTCTAGCGGCACATGGGGGTTCCAAAGGCATTGATCCAACTCTTCCACACCCGTACATGTGGTAGAAGGTGCGCATTGTCACAGCGCACGGTCTTACACCATGCATATCTAGCTGCAGCGTGGGCTCAGGCAGTGCCAAGAGCGCAGTGCTATACCTGCTCCTTCTCGAGCCACTCCTGCGTAGCTTGGCTAGCAAGGCAAGTAAGGATACCCGCCACGTCCTCCGCCCTCTGGTGCAAGCATACTACGATGACTTGCTGCTAATAGGCCACATGCAACAACAATTCTTGGAGTATGCAGCTGCCATCGCGTGGTACTTGGACCACATGGACATGTCGCTCAATGTCCGCAAATGCGCGCATGCCACAACCACGAGGATCCTATTTGTCATGGTCTGTTTGGACCCAGACCGTGTGGAGGCCCCTTGGGTGAGACTGGGTGCGAAGGACACCGTCCCCTTTTTGGGCCTGCGGCTAGATCCGCATGGGGTCGTCTCCATGAAGGAGAAGCATGTGCAACGCCGCGAGGCTCTCTTGAGCTGGTGCTTGAGCACGTTAGGCCCTACATCGGTGCCGCATGAGGTGGTGGCGGTGGTGGTCGGGGGCATCGTCCGGTATGCGGCGCCTTGCCTGTTGGATATGGATGTGGCTTAATGAAATCGGCCGTGAGGTCGGCGGCCGTGAGGTCTGAAGACTTGCCACGTGACGACTCTAGCGCGGCGATCAGGTCTAGCAAAGGGCTCCACTTGGAGAACATGCAAGACATTTGCATGGACTCGGTCGTTGCCATGGTGGCACAGCTGGTGCATCACTGCTCTGCTAAGGTGCGCGAAGAGCTCCTCCACATGATGGATGCAATACACCTCCAGCATGGAGTGTGTAGTCAATACCTCATTCCGCTGTCGGGGCCGCAAGGGTCCATGTGGCCCGACGTGCTCCTAAGAGCCCTTGCCAAGCGCAAGATGGGGCTGCTGATGCCCACACCAGTGTACACGTGTGCGCATGCGCACTTGCTGCAAGTCCAATGGACAGATGGCGTCTGGCAGTCCCAGGCTTACTCGTTCCAGGGCCGGGATGTCTGTGTTGTCGCGGGTCCTTGGTCCAAAACAGTGACACGGGCTGTGTTCAACGTCCCCAACGAGCAATTTCATGTGGGTCTTCCATGTCCAGAAGAAGGGCCCTAGTCTGCTCAGTTGCATGACTGTCATGCGGACCACCTCCGCTATCCGGTTGGTGGCACACATGCCTCAAGATGTGGGGCCTGCTCGGATGCAAGGGGTAAGTATGGTGTTTCTGCGGCGGCAACAGGAGCTGTTAGACCACGGGCTCCTCCACCCGGTACGCTACAAGAAGGCCACCAAGCGGACGCGAATATCTACAGCCGGTGCTTTGTGGACGGATACAGGGAGGATTCATGGACGCTAGAGTGCCTGGGAGTCTGGGAAACAATATGCCGTTTGCACCACAAGCGGCACTTATGTTCCTGCCAGGCGACGTCTATGACACGTACACCCAGCAGGTGGCCCCGACATGGTGCCCTTGCTTACTCCACATGGTGGAGGGGTGAAGCCATTGCCGCTATGGATTGTGCATGGCCGCTCACCGTTTGATAGGGCATGTGCGTCAGTCCAAGGACACCTAGACTAGGCAATAGTGCTGTTGGTGCCAGAGGGTCCGGCCCCAGACACTGATGCAATGCCCGTACAGGAGCTGGTATGGATGATGTGTGTGCCGCATGACCCACGTGGCGGTCACGTGCTTGAGCAAATGGGGGTGCAGTGGGGCGTGGCATGGTGGTGGTCTACCAGCTGCACGGGGCAGCCACGGTGTGGTATGCTGAGTATACCAATACCCTCTAGAGCGTCAGCACCATATGCGGCTTTGACGTCCACTGGAGGCCGCATGTGGCACACTAGCCTTCGGTGTGTTGCTGTCCGGAGCTCATCACAGCTACTGCACGGGCTCTGGGTAAGGTCATCAGTAGCCCGCACTCGGATGTGGCATGGTTTGAACCACATTCATAGTGTTGGGTTTCGTCTGACACGCGGGTCACGTCGTCCGACACGTCGCCACAGACAGAGGGTGTGACCAACCTTGCGGTAGCCGGGCCTAGCAGTGACACATGGACGGGGGCAATATGCGGTACTGTCCCGGATGCTGAGGTCCTGGGGGCAGCCATGTTCCTTTGTCATACGCCGCCGTGGGAGGCCTCGATCCACGTAGTGGACGCCACAATCATCGGTGCGCACATCCGCAGGGCGCAAGAGACTCTGTACAGGGGTATCAAGGGGCCCACCTCCCTTATAGTCAATCAGATGGCGTTGAATTGGATAGTGGAGGGGTTGCGGTGCCTACCGAGGTTGGTGGGGGCCCCCCACAAATGGGTCGCTCGCCAGAGCTCCCACCTTGCCGCGGAACCCCTGGAAGCGCCGGACTATGCGGTGGCGCATGCGGTGACTCCACCGGTGCACTTGGCGTTGCCGCGCGAACATGCAATATTGCTGGTGCCAGGGGATGGTGGGGAACTCGTCATGCATGTGCCGTCGACGGAGGCCGTGCGGAAGGTGCGGGAAGCGGTGTGGGACTCCTAGGCGTCCACTGCTAGATCCCATACGCCAATGGCATACGCGTGGGAGGCGGCCCCTCTCCGCATCATTCTCCATGGTCTGACGCATCGGAACATGTTGCGTGCCAGGGATTCCAAGCTTCCCACAATGCGTACGATGCACCTGTGGCGGCAGAAGGTGACACATCACGTGTACCCTCCGCTCCCGCGCATCATTTGTTGGGGCGAGGAGGAGGACCCGGCCCATATGCGCTCCCTCGGCGAGCGGGGCCCGGACGTGGCGGCGGCCCTTAGCGCTAGTGTGGAAGAGCTGGTGGACACTCTTCCCCTGGGTGACCAGGCTGCTGAGTTCTAGTCGTGGAAGGCGCACGGGGTCCAGTGGCTTGTGTCCCTGACGACGGGGGTCGTGCCTCAGGGGCTGAAGAGCCTGTTCGCTATGATTCGAACCTCGTCGGCTAGGAGTTCCATGAGCAGGTACCGTAGCACATGCATGTGTATCGTGGTCTGCAGAAGGCATTGTGCCTCTAATGGTACGGACTGCCAGCTATTTACAACAATGCAGCATATACGCAATGGAAACGGCTGGTCTCATGGCCGTCTGCGGACCTTTTCTGTTCTGTCTCACAGGAAGATGGAAGCCATGTATCGATTTAAGTCCCATTTGTCAAAACGGCTGGACGTTTGCTGACGACGATTGGGTGGACGGGGATGCACCCATTGGCAACAAGTTCTACAACGTGTTTCTGCATGAGCTGGGACACGCGCAGGCAAAGCTATCCGATGAGTACAGTTATGGGTATGACCCCTGAGTCCGGCCTGTGCTTGGTCTGTCTCCAACAGCCCCCCAACCGTTCTGTATCCTCTCGAACTTGCCCCCCCAACCGCTTTTCCAGCTGGAGGTGGCCGCTTTTACAACTGCTCTTGCTCCCCAGTTTCGGCTCCCTCCTGCCCCTGATTTCGTTGGGGCCGGGCTTGAATCTGTCACAGGTGTTGCAGACCTGTTCTGAGCTCCTTTAGGAAGAACTGAAATCGCGCAAAACCAAGCATTTGGGCAATCTTATCTGTTCCAATTGTAGCACATTCTCCAATGGCACTTGGCTCAAAGCAAAGGAAGAAAAGCTCAGTTGCTACTGGAAAGTGGTGTCAATTTGTTATACCTCATGAATTCCGTGACTCAAAACACAAACCAGCAAAACAACTACTCAAGACTCGGTCTGATCTTTGAAGCGGATTCATTTTGCCGGTTTGCATTTCGTTCTGCTCTGTGAATCCCTCTTTACAAGCAAAACAACAATGATTTCATTTGTATCTTGCGACCGCAGGCAATGCACCCACCCCTCTATTATGCTCTGGGTTATTCTCTGCTCGCAGAGCCTTTATGGTAGGACGCACGGGGCCCAGTCGTATTATGCGACCCCCCCCCCCCAAGCCCTGCCCACCCCTCTCCCAAGTTTTGGGAGATAGTGGTCGAGGGAGCACAGTGCCAGCGGTGCCGGAATATTTTTTTCGTGCCTAGATGAAAAGGTAAATCCTTGGTGTTGCCCCACATGTTTATAGTCAGAGTCGAGTTGTACCATGAAAGAAAAGAAGAAAAATTCTTTTTGACCCACCTGTCCACTTTGGGGACCCCCGAGACGGTAGGGGTTGTGCATAAATTGTGTCAATCACAACTCATTGCAAAAGGATAATCTGCACTACGGGGCAAATCTTCAACCACGGACTTGTTGAGAGTTGTACATGATCATTACTGCACTGCTCGTTTCACAATTGCATTGTGCATGTGATTGTTAATGATATCAAACATGCATCTGGTTTTGTCCAACATAGTGCACTACAAAATGTACTCACACTGGCTAATTTTCACACATGCTTGATCAAAATTATCATGGGGGGCGCCAAACATTCAAAATTACACATGGGGGGCTCATGAGGCATCAAAGTGGCCCTCCCTAAACTTTGAGGTGTTCCTGTTGATCATTGTTGACGAAGTATATCGGTATACCGTACAATATTCCAGCAGATTCATGCATGGTGTCAATCTCTGGGCATCATGTGTGACTTCTTGATCCGATGCACATTCATTTGAAATAATGGCAACAAACCCTTTCTCCGTGGAAGCCACTTTTGAGTTTCCAGCAACATCATGTGTGAGGGGGGAGGTTTATGTGTGATGGATGACAATGCGGGCAATGCATTGGGTTGGCATCGCTCAAGGCTATCCACCGTTGGCTCTGATTTTTTTTGTTGTCACCAAAGCCTCGCATCCATATCGTTTTGCATGCAATTGAGCCTCTAGAAGCCTTGGTGACTCTTCACTAGGGTAACATGTGTGGATGATACCACTTGCCTGCTTGATTCACTAGAGGACGTGCAAACCATCACCGACCGTCAACAATTGGTTGGCATGCAAATTCATCTTCACACCTCCAATGTCAAATTGATAGGTGTAGTTGCATCAATCAAGGTGAGAAAGCTGTGCGATCACCATCCTGATATCACAGCAGGCGGTGGTATACCCAAAAGTATCACATGATTTTGCCCGTTTGCTAAGGCGGCGTGTCTTGCCACACCTTTCTCATCTCCACGACATCATTAAGCTGCTCTCCGCATGTCATAGGGCAACGTTTCTGTAAACATGAGTGCATGGTGTGCAGAATAGGCATATCACCCGCCCATGCCTTCTGTATCACAGCTATTCGGGTGGGTGCATGTGTCTTGCACACCATACCTATCATGACCATTTCATGCATCTCGTGCATCACTGGCAAATCTTGTGTCATTGTCCTCTATGTTTCACGGGTTGCACAAGTGGTATCCCCATGTACAGAAGTGTACACGGCGGACAATCACCCCAATTCATCATCGGGTGAAAGACAGCTACAACCATTTGTCGTCGTCGATTGATGCCGGCTGGACAATTCTTGAGCCGATGAAACAACTCCCACAGATTCCACAATGTGTGAGCATCACTCCAATCATGCCATCCATTACACATTTTTTGGAGAGACCATTTTTGGTTTCAGATTGTTTGAGATACCCGGATGGATCATGCTGGGGGCTGTGTGGGCGTTGGGGACACAGACACTTTGAAATATGTAGTCCACTTAGTCGCAGTCCCTATCACAGTAGACCACTCTTGCAGTCGAAGTATTTGCACATTAGGATAGACACAAGTTTGGCAAAACCTGACGGATATTGGCACACATGCGGCAACATGTACACAAACTCAAACGCATACCTGTCCAATTTGTGGATAGACACAAATCAATGAACATCCTTTTTGAGGGTCGTGATCTATGCATGCAAAGAGGTTTCCCCAGTTCAAAGCACTTGTACTTACACCGACAAGGATCCAAAGTATCCTTTTTGGACAAGGTGTTGGATGACCTAGAGGAATGGGCAAATGCAAATAGGTACACGACCTTCACAGTCACACCCACATCAATGTGGCCAAACTGTATTGTGCCACACATCAAGTGCAATGGTTCAAATCAAATCTAGATCTTTTTTTTAAAAGCAAAAGTGGTCATGTCTGGCCTCATCACATGGGCTGTACACCTACATTCAGTTTTGTGTCGCAAGGAACCCCCTATGCAACAATGTCCCATATGTTTTCCAACCAATCACACCGATGAGATGCTTGCTTCTTGTCCCATGAGCTTCCCCTTCACCTGGGTGCTTTAGTCAGCATTAGCCCTCTCCATACTAGATACCACCAAAGTTTTGGCGCATGATATAGAGGAGGTATCACGCATGTCATCTCTTTGGAACACAATATGCACTTTGGAACATGTCATGTGCCCATTTGCACCACGACCACGGGGTTGGTTTCAACCTAGCACAATGCTCTCATGGAAAGATGGGAAAGGACAAGTCACATTTGAAAAGGATTCCAAGTTTCCTTCTTACCACCTTATGGAAGATGCAAACAACCAATTATGTTCACAAAAGCCGGATTTTATCGGCATGCATTTTGTGCCACTTACTTCTATTATGATGACTGTGTATGACCATTCCCAAGTTCACTTGGGAACCATATGTGGGAGAGGGGGTACTGTGGCCTCACCCCCTATGTTGTACATGAGGTGGCAACATTTCACTTTCATGTACACTTTCCAGGTATGGTTCTACCGACCAAAATTCTTTCTCTAGTCACGTATTGCTACACTACGGACCTACACAGATGTGACAGGCTTTTTTGTACTGCTCCCACTATTGGGATGATATATGCACCGGTCTTGCCCTAAATGGATGACAATATCTTAGGAACCATGTACTAGGTGATACAATATGGATACCCTAAGATGCAAATACCTCACGTGCGTTTGCTTTAGGATACTAGATACTCCCTTGCTGGGCCAGCCGCTTTGCATTGATTGTTTGGCATAACGTTATAGTCCTGAGGGACTCCTCATACAGGGTGCCAAAGAGGTTGCCACTTTCTTTGGTATACGCTTGAACCGGAAGGTCGTTTTGGCAAATGGTTCCAGCCTGAACCTTGCCCGCTACTTGCCAATACGAAAATATGCTCCAAGGAGGGGGCACCGGTATACTGAGAAGTGGTTGGGCGGAGGTTTCTGGTTGAAAACATCTTTTGTTCAAAATCTTGCTTCGCGTGAGTGCCGCTTGAACACCGCCGGAACGACGTCTGCAGTGCCCAATGGAAAGGTCCAAACCTGAAAACCTTTTTTGTTTTCCAGGTGTGGGGGTCCTCTATCACATGGGCAAGCAAAATCCAACACATAGTGGCACCTGTTGTAGATGTATTTATGCATGCATGTAGGTGAGAATCACAGTCAAGGTCAAGGTCAATGTCAATGTCAATGTCAATGTCAAGCTCAAGGTCAAGGTCAAAGTCAAAGTGGTCAGTGGTTAATGGTGAGTGGCTGGTGGTCAAGGTCAATGCCAAGGTCAATTGTCACCGTTCTTGGGCATTAGCTACTGGCTAAAGCCCTTTTTTTGGGGGGGGCTAGGTCGTATCCCCGTGCTGTCACCGCCGATCCCATTGCCACACCCACCGCCGTCACCCCCACCCATTGGCTGTCTGAGTTTTGTCCCATTGGCCTCCATATCCGGAGGGCATGGGCTGTGCTTAGGCTCTGGCGGAGGCCTAGCATCCCCACCACCCTTGGCACTGAGTGCCCCCTCCCCCACACTGAGCCATACCCCTCACGGCTGTGTGCTAGGCCTCATCCTCCCCAACCAACATTTAACAATGTGGCCATCTCACGCCAAGCAAGGAAGGGTCACGCCCCAAAACACAGCCACAGCGGTGTTCGTGTAGAACAGTGTGGATGGTTGCGCGAGACCCATGGTCATTGGGCCTTTCTCCGGCCAACCGCTTGATTTTGGCCATTTGTAGCCGGCCCATAGCCATGCTACAGTGCAAAATGCACCCAATCACCAAACAGCGCTCGATATTAAGCACCAAGTCCGCTAAGCACCCGGCTACTTTTAGCGATGGCATGCCTGGCAAGAAGGACCTTTGTTGCGCGTAATCAGATGACGTAGTCCGGACATTGTCCTTCCCGGTCCACACCCGGTCCACAGGGTCTCACACACCCTTGTTGGAAGGGGGTTGCACTTGTGGAGCCATGGTAACGGCGGTAATGGCGCAACCAAGGGGACCACTTAGCAAGACAACGGCATCCTACTCTTGTGAATTATACACCACTTGGTTGGCATCAATTTCCGTTTGAATTGCCGAAGGGAAAAGTTGCAAAAATGTGGCACAATTTCTTGAACTAAATTGTTCCGACAAACGTTCAAATTATCATTTGAATGCCACTGGAACACCGCCGGAACAATCCTATTTGAACGTCGCTGCAAAACACACAACGTGATATTTCCCACCCAAAGGGTTCCAACGGTGGCCATCTCCTTGTCCCCACAGATAGCCAGCCCAATGACCCACACACATGCCGGTATGCGTCCCCAAAGACCCATGTTGGCGATGGAGACACATAATTGGGACCATTTCACGCCGGCGCATGGGTAGCTTGCCCCCCCTCCCCGGCAATAAATATCAGCGGGAATGACCAATGAATCATGCGGTAAAGGGGGGGCTCGCTTGCAATGTAGCTTCGCCAAGATGCCCCTGGTAAATTGATCCTGGTCGTCTTGGGGTTGGATGAGGCAACCGGGGGGTCAAGCTCCAATGGGGCCAAAAGTTTGTGGCACCGTTGCCAGCAAGCGGGCCCAGGTGGGTGGGGTGCACAAAAGGTAGCCCCGTGGCCTTGGTGTATTTCAGATCCCCGAGGGTATACACCTCGGATAGGGTGCTCCATGCTGATTTAGGTACCAGTAGATTCAACATGAGCTCACAGCACTCATCTGAGGGAATAAAGCAATGCATGTTCCCACGATTTCCTACAAACATGCACACAAGCACCAAACAACAAACGCGGCAAATGGCACATGCACAAAGCTAAAAAATGGAAGGAAGGATGGCTTGCCACCTTCTTCATGTGACATGTATGTTCTGGTTGCGTTCACAATTGGGTGTTCTGGGGAAAATTGTTCCGGTTCAAGCCATTTTTCACCAGAACAACCTTGCAGTTCAAGTGTGTACCACGGGTAAAGTCTGCATGGGCACCATTTGAAACGGATTATGGAGCCTGGGTGAAAGCACTAAATCATGGCATGTTTGCCTATTCCTTCAGAATCCCAGGTCAGGTATCTGGTGGAGATTCCCGGGTGGCACCGTTAGGTTTAGGCCTTAAGATGAACCAGAATTGATGCGCCCCCTTGCTCCCAAGTTGACAGGCTCCTCGAATATACCGGGACAGGTGAGTGGGGTAAATGCCACTATCCAGCGGCCCGAGAACATGCTCTACTTGCCACAGTAGACCCACAGAACCTGATGCTGAGGTGGGGCAAACAGGGTCCAATCTAGACTTGCGTTTTCCCCACAGTCTTGGTCATGCGGCTGGCAATGGCTCAGTCGTGGGTCCTCCTCCTCCTCCTCCCTCCCTTACTCCTCTGCATATGCATTCTTCGCCATAGATTCCAAGCTCTGAGGGACCTCAAGACCCAAGAGCCTCTGCAATTTTGCGCAATTTCAAGCATGACCTGCAATGGTTGACCCCCCCCCCCCCTCTCAAAATTACTTACGCATGTGCCGTCCACCCTGTGGGTGTGGCCTGATGATGTGTAGGAAGCTGGAGGTGGGGTTGGGGTTTCACTGCACCTCACTTGGCTTTTCTCCAGGGGTGGGTGGTGGGTGGGGGGGGTTGGGCGGGGCATCATCATCAAAGGGGCCATAACTGACTTATGTGTCCTGCCTGTGGCGGCCCGAGCCCACGGTTCAGGAGGATGCACGTCACCCCATCAGCACTTCGGGTGTGCCCCAAGGACAATGGTGCGACATTCCTCCATAGAAATGCCCAACCATCGCCTTGCTCAAGTGCTTTGTTGTTATGAACCCCCCCCCCCCCCCAAGTGGGCCGTCGCCTCCGGGTGTGCTCTTGATTGGCCGACAATTTGGTCTTATGGTGTCATTTATCAATGATTTGTCGATTCGTAGGATTTCAGAATCCTGGAAGATGGACCTTGTGAACTGTTGGTGGTCCCCCCCTTGGCAGCACTGGATCGACCAGGTCTGTGCCTTTGTGTGGGCGAGGGGCGCGTGCGTGTGTGTTTGTGTGTGTTTGTGTGTGTGTCTGTGTGTGTTTGTGTGTGCGCCACCAGGTTTAATTCAGGCGGTCGGGAGTTTGAATTTCACTGAGTCGCTGCGATGCTCTGTTTCTCCTCACCACAGAAAGGCGCCGAGTACAGGCGGAACATGCACATGCTTTTGTTCTGATCTGTACCTGACGAGTTTACCGTACACCCAGGCCGCTTCGCTCACTGCCCTGTTTGTCACGTCTACCGCGTGTGTGTGTGTGCTAACCATGCATCACAGAAAGGCGCCTATACCACCATGATTTTGTGACTTGTTCCATTTTAAATTCACTGGTCGTGTGTTGGTGCTGACGAGTACCCAGACACTCCGCCTCCATCTTAGTGCTGCCGATCTTACACTACCTGCTGTGCTTCGAATTTGGGGTTCGGGGGTGTTATCATCCATGTGTGTCTGAGGGAGCAACCCTTGGCAGAGACAGTGCAGCTGACCTCTGTTTTTCTCCTTCATCTTAAGGCCTAAGCCTAAGGGTGCCACCCGGGAATCTCCACCAGATACCTGTCCTGGGGTTCCTAAGGAATAGGCAAACATGCCATGATTTCGTGCTTTCACCCAGGCTCCATAAATGGTGCCCATGCAGACTTTACCCGTGGTACACACTTGAACCGCAAGGTTGTTCTGGTGAAAAATGGCTTGAACCGGAACAACTTTCCCCACTGACCGCTGTTCGTTCCCAGTGTTACCCCTGTGTACGGTCTGCAATGGGGTGAGGTCGTACTGTCACCCACTGCTATGTCCCAACTGTCACGGAAAGGTGCTGGTCTTGCGATACTTTTTGTTTGTGGCCTGAAGAGGTAAGACTCAGACCACCGCGTCATTGCTCTATTTCCCGTTCCGTGGCTGGTGTACGGCTGATGCTGGCTTCATCACATTCTGTGCCATTCTGCAGTTCCCATTCCTTCATGTCACACTGTAACAGAAAGGCGCCTAGTTGCTGAATGGTTTTGTTGACTATTCTAGCAGCCTGACGAGATTCCTTCTTCGACCAGTGCCTGTGTGTGCTTTCTTCACTGCATGTGCCTGGTCGCTCTGTGTCGTCCGTTTGCATGTGTGTGTGCGCGCGCGTTGCTGACGTCAACTGCTACCTGCCGTCACCGTCACGCCTGGTCACTGTGTCGTCAACCGCTTGATGAAGGGTGAAACTACTGATTGCTGGCAGCAACTGCTGCTGCCGTTTGTTGGGCTGTGCATGCTGTGCGGGCGCCTGTGTGTCCTGTCCCGTTTGCTCCGTCACAGTCTGTCGCTGATTTTGTGTGGTGCGTCCAGGGGGTTCCCTTGGGAAACTTTTTGTGCCAAAGTTGAAAACATTCCCGGTTGGATCCTACCAGAACCTGCTGCACAGAGAACCAGAAATGGTGGAGGCAAAATGACGGCTTGCAGTTCTTCGGCTGTGCCTGGGTGCGTACACTGTACACAGTACAGTACTTCACTGATTAACTAGCTGTGTTGTGTTTACCTAGTGTTTTCAGGTAGACATGTTCAACAAACATGCAATGGTCACTGATATGCAATGGTACCTTTTTGTCACCCGCACGTGTTTGTATGTGTGTCCTCCATGTGTACCCGCACTGGTTGGTTGTGTTTGTATGTGCCTGCACAAGTGTGTGTGTCCACGGTGGCTGACGCGGCTGACGCTCATGTGGTGGGTTACACTTCCTGGCAACTCACCAAGCGGGCCGGATGGCCGGCGAGGGTGAACTCCTCTGCCTGAGAGCCCCGCCCACCTGCGGATGGCTTGGGCATTGGAGGCCCCGCTCGTTGATGTGGCGAACATCCCGGAGTGGGCGATATTTATCCAAGATGCCTTGTGGTACCCGCGTCACATTGCCGGGGCGGCTCTAGCGGTGGTTGGTCCCAGGAGTGAAACTTGGAATTTGTACACCTTCCCTCTAACGGTGCACGTGGACGGATCCTACCGGGCGGAGCTGTTCACGGCGTTGGTGGTGCTCCGGGTGCGGAGCACGTGTGTACCGATACTGGGACCGCCGCACAGGCCAATGGTCCTTCGCGGACAGTTGGGGGTGCATCGATGCGGTGGCCTCCGATAAACCGGAATTTCCCCCTCTGTCGGACACCCTACTCAAAGGCTACCAAGTCCTAGGTACTAGAGTTGAGCCGCCGAGGCAGCCGTACTCCCACTGGGTAGGGACCTGCCTTGATAGGGGTTTGGAGGAGGCCGACATGGGAGCCAAGGTGGAGGCTCTTTGTGCGCAACCGGAAGTGGGATGGATCCGTGGGCTCCAGGAGCTGATGGTGTGTTTCACTATGGGTGGTGTGCATGGCACAACCTAGATAGGCACGTCCGGTCCGCGGCACGGTGACCGTCGGCTACCTATGTTGGTGTGCCAAAGCCCCAGGTCGACCCGTATTTGAACACGCGGTGGTGGAGCGGGGTCTTGTCCGGTGGGGTGTCAATGTGTGCACAGTTGCCTAGAGAAGGGAGCTGCCACGAGTACCGGATCCTTGCCCGTTCCCGGCGTGCAACGGGCAAGTGCATCCGGGCCATTTTAGGGGAGGGTGCCCGTGGCGACACCTGTTCCGTCCGGGGTGGCACACCTAGCTCATGTACAGGCTGCATACCCTCTGTGGGCAATTGGCCCGGTGGGCAGTGACACAATCGGGAGTTTTGGATTTATACGGGGGCAACCAGTTTGCCGTCAACGCGGGTTCCCCGGACCAGGATGATGCCGACCACAGGGAGGGGCTGCGCACCGTCTTCGTGGGGTCTACGGGTGAGCTGGACCCCTGGGACAAGAAAATCTTGCCAGAGATGGGGATGGTGGACGGTACCATGGAGGGTACGGGGGTGCCGGGGGTACAATTTTGGGCCAGCCTGGACTACAGGGGGGCGGTGCCTTTGGTACCCGCCGCCCCGCAGGTGTATTACCGAACCCGGGACGGGCGAACGTTGGACTTGGAGCACAGCCTACCAATGGACACCGACTTGGGTGCTTTGACGTGGGGCTCGCGCCCTGCAGTGGCCGCGGATCGCTAGCCCTCAAGAGTAGTGAGATGCACCTCTGTGGAGATTTTCTATGACATGAGAGCCGACATTTGGCCTTCCAAATCGATAACCTTCGGTGCCATATCGTTGCAGGCCTCAACTGCCTTATGCACCGCATCAATCCATTGGATGAGACCGATGATTGCCGAAGCATGTTTGTTTGCTTGGACTGGAGCACGCCGCATGCATTCCCTGTGAGAGTGGCCTTTCATGGAGCCCCAAAAGCATACATCGCTGAGGTCCGAAGCATTACTGGCAAAAGGCAAGAGGACAGGTGGGTCGGTTGATTTGCAATCCATCGCGGGGTGGTCCCCCTTTTTTCCGCATCTCGCGCACATTGCAATTGCTAATCTTTTCGGACCCCTGGGGAAATACGTGGTGACCAGTCGCTTGGCAGTATGTTTACCAGAGATATACGTGTCACATCCTTTTTTCCAATGATCCGCCGAACTGCATAGCGTGCACTGTCGGTCTTTCAGGCGTTGAGCTACCATAAGGCACTCATTGCCCCAATGGTTGTTGTGGACTCCGTCGATTAGGTCACAAGTCTAGCATGCAGCTGGGGGCGATCCCCGAGCTTCGTGTGAGGACGCACTGCCAGATGAGGCCTCGGGGCATTGAGTAGTATGATGGCCGCCTTTGTGGCACCGCCGGCATATGAGGGGAGCGTTAGACATACAAGTGAGGGGCAAAGTGGAACACAGCGAAGTGGATGAAGCTGCGCCACGCGTGGCAGACGATATGCAACACGGAAAAAAAAACCGCCGAGAGGTGACTTGGGGACACGCCAACGGCAGACCACACATTTGGTGAAGGGGATCAGAGAGCCAAACCACGAGAGCTCACCGTAAGTGTGGACGAAAAACACGCGGGCACGGCACTAATCACCAAAACAGACGCATCAAGCCATTGAAACAAAAAGTAGGCAAGGTCCTTTCCGTAGCAGGATTACGGGTAGAGCATGTGTTCATGTGTGCATGTGTGCGTTGTGTGTGTCTGTGTGCACCCCTTCTACCCAGTCTCAGGCCACCACATCAGTAGAATAAATCGTTGCATGAATTCGAAGCCCTGCTAATTGTGTCCCTATTGTGTGGTACACACGTGTGTATCCCCGAACTTCCAATGAATCCTCTCCCTCACTGAAGATGCCTTTGTGAAGCTTTGTGTGTGTATGTATGTATGTGTGTGTGTGTGCGTGAGCAGGTGGTGACACCCGTTCCCAGAGATGTGCACCGCGACAGAAGTCGACATGTAAGTAGCGTTGCGTGCAGACTTTCTCAACCTCACAACCCCAAGCAAATCAAGGCCCAACACCTAGAGGAGCCAGGCGTGACCAACAGTACCTGTGATAACTGTGCATCCTCACAAACACACACACACACACACACACACAAAGACAAGGAGAAGATGAGATGCGGCCAAATGTCCACCCCCTCGAACAGCCCCATGGCGCCTGGTGGCCCAATCTGGTTGAATTGGTCTGCTCGGCTTCTTAGCGCCATCATGGGGGTCCGAGGGACCAACCACATCTAGGCATCATGGCGGAGCATCTCCCCATAAGTCTCCTCCAGGGTAGGACATGGATGCCGCCCGTGGCCCGGTGCGCAGTAGTGCCAAGCCCCAACTCCACTTCCGGTCCCAACAAACCGCCCCAGGGGGGGAGGGGGGTTGACTGACGTTTGTGGGTGGACTCAGCTCCAGGCTCTTGAGGGGTAATACACGCCTTAGAAATCCTAGGGCCTCCGCAGCCTCTGGTCTAGCCCCCCCAGATCATCCCATGCAGCCCTCAAGCACACCCCTTAATGCGGCCTGCCTCCACGGTGCCCTATACACCGGTCAATGTGTCAACTCCAAAGCTAGCACAACTACTAGTGTCGACTCCAAAGCCATCCACAGCTGTTGGTGGGTCACGCGGACCTCATACCCTACCATGACGAGCGTGGCACAGAACCGCTCTGATAGACACACGCCCGGTGCCTGCCCACCCCTCCCCGCGGTGCGTATAGCCCCAAGTAGAGGTGTAGCGGGCCATAACAGCATTAAGACCACATGGTGGCCGGGCAAGCCTGCTGCGCCGTCAATGATCACCAGGGCTGTGAGGATGACCGCCCTTAGCACCCGTCGCAGTCAGGCACCATCCAGGGACCAGAACACCCGAGTGGCAAGACCGAGCTTCATCGGTGTCGGGTAGCCTTGTGGCAGCACCATGGGGTGAGTATCTGCGTTGTGCACTACTTCTACGGCGTGTTTTCCTGGAATTGCCTTGGCTTTCCCGCCTCCTAAAACGGCCCCTACAAAGATAAAACCCCCTGGTGGTAAGGACGCTTGCTCCGTCGGGATAGCTGGCCGAGTCTTCACGCCGCGCACCTGCCCCGTTAGGTGCGTCCCCCATCGGCAGCATCCCCTACCGACACACAGACCACGGGAGTCCTTGCGCCGCCCAACGCGATATGCATACTTCACCTCTCTTGTCACAACACAAATTTGATCAATTCATCTTCGAGCGATTCACTCCTGTCGAGCACAAGGCACATCAAGCAATCACACGACCCGCATTGGACACACTTGTTGATACCCGGTTCTTGAGTGTGGAAAAGATCGCACAGGGCTTCACTTTCGGCACAGTCATTCGGTGAGTACGTGTCCCAGATGGAGAAGGCAAGTTTCAAAGCAGCCCCGGAAGATGACACGATGACACCACAACGAGTCAAAAGCTCCAGCCGTACATCATCATAGATCGAAGAGGCCGTAGACATCGGTAGCGGAAAAATGCGGAAAAAATGCGGAAAAAACGCGGCAAAAAATGCGATAGAAAATGCGGTTTTGTTAGACTAGTGTTTGCCCCTCGAAACCCCTATGTTTCGTCTCGTCTTGCACAATTCAAAGCATGGACGGTTTGATGGAACAACTTAGTGCAGTAGTTCAACTCAAGAATATCACGGACTAGGTTCAAAACCGCTAGGGGCAGAAGCTGCAGCTGCTTGGTCAGGCTAGACTGCTAAATCTCCGCGCCGCAGCAGTTGCTCCCCCAGTGACCCAAACCGCCAGGCTCCCTGGGGGGGTGGGGGGATACCCCAACATACATGCCTCAAAATGATCACCATGACACACTGCTCATTTTGAATATACACAACTGGGGAAAATTTTTTTTCAAAAAAAGTGCCCATCAACTCAAGCACCCATCAGCGAAGGTCCGACCCGGAGGTCGGGTCGGGGTCAAAATCCTTTTTTGTGTTTTGCATCCATTTTTGAATTCTCCACAAAATGCTAAGTATTTTGAGCATAGACACATAGGGTCAAACAAAAAAATTTCCCCCTGCCATCTGCCTAAAAAAATATCTCCCGCAAAACTCATTGTTCCCGACAACTAACTGACTACAAGACAATGCCACTAGAATGTTTCCTCTTGAACATTACACTGAGGGACCTGCCTGGAAAATGCAGAAAAAAAATGCGGAAAATGCGGAAAAATGTGGACCGCATCCCCCCCCCCTGTTTGGAGCCCTAAATATACTAGGGGTATGTAGCCACTTTTGCTCCTTTCCGCTTTGGAGTCCTTGATATGGGTGGAGTTATGCAGCCACTTTTGCTCCTCTCCACTTTGGAGGACCCGATACACTCACTCACTGACACACAATCAGAGCATGACTACGAACTCACCTATGGTGGTACATGTCACTTGTGGTATCGTTGATGTAACAAACCGGTATGCATGGGTGTTTTTAGGGGGGTCTAACCCTCCCTCCCCCCCCCAAAACCGTGCATGGGTGGTTCGCACGTGCAACCTCAGGAAGTCACCAGCCGCACCCCCGCCAGTATTTTTAGCGTGGGGCATACATTTTTCGAGGATTTAGAACCCATCTTCGCCAAATTTGCTCTAATTTTTGGAAACAAGGGGCCAAAAATGGCTAAAACCGGGCCCTGCCTCCTGCTCAGGCTGCTGCATAGAGGAGCAGGTGGTCACCTTGCGAGTTGTGTTCCAACATGTTGTCATTTCACCCAAAAGCGAAAATAGGCAACACTGAGCATTTTGATGCGGATAATCCAAATATACAAGAGCCAACCGTCAACAAAACATTATTAAGGATAAACTGTCCAATAAGTGTCCTAGACTTCAAACCATCCTCCGAAACAAGCCAGATGCAAAACCGTGAACAAACCAGCCCAAGGGGGGACAAGGCGCCACCTAGCCCTTGCCAAGGTGAGTTCACATCTGCCCTGTTGTTGTTTTGGGACCTATGTGGGGAGGACAATCCCAAAATTTCACCAAATGGAAGCCCACCAATATGATGACACATTGCGATGTTACGGGTGTGTTGGTGCTAGCAAGGGCAACGGGACAAGCACTGAGCAGGCTGCTGGTCAAGGGTCAAGCTGACCCAAGTCTGTGGGAGAGGTAACATATGAAGCACCTATTATGTGAGGGAGGGTGGTGGGGGATTCAACAAGCTGCTGATAGCTGATCTTTTGCGCATGTGGCTGCCACTCCCCCGTCCGCCTCCTCAAATCGACCATAGCCACACCCTTGCCCCGTACAAACCATCCGCACACGAACACTCAATGCAACTCCACGCACACTTGTAGTCGGATCCAAACTCCCGGCTGGAGACAGACTATCAGGACTGCGACTGCTGCGGCCACCATCCTGGGTGGGTGTCAGACAGCAGGTTGGTACCCCCCTTGATTTAACCACCCCCTTCCCCCGGCTGGTGAGGGTCCCTTAGAAAAGGCTTGATGTAGACGTTATCGACACCTCCTGCATGGTGTACCTGGACTGTCCGAAACAACGGCGCGCTTCAACCCCAAAACCTAGAGCGACATGGCACGGCATAAAACCATGCACAGAATCGTCCCGACTGCTGATACAACGACAGGAGGAGGACTGTAGTCACAATCCAAGTTGTTGTTCAAAGTCACTTTGCCTTTCGTTGGATGGCCGCCGTTGCCGTATGCATCCTTTGGATAGGACGCCCCAGATTCCAACGACGGCTGGAACACGGAGTACACGTTCACTCACCAATGGAAGATACCGATCCCATGGTACAGGCAGAATGGGGACCGGCCACAGCATGAAGCACAATGGCATCAAATTTGTGCTGTCGTAAAGCAAATGGCATGGGCATCACAAGGAAAAGGATTGAAAGCATCACAAACGAAATCATGCACTGGCCCACCGAGGGTCCCGCCCGGGGGATGGGTGGGGGGGTGGGGGCATTAGTTTCCTATTAATAAATTTGATCCCTTACACACAAAAGTATGCAGGGGAGGGAGGTTGGAAGGGGCACATATTTTCCCTGCTGCCGTTTTGCGGCAGCAAGGGGCACACCGTGCCTCCCACTAGGGCATAATGTGGTACCCCTACCCTCCACGGACCCCAACCCTGCGAGGGCAGTGTGTGACACACCGGGCCATAGCGCACCCTGCCATGGGATAATGTGGCACAGCACCTGCCCAGCAGTAGGGCACAGTATGGCATCACAACCCCCACCAGGGCATACTGCGACGCCCTGACCCATGCCAGGGTAGAGTGAGAAAGTGCTGCAACCCAATTGGCACCGCCGCACACGTGGTAGAGGCAGTGCATGCAGGTGGCAGTTGGGGAGCCACACATGTACAGTTCTGCAGAGACGGGGGTTACCCTGCTGCAGTGCCTGGGGCGTGCAGTTTGAATAATTGTCCCGAAACAGGGTGATTGTAGTTTTATGTACATACATAAACGTCTAACCCACCTCAGCAAAGTCATTCCAAACACCCAACTACACACTATTTTCCGCATTTTGCACAGCCCAATATGGCAGGGGTTGTTATGTAGCCACACATGCGCACGCTTATACTATCATAGTATGATTGCAAACTCGCCCATGGTTGAACATGTTGCTTGATTCTGGGACTATGTGGTGGAGGAACAGGGTTTTTCATTGAAACGTGGTACGTTAAATCACGTTAAATCACGTTTTACCACGTTTTGAGCCCATTTGCCAAATCACGCTAAACCACGTTAAATCACGTTAAATCACGTTTCATTGGGCCCCGACCAAGGGGGGGCAGCCATGGGCCTATCCTTCCGTGGCATGCCATGTGAATGCGCGACATAGAAGCGAGACACGGTGTCAACTGACACTGTGTTCTCTGTAGGTGATCAAGACTAGATCAAGTCCAGCGGATGACAACACGCGCCATTTCCGTGTCAGGCCCCTTTGTCTGTGCTCCTTTTCGTTATGCCCGATGACCCAGAGACCAACGGTGCAACAACCAAAGTATGGAAGCGGGGCAGCAGATTGGTGTACATGGGTTTACCATGTCCAGAATCCACAGAGCAGCATGGAATCGCAACCAAGAAATCACGTTAAAGATCACGTTAAATCACGTTAAATCACGTTAAATCACGTTAAATCACGTTTCATCCGGGGCAGCCCAATCACGTTTCTATGAAAAACCCTGGGAGGAAGCATTCGGCCCGGCTGCGTATTCCCAAGTGGATCTCCCTCCTCCTCAAAGACAGTAGAAGGGCTACCACGCTTTGCGTGTTGCACAGTGTAGTCTTTCCTTTGTAATTTGTAGAGCGCGATGGTGTCACAAGATCTACACGCACACATTTTCTCATTGGCAGCTTATATTTCCTGACCGTTCATGATTCACCACATTACCCTCATCCTGCGCGCCTACGGCATTGTCTAAGGGCCTATTTGAGTGTGGGTTTGGTCCAACGGACAGTGTTACAGTTGTTGATCCACCAAGGCGAAGCGTGCAAACACTCCGTCGGGTTCCACACCAGCCTCGGGTGCACCATCCTCATCCCCGTCGTCACTACCACCGGGTTCTCAAGCGTTCACCAGCGTTACAGCCCGTTCTGCTCCATGGCTGTCTATGCGTCCCGACTAGGAGAGTCAGTGGTCCAAAGGTGCCCTTGATTTGTTATTTTCCGAGCGGTCACCACATATGGACTCACGATTACAACAGTCGGCTACACGGGACATGGCGAGTGAAATCAAATCCAGTGTTGATTCTCTGGTCTGCTCTCCTATGTCGGCCGACAAACGTAGTGGCATCTCCATGGTGCTATAGAGTGCCTGCCTACCGGTTCGCCTATTCGCCAATATAAACACGTGACCGAGGGGGGTGGGAATCAAGAGAGAGCGCCGTAGCTGTTTACGCCCCCCCCTGCCCCCCAGCAACCCGCCACAGATCAGGTTGACCAAATGGTGACCACGATGTTGTCATTGTAGTGGCTAAAGGAAAAACTGGGCCAAGCAAAGTACATTTTCCAACAAACCACTGCATATCCCGACTCCTTTCCCCGCCATGCTTACTTCCCGTTGTCCTTGACACACACAATAGACACACAATGCAACACAAAAGCCTGAGTTGATGCCTTATCTTCATGCCACACCCAAAGAGATTAGTCGCAGCTATGTGATGAGAGGTTCTGTTAGGGGCAGGTGGGCTTATTCCGACGAACATTGCTCACCACCACCGGTACGGAAACAAACAAAGCTGAGAGATACCGACACCGTGCTAGGGTGCGTGTTCTGCAGAGTGTGCCACACCGTCTCCGCAATGTCTGGTTGGTCCACTCCCCATGGTTGGCTCACCGCAGGCTAGACAGCAAATTTCACTGGTTGAACTCCTCTCCTCACATCCTCACTCGGCTCGGAATACGAGGCGCTGGCTGCAGCAGCGACAAAAGGGCCTCTTCGCATCCTTGCCCGGGTGGCGGGCCCACGGCAGCCCTACAGGGCTGAAATGTACGGAGCAGCCATTGGCGCAGCCATCGCATCCGACGGTGACACTCAATATGTCGACAACATGGCCGTCAGAAAATGCGCGTACTGCCAACCCATGCACGAATGTTCCGACGCCGACATCCGCCACAGAGTGTGCGACCAGGTGCAACACAAACGTGACGCCGTGGAGTGGATCGCCAACCACCACCTTGAGACGGAGGCGCGCAACGCGTAGGAACGCCAACAAATTCGACACAACGGGGAAGTACACCTGCTCGCCAAGATGGCCATGCGCCTACCCATGCCGTATTACGATCCCCGGCGCACTGAACATATTGCGATATGCGGTGGGCCCACCCCAGCTGCGGCCCGGAAATGGATCCTCCAGCGGAGGCGTGGTGTCACTTTCGACAATGCGCATTGGGTATCCTGGCTGGCGGTGCGCGGGGACCGACGCATGCTCTGGGTTAAATGGCTTTGGGGCTAGATACAATGGGATGGGATGGGCGCGCTGTGGGACCATACCACCTCTAACTGCCCCCTTTGTGCCCTCCATCAAGGTACCACTGTCCATAAACGCCTCATACACTGCATGCAGTGGAAAGTTACATTTCGCAACATGCGGCTTAGGACCTGGGGACCGTGGTAAGATGCGGTAACTCAATGGTGGCACAGAGCGTCCGCAGCAGACCTACACGATGTTTCTTGCCTTCGCATACCACAGTCCCTATGGGGCCACATCCCCCGAGCACCGTGGGTAGACCCCAGCGAACGTGTGGCCTGGCACCGGCACCACGCCCTACATGGCGTATGCCAACTGCACGGCCAACTCACCATGCCCCCCCGCGACCCATAGGTGCTGCCCACACCGTTCACAGCGGTGCCGGCATGGTACATGAAGCTACGGCCACGAGCCGTACGACCTAACCCCACGGACTCTGTGCTCCGCAATGAAGTACGGTATATAGGGTCGTGGGAGAGAATATCGCGGCGGGATGGCCGCCTCTCAAGAGGCATCTCACCGCAGAGCGGTGCACACATGGGACCGGCTGCAATTGTACCACACCACGTCATGGGCGGTGAAATATCTCAACCAGTGCCTCTGTTCCACTGATGCAGACCAAGGGGCACAGCAGGTAGCCTCGGCAATGCGGTATCTAGCCCAGCCTTGGTTTCTGCATCAGCAGGCGGTTCTCGGGGCCTCACTGCTAGATTCATACCGCCACGTGCTAGATGATGTGATGCGGCAATCACGGCGTTGGCACTCCCTTCTGCGATGTGCTAGAGTGTGGACCACCTCCGCAGACCGACACTACCAGCGGCATGACCGAAGCGTTGAGCTCTTTTCGGTGATGAGGGAGCTGTGGGCATCTGAGCGCGCCGCCCACCGGATGGAGCTGCCTCTGGACCAAAGAAGGTTTCCCTAAGTTTTTAATAAACGACCGTGCGCGAACATGCAACTTTCTCCGCCGCTTCGGATCAAATACTCCGGCCGTCCATGAAAAGGCCCTACCTCGTGTTATTGTTTCCCTTGTTGTCGCTGCCCGTGCTGAGGAGAGGTAACGGCACGGCGCAAAGTAGACGGACGGAAAAGAACAAGATTTTAGAGACTTCTTGGGTGCCACCAATCACGTCGAAATTCGTCAACGGAAATTGAACGAAAGCGAAATGAGAATCAAGCTTCCAGACGTGTTGAGCGCCGACGGAGCATGGCCCTGCGCCCCTGTGGGGCATGCCACACAGACCCCACAGGCCCGCCAGAAGCCCCCCAACACCCGACCGCAGCCCTCGGGCAAGGGCACGGCAGTGGGAGGCACGGGGTGGCGGTGGCAGGCATGCATTGGAAGGGGGGAGCCCCCCCCCCCCTTCAGGGCGCCCGGCCTACGCATGGCCACTGCCTCCCCGCCCGCAAGCGCCAGCGCCAATGGCATTTGTAACCGACAATAACCGCGCCCAACCGCTTTGGAAACCTCCTCCAACCGCCTATCTTACCGCGCCTGGGGCTGCGGCTGAGGTCCCTTCCCTTCTAAAGCATCCCTCAGCACGTCCGCCCATCCACACATTCGCCTCAATCCAAACTCCCCCTGACGCAGTGCGGTGTGCACACGGGCCATGCACAACGGCAACGACAGACAACGAGCTTTGGGGGCGTGGGGGTGTACTTGGTCACCTTCGGAGGAGGGAATCCGGCCAACCCCAGCAGCCGGCAAAGGCTATTCTCACTGAGGGGAAGGGGGGGAGGTGAGTTGGTGCTTGGTCCATTTGGCTCGGCAACCTTCGGCGGAAGCACGGAACAAGGCACGCAACATGGAGCATGCAAAGCACAAGGGGATTGTTGCGGGTGGCGAGGCCAATTGGAGGGGGGGGGACGGGCGGCCGGGGGGGGGGCGGGCTGTCGGCCGGACCCCTCCTCCTCCTATGGTCCCCCCTACCCCGGCACCTTTGTAAGCTTAAATCCTCTTGTGCCGAAGGCGTGGAAGAAAATGTTGCCTCCAACAGTGGAAGGGGAAGAGGGGGGAGGGGGGGGAGGGGGTCACGTGGTGGGACAAAGCCCGAAGCCCCCCGATTTGGCGCGGGTATTGTGGCGGCCAAATTGAAATGCCAAGTTTCCCACACCAAATGTAACCCCCCCCCCCCCCGTGTGAGTGAGTAGGTGAGAGTGGGACCATCGTCCCCCTACCCCCAACGGCTACTGCTGCCCCTGGGCCTCCCTCCCACGCTAGCGCCGTCGCTCTGCACAAAGTCTCCCCCAGGTCTGTGAAGTTTGGAGGGTGCTCACCACCACATCTGATCACGGGCCCAGTGGTCGGGGGTTAGGGGGTGGAGGGGGGGGGCGACGGAGTGTGTGTTCCCGCACTCACTCCTGCCCTCCTCGGCACCCCGGCGGTTGTCGAGGTCCGCCAGGTGCTCTCGACTGCGGATGGGGAACTTGTACCACCGGGTCCGAATGCCTACGTGCCCGGGGTCACACAGTTGGTGATGCGCCGCACTTCCGGGCGTTTCGCCCTCTGGGGACTCTGATCCTGTGGCGCCTGCAGCCCGCGATTCGGGTAATCCTCGAAGAACCGGGGGAATGGTACCCTCTTCACAGGGTATCGCACCATTTTTGTCCTTCAGGAGATTTGGTTCGGGTTGCCCCCGGGGCTGCGGGTCTGTGAGGCTGCCGGTGGAGTTGCATGGGCTGCCATAGGGGCTGCCGATCCTGCGGCGCCTGTGGCCCCCCCTGCGGCGTGCAATCCGGGCGATGCTTTTGGAGCAGGGGACATGGTACCCTTCGTGAGCCGTACTTGTGAATGAGGAGTGGTTATCGCAACAGTTGTGTCCGTTTTGAGTAGTGTGCCTCGCCATGCCGCACAAGGCCCGGCATCATGGGCCAACGCCCGCCACCGGACATGGCCCCTGCAAAGCGACAAAAGCTTGTCACCCTTGAGGACCCGTGGGGAATGGCACACACGTGATCCCGCATGTCCTTTCTCCCCCCTTAACTCTTACGCATTGTAGGCTTGCCATATGGCGTGGCGGTTTTGCCTACCGCATCAGAGAGCCCTCTGCTATACGCATGTGAAGTCTGGGTCGTTGCCATGTGCCGCGCATTGCGGGGATCCACTATATCATATGTTGGAGTCGCCCACTTCCCAAGCACAGTCTTGAGTACGCTTTGAACTTTTGGAGTTAGTAAAAAAAAAGTTCGTCTCCTCACATCCTCACCTCTTGGGACCAGTGCATCACCCTCCTCAATTGTCTGATCCATGCCAACTTTCCACCCCTGCTGTTGTATGTCTGGATATGGGTCCTGGGTGCAATGTTGCTTACCGTCCAAAGTCAGCTTAAAAGCCACGACCTCATTAGCTTCGATGGGAATCAAAACCCTGTCCATCTCCTTGCCCCCCACCAACCGGCATCCGCGTGTGATAGTTTGCAACTCTAGTGTCTGCAATGTTTCTTCCAACACGAAGGTACTAGCCACATTACATACACCCCCCTGCCCCATGCTCCAAACGTCTCTGTGGCCCTTTCCATGCAAATGGCCCGGGTTCTGCAGGAAAAAAACATGGGCAAGTGGGCAACTTTGCTACACATACCTTCCACTGCACTCTCACACAACCCCCAGGATGGCACAACGCCTCAGTCATGCACACAGGTGGCACACACGTGGTCAACGTGACGCCTCTAGGATCCATTGTATACATGGTGCACCACATTTCTCTACACCTCATAGAGATGCGACCACAAAGGCACTTGCGGTATGCCTTAAAAAGCACCACACAGATGCCACCGTTTTCCAAGGCTGCTCCACCCTGCACCGCCTGATGTTACAGACAAAACCATCCCATTGGGGCATCCCACCCTTGCAGTACATTGCCGACCCCTGGTACGCTAGCATCCGAGAACGCCACTGGTAGTTCATTTTTGAAAAATATGCATGCAACGATGTGGCACCAGGCATAAGTACGGATGGGGAGGGGTCGGGACCGAGAGGATGGCTCAATCAAAGGGTATTGTCTGTTCTCCACCGCATTAAGAAGACCCGTAGGACACATGAATGCGCACAATTGAGATTCCTACGCTTTTACCTTCAACAGCTGGCACCCCAGATGTCCGTCCCCCTGTATGCAGTGGGCTCAATTGTCGTCCCCAACCTCCTCCCCAAGCAGAAGAGAGCCATACACAGAGTGTCGAAAAAGATGATTTCCTCGATTACGGGTCTGGCTTGGAAAAAATAGGCACTGCCCAAAGCCATCATGATACTCCGGAGCAATCCGCACACAATCACACAAACTTTTGCCAGCCATGCATCTCGATTCGATAAATCGGCAACCCAACCCAGATGCCGATGCCACAAGGCGCCCCCGCTCCCACGCTCCAGACGAATCATCGAGGGTCACGTGGCCTACACCCCACTCCTAGTGCCGTGTGACGGCACCTGCGCCCCAACGACTCCCTACCCCTCAATGGAAAAAAGGTACGAGCAGAACTATTTAAGGATCTTACGAAGTGTGTAGATCAGCTGGGCGCCGATCTTCCCCCGCTGGACCTGTGTGGTCTGAGCCCAGGTCAGCAGTACGCACCACACGTCTCTTTGCTGCGGTGGTTTCCGATACCCACCATGTCAGGGTAGTAGATAAGGGCATCAGCGTGCTGTGGGCCTTCAAACACCGGGTATGGTCGGTACTTGACACGTTCCTTACCGCTGAGGGATATGAGGCGTCTTCTTTGTCCGTCCCACAAGCCGTGGACCACATTTGTTCAAAGATAGATAAGAGAGGGTGGACAGTAGACAAGTCATGATAGCTGCCCCTACTGTACCTGCTGGGCAAATGCAAATCCCTCCGCAAGCACCAATGGCTCTGGCGTGGAATCACCTCCCTCCCCCAACCCCTGCGCACGAAAAAAACACCGCAGAGCCAACAATGCTTCCTAAAACGCCTCTCTAACGAAGTGCCCTGCGGTTTTCTGGCACAAAGCATCTCCGATGTCACCAAGTGGTTCCAATGGTTGGAGACCATCAACACAAAATTTATTCCCGAGGTTGACTGCAAGGACCAATTTAATACCATCCGGCCCATGTGGTTGCCGAACACCTCGAAAAAACCTCCGACCGGCACGCCGTGCGAAAAAAATAAAGAATGGGTGGAATGGTCCATACACAATGACACCAAAAAACCGGACAGGCCAGGGTGTGCCAAGCGCAGAGAATTTTCGGTACCTCACCCACACAGCCATGTGCGACACGATCAGTTTTGGGATGCACTGCAACAATTTCATCCGCGCTATTGGTAGTCTATTGTCTTGACATGGCTGTATGCCCATGGGGGGATCTTTTTCCGCTCAAGCGGCGGACCCGCGCAGCCTTTGGGGGGTATACCGCAACAGGCACCTGTTTCGTCGCCTGGGTACGTCACGCGTCTGTGAATTAGGGTTTCCATTCGGGGAGTCACCATATGGCATCATCAGCCTATGCCAGTTTCAAGATAACATACTAGTGGCCTCTACATTTGACGACTCCCCCTCTACCCCATTCATACAGACAATATGCAATATCCTGCATGCGCGTTGGAACCTACATGTACTCTATGAATGCATGTCAACCCCAGGGGACCCCTGCCTCCATGCCTGCCACACACCATCCACAGTGGCGTTGGGGTTTGCGCTCGTGTACCACCGACCAGGCGTTGGGGTCGCCTACCTCTAGTCTACCGCCTTGGACCACCAATCGAACCTGAAGTTAGGCTCCCCTCCTGTCCCCATCCCTCGCATACACGGCGTACCTGGTAGGTATCATCACACGGGCCCTGAGCAACGCCTGACCGTGGTGCCACACTTGGGCGGGGGAAATGATTTCACTTGCCGCGTGGTTACACATGGATGTGTACCAACAAAAACATGTGGCCTGGGCAGCACATTCGGCCATCACCAGGGCACTTGCTACCAGTCCAAACACCCCGTCACAAACAGTTCGGTACATGTACTCCCTCCTCCCCAATCTCCAAAGTCACAGTGTTGTCACTTAACGTTTTGCACAACGTGGATCAGACGCCACGCACACTCGGCGGGGGACAACTATAGCAGCTGGTTCCTCCCGCCATCCGTGTCACCAAATGGCATATCAGGCTAGTAGTGCTCCGACTTGACCCTCCTCACCCACCACGCGACCAGAGTGCACCACAATGACCACGTGTTTCCGCATTGGAAGGATGTGTGTGTGTGTGTGTGAGCAGGTGGTTACACCCATCTCCAGAGATGTGCACCTTGACAAAAGAGGACATTTAAGTAGCGCTGCGTGCAGACTTTAACAACCTCACAACCCCAGGCAAATCAGGGCATAACACCTAGAGGAGCCAAGCGTGACCAACAGTACCTGTGATAATTGTGCATCCTCCGGCTGTACTCGTGTTACAGAAAGGACCTTCCTACTTTTTGTTTCAATGGCCTGATGAGTTTGTTTTGGTGATCAATGCTGTGCCCGCGTGTTTTTCGTCCATATTGACGGTGCGCTCTCGCGGTTTGGCTCTCTGATCCCCTTCACCAAGTGTGTGTGTGTGTGTGTGTGTGTGTGGGGTTGGGTGGTTAAAGCACAACAAAAGCACAACAAAAAAGGTTGCAAATAGCTCCTCAGAAGCTACAGAGCAGCCCTATACCTCTTACGTTCTGTCGGACAATGAGTAGGTTGTGCAATTTGGTTCAGTGTGTCAGTATGCACCAATTTCAGGACACCTGCGCGATCTACGTGACAAGCAGCCGTCAAGTCTGCCTGAGTGCTCTGATTTTCGTCAGCTCCAACGTCAAGGACATGTTTAGACATGGCACCATGTGCCTTTTTGTAACGAGGAGAATGGGATGGTGCCGAAGCTTTAGCGTACACCCTATAAATAGATGGGCCTTTAACCTCAACCCTAAATGTGCCTTAATGGGTGCAACAGTTTGTTGTGCGGGCCGGTGTGTTCCGGTTGTCTTTATTGGCACAAACTTGAGCATTGTCGTGGTATCCGTTAGTTCAAAGTGGCCCTCCATGCTCCCTGCCACTCCGCCTGCTGGTGCAGCCTCAACTTGTATAACCACACGGGATACACACTATGTACAGGGTGGAACAAAAGGCATGTACGTATAGAATGGTGCTTGTGAGCAAAGCCTTCCACTGTCCACACCTAGCAACCCCGTCTCGCTTGCCTGTCCGCAACCAGCTCTGGTTGTGGCATGCATTAGGAGGGGGTTGGGGAGCACCTATGCACAAATAGCAATTTCACGGAATGAATAGCGTCTTAGCAAATACCATTTCTCTAGTTGCAAGGGAAATGGGCACATACTTACATGTTGTTGCCACCGGTAACCCAGTAGCTACAGACATACACACATCACCGCCAACCGTAAGAGCAACATACCAAACATGACAGTGCTAGCAGAGCGGTTGGCACACAGGAACACCACACTCGACACTAGGCCTGTGGTTTGCAATCCCATGAGCGACCAACCCTACAACACCTAGCGGCATGGTTGGATACGCGGCTCGGCTTGATGTGTGGCCCCAATCCGCCAGCAACTCTGGCAGCACGCGGTCCTAGAGCATTGGTCGGTGGCAATAACCACCCCATCAATGCACCGTGCCCATATTCAGAGCACGAGCCCCGCACTTTGGGGACCGAATTTATCTAGCAGGTGCCAGGCCAGTCAATGAGGCTCTAGAGGGTGCATGTGAGGGCACGCACCATGCTCCTGAAGGCCAGGGCCGGGCGGAACCATGGCCAATATGCTAAATCCTTCACCACATTGTATCCCAAACTGTCAAAAGTGCTTATCACATGTGTCTCACACAATTTTGGGCATCTTTGTAGCCCTGTGCAGCTCTTCCCTACACACAATGAAGCGTATGTCTTTGAAGCCACATTTCATTGCTTCAGTACTTGAAGATGTCTCTCCTACCCCGACTGCCACCCATGGCCGCGTACCTCACAACTAGTGAGGGGGTATAACTAGGGGTTGGCGTGATAGCCACCCTGAGGTTGACATGCAACCCGGGGTGCGGCGGGCCACGGGAGCCCTACGGGGCATTTGTATGATTGCGGGCCAGCGGCCCACACTAGGTGACGGCGGTCGCCGTCACCCATTAAGAACACCACACTACCTCCCAGCACCAGTGACACCCAAGTCCCCCCTCGCCCGGGTGGCCGGTAGGTGGGGGGATAGGGATGGCCTGTGGTGGCGTAGCACGAGTGTGTGCGGTTGAAAGCTACAGGTGGTCTTCCCTTCCCGGAGGCAATGAGTCCCCCCCCCCCCCTGGAGGCCTAATTAGTGTGGGTTGTGTGCTGACCTCTCCCCTTTGCCCCAACTGTGGTGTGGTGTGGGGGGCGCGTTAGTACCTTGCCGCCTTAGGCTACAGGGACCAGCATAGTGGCCACCCTTAAGGGACACCACGAGGGGACACCACAGGGCTTTGACCCCTTCCGGGTGACGGTAGTTGCCATCACCCAAGTAAGACACACCACCCTTGGTAACCCAGCCCCTTCAGCCCTTCCGTGGCACCAAGGAGACCCAAGTCCCCCACGATGGGGGATAGGAATGGCCGGCAGCTGTGGCAGAGGGTTCAGGGGTGCAGAGGTGACCCTACCACGCCCCCATGAGGTGGCGGTGGCTTTTGAGGCCTTGCACCGGGCTGGGGCAGGCAGTTAGTCCACTCCCCTCTGCCCCGTCAGTCGGGCACGCCCAGTGCCAGGGAGACCCGAGTCTCCCCTGCCTAGGTAGTACCGGCAGTGGAGGGGATAGGGATGGCCGGCTGTGGCAGACCGGGGGACAGGCGGGGGGCATGTGCGAAGTGGTGTATGGCCCCCTCCCCAACCGGGGGGCACACCTGTAACCCAATCCCTCCTGCCCTTCGCGCGGTGGGGGATAGGGATGGCCCGCGGCTGCAGCAGGGGGTATGGGGGTGCAGAGGTGACCCTACCACACCCCCATGAGGGGGCGGTGGCTTCTGGGGTCTTGCACCAGGGCGGGATTTTAGGACGGGAGGGCCAGACCGGAGGGTGCGGATGCTCCAGGATTTCCAAGGCTTGCAACACCCCTAGCGAGCCTGGCTGGTACCACACACGAACGTCAGCCCCCCACCCCTCCGAGCTTTGGGTTTGTCACGTATGGGCAACGGAGCCCGGAACAGGCGCTCCCGGGCCGCACCGCGGCATGGGCATGGACCGTGTTCCACGATGGAGGAACCTGGTGGGGAGACAGGTTCTGCCATGATGCCTAGACGTGATTGGTCCTCAGGACCTCCATGACGGCGAGTGTAGTGTTTTCCCAGCCAGGCCGTGAGGCACCACGGGGATGTCCACACAGTTGGGATGCTTGGCCGCATCTCCATCTCTTCCTCCTCCTCCTCCTCCCCCTCCTCCTCCTCGCTTGCATTTCGTGTATCAAGTGTGTATCGCAAGTGTATTCCCAAAAAGAAGAGTGTGTATCCAGATTGACCGACTATGCGCTAGTTGCATGTGTTGCCCAGTCACCTCCCCCCAATGGCATGCTTTGCGCTCATCCCCTTGTCAGGACAGGATGGACCGGGAACTCACTGGTTGTGGTTGGGGCAGCACCTGACCAGCCTCTCATATTGTTTCTGCAAGCGGGCGTGTCAGCGACGACCGTGCAATTGAAGTTGTGCACCCCGTTTTCCGCGAGTGGGCGTGTCACAGGCTCGGCTTTGCCTCTGCAGAACGAGCTTTTGCCAGCAACGACTGGCTGCACCTACGACAACTACTACAAACCATCGTCCAAGCGCTGTCTCATGCACAAGCCCACGGTCCCTGAGTTCTGCGCCGCCTGTGTGGAGCGCCAGATCCTGTCCATCCTGCAGCACACGGGCGAACTGGCGGGGGCGCGCTGCCCCCGTCCCGATGAGACCCTCGTCGTTGTGCACAACGACGAGCTTTGGCACGTGGCACTGCACCGGGACTACTACACCGGCGGGCAGGTCCGGACCCGGAGCGCCGTCGGGCTGGAGGCGCATGCCTTTGCTGCCGGCACATTCCCGGCGACGCACCCTCGCACGAAGCCGGGCGCAGGTCCGTCCCCCCCTCCCCCCACCCCACCCCCTGGGCCCTGTGTTACATGTCCCACATCAGATGTGGTGGTGAGCACCCTCCACACTTCACTGTCTAAGGAAATGCTGACTGTGAAGCATTGCCAGTGCTGTGGCATGGGAGGGACGCCAAGGGGCAGAAGCAGCAATTGTGAGCAGACGGACAATTGTCCCACTGTCACGCATCAACACTAATTTTCCCCCCGTTTTTTGGGTCAACAATGCAGACATTTTCATTCTGAAAACTCAAACCAGTGCGCACACCCGGAAGTATTAACCGGCATACCTACTCCGCCTTTATGGCATACCCCCTGCCCCCCCACAAGTATTAACTGGCACCTACTCCGCCTTTATGGCACCATCCCCCTGAAGAAACACTGGCCACGTCTGGCTGCACTGCGGGTCAGAAGGGGGTAGATCATAAACGCGCAGGAGGTGTCCCCGTCGGTACTTCGGGTTTCGCGCAATGGATTGCTTTTTATGGAGGTGTGTGTGGGGCTTGGGGCGGGGGTGGGGGATTGAATACCAAAGGCGGAGCGGGCGTTCCGATGGTTGGTGTGGGGTGCCAGTTTTTGTGGAGAACAGTGGACCGTGTCGGTTTCCCCAGTGCCGCTGCGCCCGGTCGTACCTGCGACGCGTCGCCGCCCCCCTGCCGCCCTGTCCGACTGTGCCCGCAACGTGTCGGAGCCCCGCTATTCCCTGTCCCACTGCTCACAATGGCCGCATCCTGCCCCATCACGTCCACTCCTCTTCCAGCGTGGACAGGTTTCAGAAACGGAAGCGGGGGGGGGGGATTTGCGCAGTTTCTTGCCCAACTGTTCTGTGGACAGATCTGCAGCGAGCCGCCAGAGCTCTTTCCTGTTTGCCACGCTCTCTTACTGACGAGATCAAAGGTTGTGTCCATCGCTAACTGGTAAATAGTGTCACCAGCTGGTGCAGCTGGATTCATGGCGCTGCACACACGGGAGCGAAGCAGATTGGAAAGACCCATTTAATAATGTGCATCCAATGGCTCATTGTCCAGCAGCTACGGCAAGCGGCTGAATGGCTCGGGAGTCATACGGCTCAAAAAGCCAGCGCCACCGGCGGGCCATACAAATGTTCTGGTCTATACACAAATTTGACAAAACTCTTGACAGGCCAGGGAAAGCAACGCCCTACAATTTTGATGTGATTTCTCGAGATGCTTTGGTTGATATTATTTCATATTCCCTTTGCTCTGACAACTTCTGTCAGGCTGCCAGAGACATCGGGCAGCGCCTTTTTTCCCCTGGGTGGATCTTTGAGGGCACAGTCAGCTGACTGACAGTGTACCTGGTCGCTTCATGTGGCCTAGGAACGGTGCCGCCAATGGGGCACAGTGGCCATCTCAGCAGAAGGTTTGCCATACTGGACGGGAGACTGTGCTAGTCGTTTCCCTCGCACAATTCCGGCATATTGTCATGGTGGCCGCGAAAGGGCCACATGCGAGCCGCACCATGAGCATGGTCTGTATCACGCCGTGCAGTGTGACAAGTTGCGTGTACTGTGCCCTTGTACCAATGCGGCAACAGATATCCGCACAGGGACCTGTATGGGATCCGATCTCCAAGCCTTGGGCATCTGTACACAGAGATGGGGTGGCAAGGGCACTCGTGTTGCCCATCCCTCTGCACGTATTGCCCAGTGGTCCTTGAAACTCGGTCCACCACTACAGTCCCCATGGGCTGTCACAGAAGTCTCATTGTCCAATCTATATACTAGTGTTTTTGTAAACGCCCTGCCTTTTTTGCATTCTTGTTGTGCTTGAATGCTGTCCGTGAGAACCTGGCTGAATACGGGCCTGCCCTGGTGCTGAGGTATTGACCATGCTTCAGTTGCTTTTGGCCGGCCTGACCTGCCCATACATGGGGGGGGGAGGGGGCGGCAGAGTGAGTCAAAGTGATGGAGGGGGGGGGGGGGGGGTGCAGTGAGAGTGAGAGTGATGCGGGGGGGGGGGGGTGCAGTGAGAGTGAGTGTGATGGAGGGGGGGCTGCCGGCTTTTGAAGTTAATTCTTGGGGCTGGCATTGCCCCCAGGGACCCTCGAACAATGGCGCCAATTTGGGCTCCCCCAGGGCCCCTGGTACTCTGCCGCCCCCGTGGACAGCCCCCCCCCCCGCCCCCACACGCCCTTGCACAGTTCCCGCCGAGGGGAAGGGGAGGGGGGGGGGGGCGTCACTTGCCCCAAACCACCACGGCATCGACGAAAACAAGTCCTCTAGTGACAATGTAGTTGTTGCGGAAAGGTCAGGTTTGTGGGGGGGGGGGGGGGGCGTCATTTGGTGACTGTACCTTTTGGGAGTGGGGAGGGGCGTCCCGTGTTCTGGAGGGGGCTGTCCACTGAGTACTGCGTTCGATGTGGGCGCCAGCATGGACCCGGTACACATGCCCAGAAAAGAAAGGTTTTCCGCAGCTGCTCGTGTACAGAACGAGAATTTTGTTGTGTTGAGTGGGCCTTGGCCCAGTGCCATTCCCCGTTCCCGCTAATTAGTTGCAATGGCGCAATCCGCAGATTGTTTCCCCCTTTTCCTGAACACTCAACCTGCAGCTATCCACATGTTGTCACGTTTGCTTGTGAGTGAGATGGTCAAGTGCGTTTGTGAGGTTTGTTCAAGAGAATATAGAGCTGCGGATTTCGACACCAGTTTTCCTTGAGGGGTGTACGAATACGCATGTACGCGTGTATACGTGTATGCGCATATGCGTATACGTATACGCGTACGCGTGCGCATACGTACATATCTGTTTTCCTTATGCTGTCTGGGCACTCAGTGATGTGCTGGTCAATCCAAAGGAACATTTTCCAAGTCACTGTGGCCGTTCATTCCTGGGTAACATTGCGTGGGTGTGCGTCCTCGCCGCAGGTCCCACCCCTGATGTTGTCATTCGGGACGGGGGGGGGGGGGGCACCCCCGGTGTTGAGTGATTGTTTTCTTATTACAAGGTGGGTCTACACAATGGGGCATGCAAAGGTTGTGTCCTGTTGTCCGCGTTGGCCGGGGATTCCCGTTGCTGACTGCATGCAGCCGAGTGCTGTCGCCACGTGCGATGCGCCACCACGTCTTGTGTTCTGGTGCTGCGTGCCGCAGTGTTGCATCATTGCGTGGTCTGGCCCGCTGCGCCACCCCCATTGTTTGCAGGCATTCTGCCTCTGCGCATTGACAATGGAGAAATTTTGACGACATGGAAGTGGCCAACCACCGCTGCGAAGCCTCCTCCTGCATCCGCACAATTAGCAGGGAGCATCGACGACCCTTCTACAACATTGGCCTTCAGTGGCAAAATGTTGGGTGTCGGCAATCATACCATTCAGATGACCGTGGTGGATGACAGCGAGTTTGTCGTGAAGAGCGCCTGGTCAGCGTACGCAACATTACGCGACGCCATTGCCAAAATGGAGCAAGTTCTGACGTTTCATGTCAGAGTTGTACCGCCGAGCGACAGGTCGTTGACACGGGGCCCGACTGTGATTTCAGGGGCACATCGGCGGAGATTAACAGCCAATACTTCTGAGCCTCGGCAAAGGAGTCGTGGGCGAGCACGTGGGAAGTAGCACTTTGATGTCAGTCCATGGGGGGCCTGACTCAAGCACCAGACGAGCAAACCTTGTCTGCCGCCCCCCACCCCCGTGTCAAGCGTAGGTTGCTGATTTTTTTTTTATCTGGCGTAAGTTGCTTATTTTTTTTTTTAGGCGTAAGTCGAGTGTGGAAAAAAAAACTTGAAAATGTATGGCACGCGACTTACGCTTTTATAGTGACGTGACCTACACCTAAAAAAACTGTTACGCTACTTACGCTTTTCTTTGAAAAACAAAGTGAGTTAAGCTTTTTTCGTGACACAACCTACGCTTTTTTTGATACGCGACCTACTGACCTACTGCCTACTACGCCTTTTTTTCAAAAAAAAAAAAAAAAAGGGAGTTACTGTTTTTTTGATACGCAACCAACTGCCCCCCCAAAAAGCGAGTTACGCTTTTTTTGATACGCAACCTACTGCCAAAAAAAAGAAATAAGAATAAGCGAGTTACGCCTTTTTTTTTAAAAAAAAACAAGCGACGCTTTTTTTGTTGCGCGACCTATGCTTTTTTTGAGACACCACTTCTGATCTTGTCCCCCGAGAAGACAGAGTGTGAGGCAGCCACTTCCGATTTTGTCCCCTTGTTTGGGTACCCCCGAGACTGCAGGGGTTACGTAGCACTTCCGCTCTCTTGTGGCCCCCCGAGAAGGCAGAGTGTGAGGCAGCCACTTCTGATTTTGTCCCCTTGTCTGGGGACCCCCGAGAATGCAGGGGTTACGTAGCACCTCTGCTCTCTTGTGGCCCCCCGAGAAGGTGGAGGTAAGGCAGCCACTTCTGATTTTGTCCCCTTGTCTGGGGACCCCCGAGAATGCAGGGGTTACGTAGCACGTCCGCCCTCTTGTGGGCCCCTGAGAAGGCAGGGGTGTGGCAGCCACTTCTGATTTTGTCCCCAACCAACAACTTGAAACCAAGCCTCTTGTTGTGGGAGATGTATTGAGCGACAAGGACATTCTTGCCTGGCTTCACGACAAGTTGTACCACAACGAGGTTGGTGAGCAACGGCCATGGACTACGACGGTGACATACATTGTGTCCCGCCTGAACATCATGAGGAAGTGCGAAGATAGTAAGGGCACCAACCATACAACCGTTGGTTTGGCTTGGAGGCGCCGCCACATATTTATTGCTAATAGTGACGATCACCAAGGGCTCCATTGGTTGTTTGTGCCATTGACTGCAGAGTGCTAGTATGGGCCTTCAAAGTCCACATTTGCGAGCCACTATCTAGTACTTCCTTGGTCTAGCCAATGTTGAAACACCTCCAATCAAAGGGTGTTGCCACACATGCTCGGGCTTTGGGTCTTTAAAAAGGATGGTTGTCGTGTGGCTATCAATCGTTGCATCTTTGTGATGAGGTGGCTGGCCATAGGGGAAGCCGAGAGGACGTTGATGTTATCTTGACACCTTTGCCGAAAGGATTCATCAAGGAAGCACTGCGCATCATCAATGCAGATCGCCCCGTGCGAGTCCCCGGCACCATCCTGGAGAATGGGTGGGAGGGGGAAGTGAATTGCTGGGAGCCTGGTGAATCTCCTCCTGCCCTAGCCTCCAACCCTGAGTCCTCGCCCCCATCTACTTCCCCCCTCCTTTTTGATGAAGAGGATCAACATTGCTGCCTCCTGCTCGTAGCCAACGGTTGGAGAATCTCTTGCCTTCCGAGCCTCCAACTTTGAGGACGTGCCCCCAGAAGGGAAGTCGGTGAAGGGCAATGTTAAGGCCCCTCCACAGACCCCGCAGACTCCACAAACCGCAATCCACTTCCTCTTCTAACCTCCCCGCAAGTGATGATGCCCGTCCATACGTGCTCATCCGTGGGAAGTGTGATGAGGTCCCTGAGGCACACCCAAAGGGCATAGAGGTTCGGTTGGTGAACAACCAACGATTTATTCGAGAGCTGGAAGAGTTCCTTGCAAAGGATATCTGTGACGCTTGTGCGCGGAACACCAATCCGCGCGCAAAGCCGAAGGCATCGGACACAAAGACTGGTTTGATCTACAAGTGTGTGTTCGGCGACTGCTTGCAGTTGGCCCCACCCTATTATGGTTGCATGCGAAGAATGTAGTTGGCCCGAGGTGACCCGACTCAAGTGGCTTCGTAGCCGGTGGCGCCGGCAGCAATTTAGTCATTTTGATACCGCGTGCCAAAGGCCGAAGGGCAAATTGCATTTTTTATTTGCGATCATGATGAGTGTGCTCCACGTTATTTCCGCCATCTGCCGGCGATGAGTGTAAAAACCACCCTTTACGCCACGGCTCTGTGTTTTTGAAATATATCGCAGTTTTGATTTCACCCTCAGGATTTTCCTTCATTGCTTTACCCGTGCCGGAGGTCCCCAAAATGTCCGTGGGGGCTATGTGCTTCACCTCCTCCGGTAGCAATGGCGGTTGTTGGGTGGTTCTTGTGTCCCCCCCCACCCTTTTTTTTTTTTTGGGAAAAAAGGGCTTTTTCCCCCATACGCAACTTACGCCAAAAAACAAAGCTTACGCGAATTACGCCAAAAAAATTTTCCGTCAAAAAAAAACACGACTTATGCCAAAAAAAAAAGCGAGTTACGCTTAGCTCCACAATCGAGCTACGCTTTCCTCCCCACCCCCTGGCCCTATGGTACATGTCCCACATCAGATGTGGTGGGGAGCACCCTCCGCACTTCACGGCCTTGGGAAGGGCTGACTGCGAAGCATTGCCAGTGCTGTGGCATGGGAGGGACGCTAAGGGGCAGAAGCAGCACATGTGAGCAGAGGGACAACTGTCCCATTCCCGCGTACCAGCACTAATTTTCCCCCGTTGTTGGGGTCAACAATGTACACATTTTTCTTCTGAAAACTCAAACATCCCGTTCGGCACGAACGGGGCTCCCTGTGCTCCTGCAGTACCTGGTGTCTCCTGCTTCACGGGCCTGAACTTTGCTGCCGCCAGATCATATTCCACCCCGTTCACATCCTCCTACGCGACGACCAGGTCCATTACAGCCCCCAGCTCGAAGTCCAGCTTCCATTCGGCTTTCATGGATTCAGCCATCTTCGCTGCGTTGGCCCCGCTTGCGGTCATTCTCATAGTCAGCGCCGCCACCTTCTTTGCCGGCACTTCCCCTGGTACTCGGCTTTTCCATAGACCGAACGGGTGTTCTGAAAAGGCACATAGGGCCGCAGCATCCGGCACGCTCTCGGCCGGACGCTTTTGGGGGCATGTGAGTGGGTGTGACACTCGACCACTATCAGGCATGTTGCTTTGGTTTCGTTGGACAGCTCTGGCAAACTTGGACTCTTGTAGTTCGCACAACACCTCAAACTCCACAAGGCTCTCTACCGATTCGACGATACACTGAAATGTATCAAAGCTTGCCAGTCTTTAGTCTCTCACGCACAGGCCCACAAGGGTGTCTTCCACCACCACACAGAAACAAAAATGAATCCGGCGAAGGATAAAATCAAATATGTGCTTCATTCCACAAATGCAACCCCCCCCCCCCCACACACACACAAGTATTAATCGGCATACCCCCTCTGCCTTTATGGCATCCCCCCCCCCCAACACACACACAAGTATTAACCGGCATAGCTACTCCGCCTTTATAGCATACCCCCCCCAACAACAACAACTATTAACCGGCATACCTACTCCCCCTTTATGGCATACCCCCTCCCCTACAATCATCAGGGGTGGGGTCACACCCGTCCTTTGCTTTGCAACCAACCCCCTCGTACAACAGCGTCCTGGACGTTCGGTTGGTGAACAACCAACGATTTATTCGAGAGCTGGAAGAGTTCCTTGCAAAGGATATCTGTGACGCTTGTGCGCGGAACACCAATCCGCGCGCAAAGCCGAAGGCATCGGACACAAAGACTGGTTTGATCTACAAGTGTGTGTTCGGCGACTGCTTGCAGTTGGCCCCACCCTATTATGGTTGCATGCGAAGAATGTAGTTGGCCCGAGGTGACCCGACTCAAGTGGCTTCGTAGCCGGTGGCGCCGGCAGCAATTTAGTCATTTTGATACCGCGTGCCAAAGGCCGAAGGGCAAATTGCATTTTTTATTTGCGATCATGATGAGTGTGCTCCACGTTATTTCCGCCATCTGCCGGCGATGAGTGTAAAAACCACCCTTTACGCCACGGCTCTGTGTTTTTGAAATATATCGCAGTTTTGATTTCACCCTCAGGATTTTCCTTCATTGCTTTACCCGTGCCGGAGGTCCCCAAAATGTCCGTGGGGGCTATGTGCTTCACCTCCTCCGGTAGCAATGGCGGTTGTTGGGTGGTTCTTGTGTCCCCCCCCACCCTTTTTTTTTTTTTTGGAAAAAAGGGCTTTTTCCCCCATACGCAACTTACGCCAAAAAACAAAGCTTACGCGAATTACGCCAAAAAAATTTTCCGTCAAAAAAAAACACGACTTATGCCAAAAAAAAAAAGCGAGTTACGCTTAGCTCCACAATCGAGCTACGCTTTCCTCCCCACCCCCTGGCCCTATGGTACATGTCCCACATCAGATGTGGTGGTGAGCACCCTCCGCACTTCACGGCCTTGGGAAGGGCTGACTGCGAAGCATTGCCAGTGCTGTGGCATGGGAGGGACGCTAAGGGGCAGAAGCAGCACATGTGAGCAGAGGGACAACTGTCCCATTCCCGCGTACCAACACTAATTTTCCCCCGTTGTTGGGGTCAACAATGTACACATTTTTCTTCTGAAAACTCAAACATCCCGTTCGGCACGAACGGGGCTCCCTGTGCTCCTGCAGTACCTGGTGTCTCCTGCTTCACGGGCTTGAACTTTGCTGCCGCCAGATCATATTCCACCCCGTTCACATCCTCCTACGCGACGACCAGGTCCATTACAGCCCCCAGCTCGAAGTCCAGCTTCCATTCGGCTTTCATGGATTCAGCCATCTTCGCTGCGTTGGCCCCGCTTGCGGTCATTCTCATAGTCAGCGCCGCCACCTTCTTTGCCAGCACTTCCCCTGGTACTCGGCTTTTCCATAGACCGAACGGGTGTTCTGAAAAGGCACATAGGGCCGCAGCATCCGGCACGCTCTCGGCCGGACGCTTTTGGGGGCATGTGAGTGGGTGTGACACTCGACCACTATCAGGCATGTTGCTTTGGTTTCGTTGGACAGCTCTGGCAAACTTGGACTCTTGTAGTTCGCACAACACCTCAAACTCCACAAGGCTCTCTACCGATTCGACGATACACTGAAATGTATCAAAGCTTGCCAGTCTTTAGTCTCTCACGCACAGGCCCACAAGGGTGTCTTCCACCACCACACAGAAACAAAAATGAATCCGGTGAAGGATAAAATCAAATATGTGCTTCATTCCACCAATGCAACCCCCCCCCCCCCACACACACAAGTATTAATCGGCATACCCCCTCTGCCTTTATGGCATCCCCCCCCCCCCCCCAACACACACACAAGTATTAACCGGCATAGCTACTCCGCCTTTATAGCATACCCCCCCCAACAACAACAACTATTAACCGGCATACCTACTCCCCCTTTATGGCATACCCCCTCCCCTACAATCATCAGGGGTGGGGTCACACCCGTCCTTTGCTTTGCAACTAACCCCCTCGTACAACAGCGTCCTGGACCTTAAAATCTGAGTGCCCCTCCCTTGCAAGTATTACCTCGCATACCTACTCCGCCTTTATGGCATACCCCCCCACCCCCACACACACAAGTATTGCCCGGCATAACTACTCCGGCTTTATGGCATACCCCCCCCCCCCACAAGTATTAACTGGCAAAGCTACTCCCCCTTTATGGCACATACCCCCCGCCCCGCAACAAGCATTAACCGGCATACCCACTCGGCCTTTATGCCCCCCCCCCCCCTCACAACCGCTTTTCCAACCACCAGTATCCCCTTATGCGACTGCCCCTTCAGGCTCCATCCCCCTGAAGCGCCCTGAGGTGGCCTTGATAGGTGGTGGACGGATGAGGAGAGGGTGTGACTGAACACTTTCCCTGCAGCAACTGTTGTGGTTGGGCTTGCCTTCTGACTGCGTATGAGATGCAGAGGGGACCAAGGGTTTCGCTCAGAACTGGGACGGAGTCCTTCAAGGCTAAGAGCATTGTTTACAAAACCAATGGCGAGCGAATTCAAGAGCCTTTTAGCAGCGTTTTCTGCCACTTTGAAGGGCCTTTTGTGGGGTTTTCTGGGGGAGGGACTCAGTGGTGTTCGGCGACGGGGGGGGGGGAGGGGGGCTTTGGCGCGAGGGGCATTGGGGGTATGCCCTAAATATGTCACAGTCTGCGCACTGCGACCGCCAGTGCTTTGTGCGATGCTTTCGTGTGCCCTGGCACATGCTCCAATGCTGCGCACTGTGTGCGAGTCCCTTCACACGACGAAGGGCAGTGGCTCGCTTGGGCTGCACACAATGCACCGCTCCCCTCCCCCCCCCCCCCATGGCCACTGCTGACCCCCTCATTGTCCTCTTAGCGTGTTCGGCCATTGCACGCTGGCGAACATGCACTCGCTGAATGAAACCGCGTACGACGCCCACCGCGCGCCTCAAAGCCTGAACACATGCCCCCAAATCGTCCGCAATGGGCAGCCTGGCCCTGTGCCGCAGTACTACTGCGCGGTGTGCGCGCCCGGCAAGACCTGCGACAACAACTTCACCCGGGTCCCCTTCGAAAGACTGGGGGACTTCGAGGCTGCGTTCAAGGCCGCGGAGCATTGGTACTTCCTGCTTGTCCTGCCCTTGGCCGGCGCGGCCACGGTGCTCAGCCTCATTGTGGCCAGTGCCCTGGCGTACCGGTGGAGGGCCAAGCCCCATACCGTCATCCCATACCCACTGATCATCAGACTGGGCCGTATCAGGGTACTAACGCTTGAGGTACGTCGCAGGGATGGACTAAGGGTGCCGGAGTTATTTGGGTGGCGGTGGGGGCTGTTGGGGGCCGTGATGATCCCCACACGAGTCACCCATCCTTCGAAAAGGGCAGTCTGAGGGCTGGTGATGGCTCATAAAGTGGGCCGCAAGGCGGCCGACATGACCCGCCGCGATGGGGGAACTGAGTCGCCCTGCACGCGACGTACCAGGGATGGATACAAGGGCTGAGCCGCCCCAGGGGCAACCGGGCTTTCAACTTGGGGGGGGGGGTGTCCGATAGAGCCCCCTGGCCAGACCTCCCCCACCCCCAAAAGGGGCTCAATTGACGGGACCCCGAAAATCCTACCGACTGACCCCTGGGCCCCGGAGGTGATCCGGACCCAAAAATTGAGAAGAAAGAAAATGGGATTTTTGGAATCAGCGCGTCGAGGCGCTTCAGAAAAGTCCTCATTTGCCATGTATTTGGTGGGGGAAAAAATTGACCATTTTCAAGGCCCAAAACAATTTTTCGGCGCCTTTGGCGCCAGAGTTCATATGACTGATTGATGGTCCTGTCAATTGAGCCCTTTTCCCAGACCCCCCCCCCCAGTTTTCGGGGGCTCTATTGACACCTCCCCCCCCCCTTACTTGAAAAACCGCCAGTCCCTGGTATCGGGACGCACAACGCAAGCGAAGCTCCACAAGCCGCTGTTTTGGCCCATGGTTTCTGGTTTTCTGTCACGAGATCACGCCATCCCAGTGAAGTGGGGAAGGACGGGAGGGAGGGGGGGGGGGGGGGGCAATGGTGGTGGGGAGGCGGGCGTTATGCCACTGATAGGCGCCTGTGAGGCGGGCAGGTGGAAGGGAAGCAAGGGCAAGGGAGCACAGAGATGGTACTGGGTCAGGCCCGCCCGAAAGTAGGACGGACGCTGTGTCAATGCGGCGAGACACAGGGGAACATGGGGGCCGTTGAAGGCCACCGGACGGCAGGCATCCTTCGAAAATGGGAGGAGGAGGAGCAGGAGGAGGAGGGACTGTGACGCCGTTGCAGCCACAAATTGCCGTGGTGTGGCACCCCAAAAGAGCCAGTGCACCTCCCCCAGGAGCGCGCACCATCCGGCATCGGCCCTGCCCTCGGGCCTCGCACTGTCCATTTTGGGCGGGCGATTTTGGTACATCTGCCATATGGTCGAACTCGACTGCAAAGGCGCGATGTCTGGGCAATACTGTACCATGTTTTCCAGGGACTCTGAGCATGGGCCGCTCGGTTGTGAACGCAATCTCATCGCTCGTGAGCCATCTTGTGAGCGACTGTGACCGTTGTTTGATCAGTCATGAGCGACGGCCGACTGCTTCATCGACTTTCAACGTTGCCCGACCCGCTGTGAGTGTTGTCCAAGGGACTGAAAACGATGTTGCGAGCGTTGTCTGATCGAAGGTGAGGGTTACCCCACCTTCAGTTCACGTAGACTTCGTCCAACTTGATGCCATCCCCAACGCTCCTTTCCAGTCCCCAGTCCCTTCAACCCCACGTCCAGTCAAGGCTTCATTGCAACGATACATAAACCAACATCTAACCCCTTAAACTTTAGGTGGCGGCGTGGGGGGTGGCGGTCTGGGAGGGCGGCCCCTGACGGACCGCAGTCCTCACCCGATGGCGTCAGAATCCCTGAGGGACCGCAGTCCTCACCCGATGGCGTCAGAATCCCTGAGGGACCGCAGTCCTCACCCGATGGCGTCAGAATCCCTGAGGGACCGCAGTCCTCACCCGATGGCGTCAGAATCCCTGAGGGACCGCAGTCCTCACCCGATGGCGTCAGAATCCCTGAGGGACCGCAGTCCTCACCCGATGGCGTCAGAATCCCTGACGGACCGCAGGCCTCACCCGATGGCGTCAGAATCCCTGACGGACCGCAGGCCTCACCCGATGGCGTCAGAAACCCTGAGGGGGCGCTCTTAGCACGGTGCCCGCACAGTGCGCGCGCGGTGCAAGCTTTTGGTACGGCTGGACCATGCGGGGCAGCTGCACGCACGTAGGAGGCGTTGTGCAAGTGTGTGCCCCGCCCCTTCGCTCCACATATTCTGTTTGCACATGTGGTGGTGTGCATACTCAATGATTGTTGTCACGCAGCTCTCAAACAACACGTGGGTCCATCGCCGCGAGACGGAGATTTTTGGACCATCCAGTATGACGTGGATGGCAGGATGGTTGTATACCGGTGTTTACCAGTGTTTGGCCCCAGATAGGTAGCACGGTGCGCGCACGGTGCAAAAACTTCTCCCGAGTCCGACTTTACTTGCTCGTGTCGTGGAGAAGAGGGACAGGATAGGGACCGCAGGCAGGGGCAACACCAATCTAAACAGCCCCGGTATGGGCCGGCTTTGGGTGGGGGGCAATCTGCAGCACTTCCCTTGCAGCACCCGCTGACTCTACTCCGCAGGCCCTTGTGATGGCTGGGGCGATTGCCGCATTTATCCTGATTGCCGTGACGTACCAGCAGTTGAACATCTACGGCAAAGCCCTTGCCATGGCCGGGATCTTGCTCGCAGGAGTGATGTATGCGTTCGCTTTCTTGGGTTTCATGGGCGCGTGGCAGCGCAGCAAGCCCGCGCTCTTCCTGGCGGGGGTTTTATGCACCATCCTGCTCTTGGCTCTTGTTGCATGCCTGGTGGCCATCCATTGGCTCAACGGGGAGCTCGACAAGAACACCCTCGTGGTCACACTGGAGCGACTGTGGACGGAGAACGTGCAAACCCACCCTGCGACGATATGCCGGTTTCAGCAAGAAGCTCGGTGCACGGGCTTCAGGGCCAATTGTTTCCTTAGAATGACTTCGCAATGCCCCGTGGTATGCCCCTTGAGGCCCCTCGCGTGTTGAGCTTCGGTTGTGACATTTGTCAGGGCTTCAAGACCAGGAGGTAGTGTCCAGAGTTGTAAGGCGCAGTGTGGGCAAGCATATGGGCCACGGAGGTGTGTAGGGCCGGACCCCGAGACCCCCCCCCAGACCCCAGGCCTGTGCCTGAATATTTTTTTGGCAATGGTGCCCCCCCCCCCCCCCCCCTCCAACCCATGGTCCCTAGATTGGTGGCAGCGAATAAGGTAAATGGTCAGTTGTTGGCCTGCACCTTGCTAAGTTCATTAGCTGCAGTACGCCGTCAGCCCGGGACGCAGTGGCAAGCGGGGCCGCTGGGGTGAACTCCACTGTTCGTGCAGCAGCGTCTCGTAAACAGCACGTTTGCCACACGGTGCCTGTATAAGTGTAGGACAGCAACTCCTCACCCCTTGTTGTTCCTTCCTCAGTTGTCCTCGCCACCCTGTGTGCCAGCCACCGTGCCCTGTTTGTCCTTGAGTGCCCACAGAGCGTTGCCCCTAGTTGAGCCACCCTTATGGTAGTAGCCTGGGGCACTAAAGGACGAGCATGGCACACTAACGGCGTGTGTGTACAATAGTAGATTCTGCCCTTCCTCCCTTCCCCTCCCTCTCTCAAGAGGCCGTGGGCATTCAGGAGGGGCCCTGGATGCTTCAACTTGCCTTGAAACGAAAAAGGCAGTGAGGGGGGGGCTGGGGGCTGGCTGCCAAAAGTTGTCCACCATAAGCTGACGGGTCACACACTCTACCACACAAGAGCCTGCAACGCATGGGTTGTGCATTAAACAGAGCCAAGAAGCTTTTGCTGCAGGGACGATGAGCGGCCAGAGCTACATGCCTGGGTCCCAGGGCAAGCCTCCTACGTACCCGGTTTGCCGGATACCTACGGATACCTTCCATTTCCCCTATTTTTCTATGTGGATACCGGATACTAAATTTTTGTCAAGGGCCCCTGAGGAAACTTGGTCAGCCCTTTAGAAAACTGGGGAAAATGGGACCTGGGAAAATGGGGAAGTTGCCTGAACGTGTCCCATTTTTCACCCATTTCCCCCCTTTCTTGTTGGAACATTTTCATGCATTTTCCATGATGCATTTGTAACAAATTCCCATTTCCCCCCATTTCCTCCGTTTCTTCTTCATTTTTCCATTTCCCCCATTGTCCCACAGGTGTTCAGGGACTTGGGGACTTTTGCATTTGGGTAGGTACGAGCCTTGCCAGGGAGCTGTCCCCCCGAAATGCTCTTGCCACCCATCCATCCAGCCATCCATCACACACACCCCCCCCCCCCGGACCAGCGTTCCATCTGGCCCATCAGTGTATCGGTTGTGCCACGGTGGACGGTGACACTGTTTCTGATCCACATGAAATGCTCTAGGATATGCCCACTCTGTCCCTCACCAACCCGCTAGGACTAGTGTACTGGTCTGTGGTGCGCTCCTCATGGTCTTGACGCCATCTCCATAGATTCTCCTCCACAGATTCACTGCGTTCATTTCCATTTGGTTCAAACTGTTCCAGTCGTGGACAAACTTCCCTCACCATTCTTTCCCCACCTCAGAATCGAAGCTCATGGTCGAAGTCCTCATGTCATGGCTCTAGGGATACACCTTCAGGCGCCCTACAGCACCCTCGAGTGACTGGAGTACGGAGCCACCCCCCCCTCCCCCCCCCTTCCCCCAGCCCTGTGACCACCCCTCGTAAGTGGCGGCGTAAGCAAGAGAGAGCAAAAGAGTTGGCCTGTGGATACGAAAAGCTCATCAAGTAGTGGTATGTTGATGAAGGATGGGAAGTTATTTACCCACTCGGCAATCAACCAGGGATAGGACTGGTGGGAGGGCATGGCGTCTTCTTTGGGAATGCCAGAGACGCAGCAACCTACATCCCCGACACAGAGAGGCAAACAACCGTGGAGAGGTGAGGGCGGCGCTGCATGCCCTGCAGCACAGAACACCAGGAAGACACACGCTTGTGTGTTCGGACTCATAGTTAGTCGTGCAAGGGGTCCTAGGGAAGGTACAGAAGTGGAGATCCGGTGGCGCATGTAGACCTCTGGTCGCCAGGCCTGAATGAGAATTTCGTTTTAGGTAATGGTGCCCCCCCCCCCCCCCCTCTGGACCCCCCCCCACTTCCACCCCCTTCTAATTCAGGCCTGCTGGTCGCAACTACTGGATTTGTTGCAGGCACTTGCACGCACTGGCGATGAAATACAGTGGCTCCACATACCCTCCCATATTGGCATCGTGGGCAATGAAAAAGCTGATGAGCTCGCTGACCTGGGTCGACGACACTCACCTCTTCGTTTTGGGCATGTGTCTGTCTCCACCATACGGCAGCAGCCGGAGCCAGCTTAAGATGACGAAAGTGATTCAGAAGTCCCCCCCATCAGGAGCCAGACGTGCAACAAGAACCCCCCGATGACACAATATTGCAGCCGGAACAACCCCCCCAAATGACACCGAAGGGCCCAGCATTCTCAACCCCCCCTCCCCCCCCACAAGGCACCCCGTGGAACGCAAGCATTACAGGTCAGGGGATGTGTCTTGGACATATCATGGGCAGTGGCGGTGCACGGCGTTCCATTTCCTTCCTTTGGCCATTTTCAGGGGGTGCAGGCCTGTGTTTTGGTGATGCAGGCTGCTTTTGGCCCAAAACTGTGCAGATTTGGGAGGGCACTACCCAACTTGGCACCCCCGTCCTGTGCCATCATCGGTATGTTTGCAGCTCAAACCCGGGACATGGGAAGGCCACATGGTAACACAGAAGATGGGTAGATTAGACCCAGCCGAAAGCCCTGGGACAGAGTAATGGCCAAAACAGAAACATGGGGTGCTTGCTTGTCGCTTGTTGCTCATTCGCTAGGTTGAAATGGAAAGGGGAATATATGTATAGACATATGTGCATTGTACTTTCTCAAAAACTGCGCAACCCATTAGCCCATCCTTCGTGCCATGGCATAATGTACGTGTTGCACTGTATGCTATGATCTCTGGTTGTGGTTCACTCACCTGTATGTGGTTCTTGCAAGAGCCAAGCTGCATGCTACAAGCTTGCTTCCCTGTGTTCTTGTTCTGCGTTGATCCGTTCATCACGCTGCAGAATTGTGAGGTCACAAACGCCATGTTTGCCAATCCTTGTTGGGTCTCTGTGAAGGGACAGCTCAAGAAGTACTACGAGCCGACAAGCCGGGCACTGTTCATCATTTGCATGGGCGTTTTCTTGGCGGTGACACTAAATTGGGCGCAGTGCGGGTTGCTTCGGCAGCGAGCGCTCCAGGTCAATGCACGGTTGGTCCGAAAGGCTTCCTGGGCAGTAGGCTCCCCAGACCAGGAGCAGAAATGGGCGATGGTGAAGGCTGACAACGTCTTGAACAACTTGAATGGCCGGGAGCGGGATGCGCTGAGGGATGAGTTCAAGAAAGTGGACAAGAACGGCGATGGCAAACTCGACGCCGAGGAGCTGCAGAAATTCTACCGGCACGTCTGTGAGATCCAACTGACGCCTGAGGAGGTGTGGGATGGTTGTCTGTGACCATCTTTTTGTACTCTCACATTCGGACATGGGACGACGGACTTTCAATTGCTTTGGGGGGGAGGGGGGGGTCGTCCTTTCTGCGGCAGTGGTGGTCAAGCCTCTTTGGGCTGCGTCTAATGGCAGTCTGTTTGTTTGTTGCCAGTGTTGCTGGCTGCGCTTCGGTTGCATGTCCGTTGCCTAATTTTGCCCCTGCCTTTGATCCAACAGGTGCAGTCGATTTGGAAATGCTGCGTCCTTTCCCAACGCACAAGCCAGTGAAAACACTGTTCTTCTCCCACAGACCTGTTTTGGGGAAGGCCTCGGTCGTCTCTTGACCCTTGACAAGCCACTCTCTCTTGTGGCACTGCTGCATGTGCAGCCTGTGGTGCTGACAGTGTCTCCAACACCACCACACGTGATAGACCACACATCACCAAAAAGGGGCGGGGGGTGCAGTAGAGCCCCACCAAAACTGGACGGTGTGGGGCATGAAGCTCATTTGACCTGAACCATTAATCAGCCACTTTGAAGTCCGGCGCCAAATCTGCTGAACAACGCTTTTGGGGGTCAAAAATGGTCAAAAATTCACTGAATCCCATTGTTGGTCAAAGCTGGATTTTTCCAACAAAAATTTTTTCCACTTGAAAATTTTTTCCAGTAAAAAAAGTTGTCCAATAATAGGAGGAGAGGCGAGCCGCCCGCCAGCGCAGAGGTTCAACAGCACCAGTGTCGGTATTGGTTCCACCGAATGCTCGACCGCTGAGCACCCACTCCGTTTGTTTTGGAGCCCATGAGTGTGGGAAGGGAAGGAGGGTTTTGGGGGAAGAGGTGTGTGTGGGGAGAGGGGGTTTGGTGCTGGTATGGCAGGGGAGTGCAGGGGATGCTAACAGGTAGGCCATCTGCTACCTAACGACACACTGAGCCACCTCTGAAGGCAGCAGACAGCTTTAAATGCAGCGGCCTGATCCTGGCCTCCCAATAGGCACCAAGCTGTTCACAGCAGCTGCGTGTGCATACTGGTGTGCGTTTGCAGACGGGGGAAATCTGCATTGTTGACCCCCAACAACGGGGGAAAATTAGTGTTGGTACGTGAGAGTGGGACAGTTGTCCCTCTGCTCACATGTGCTGCTTCTGCCCCTTGGCGTCCCTCTCATGCCACAGCGCTGGCAATGCTTTGCAGTCAGCCCTTCCTAAGGCAGTGATGTGCGGAGGGTGCTCACCACCACATTTGATGTGGGGAAAATGTAACACAGGGGCAGGGGGCTCTGGATCACCAAGTGTTACCCATCGGTGGTGCTCAACATGTCTCGGCACTTTGCCATTGGTTTTTTTGTTTGTTTTCCCGTGTATGTGCAGTGTGCCACCAGCAACGGAGAGGGTGGGAAAGGTGCTGTAGTATGTGGGTGGTCCCTGTGTCCGCAACCAGCTCCACACCCATCCTGGGACCCTCGGTTCACAGTGGCAGCATGGTGTCTAGTGCTGTATCATTTGTATTTTGTATGACCTTCTTGGAGCCGAGGGTCGGGGGTGGAGGGGTGGGGTGGCAATTTTATGGGTGAGAGTCGATTGTTTGTGCAACTGCACACAATGTCAGCATCTTGTCTCCGTGGCGTCCAAACCCCTGCTAGCGGTGGTGGGGAGAGTTCACGTTCTTATTCAGTCATATCGACAGGCCCGAGAGGAGGTCCATTGGCCAGCCTCCCCTCTTGGCCTAGGTTGGGCCGGGTACCGGCTTTGGGCCGTCCAAAAGTGCATCTTTGGCTTCCGGGCTGGAATCCCCCCTGCGAGACCGATGTGGCCCAAGAGTGCTCTCAGCTTTGTTGGACCAGCCCCCCCCCCCCCCCCGTGCTCCCAAGGTCCCGGCGGAGCTTTGGTGTGGGTGTGGGACAAGGTATTGGTCACAAGCAACGAACCACAAGCCGGTTGTTGCCGTGGTGAATTTGCTGTATTCACTGGCACACTTTCTCAGCCTTCTTGGCATACCCCCCTCTACAGCACCCTCATACAGTGCTGGGGACACGGGTGACATCCCGGCACTCATGCTATCACCCTTGGGAGACGATGCCACTGTGCATATGGGGCACCACACCCTGGCTTTTATGTATTTTCCACATGGTAACCTCTCTGCCCCCTGCAAGTTCTCCGGCGGGCGCCGAGACGATGCATTTTCTAGGGAGCTAGAGTACCATATCCACCAAGGCTTGTGAGTCCTGCATCTGGCGAGGGAGCTTAGGGTGCTTGGTGTGACCGCCTCAGGGGGCACAGGTGGTATGGGGGCGGGAGTTTTGTGGAGATGCCAACTCCCAATGATGCTTCCAATGGAGACAAGAAGCGCCCAGCCGATGAGACTGACCCTGAGGTTGCTATGCTCCGCGCTTTTGCAGAGGCGGGATTCCCTGCCTAGTCCCAACGCGTACCCGGCGACTACTTGGCGAAGAGAGTCGCTGAACTATCGGTCAAGTGTCAAACGGCCGGCCTGCATTTGCCAGACCTTACAAACGGCATGGCCACCCTACTTCAAACATCCATCCCCCCCCCCCGAGAGGGTACTAGATTTGTTCGTTGCACGGGAAGATGTGAGTGGGGCCGTGTATGATCCCTCCCAGTCAAAATTTGTGCCTAAACCACATACCACACCAGCTAGCAGCGCCTTGCAGCAAGGGGCTCTGCATGAGCTTTCTGCTCTCCATCAAGAAATACAAGAGCTCAAAGCACAAGTCAAGGGGTCAAAACGCAACGTGAAGGAGACGTCTGTCCCGTACAAGGATAGACCACTTCCGGACGACGTCATCGATGAGTTCAAAGAAGAATCAGGGGTCACCGAATGGATGCACGAATTGGCTATCATGATCAAAAAGTCTCTAGCTTCTAACATCATACATGATCCAACCATACCTGCTGCTAATTTGTGGAAGATGGCTGTCCACCCACCGAGCAGATGCAAAGAAGTAACAACACTACACAAAATCTCCATCCCGGTCCTCACCCAAGTCCTCATCACGGTCAAAGGGAAGCTCACCCAAAAGGAGACGGTCATCCAAGAGACGTCACAGGTCCCATCCCTGCTCTTCTCGAGGGTCCTCGTCTAGGGCAAGCTGAACATCAAGCAATGAGGTCCATTGGAGGGGCAAATTGCGATTCATCCAGCGCGACGGAGTGGAGGGAGTACTGGACCGACCACAAGCCTCCCGGAGAGTGCGATCGATGTGGAGGTCGACATTGGGAGTGGCTCCGCAAAAAGTCCGAGTGAATCTCAACAGGGAGACCTGGACGGGATTGCCATGAGCCGTCAAGTTCTCTGCAGCATGATGGCTTGGCGTTCCACCGCTGGCTGTACCAATTCCAAGAGTTCCGACCAATCAGGGTCGGTCTTGTGGGATTCCATCACGTATGAGCGGTACCTCAAAATCTACTTTCAACGACACGTCCAAGACCCACAACAAGTGCCAATCCACATCCTCCGTGAATACCTCCCGGCCCTCTATTGAACACAGTAGAACTCATCGGATATGGGACAGGCGATCTCAGCAATCCGCATGCTGGAGGAGGCAGAGATCACATAGCCCTTTGTGCCGAGGTCGATCTGGCAGATTGTTCAGGCAACAGATAAGGTCGCGAACATGGGAGCATGAGGATGGCGCTCACTCTCGGCGCCGTGGACGATGGCTAAAAACACCCAAAGCTATGAGGAACTTTTGGTCACGGCGCTTGCAGTTCTGGCAATCGCTTCTATTCGTGTCCGGAACATCGATCAAGCAATGGGGAGAGTGTCCTTTTTCAACCGCAAGATGCGCCGCCGATGGCTTACACATCTAGCCGGTGCATACGTCCGCAGGCTGCTCGGATTTATTCGTGGGACAGTGTTACGCCTCCAAGGATGCCCGGGTCGGAGCCTGGTCAAAGGAGGGTCCAGGGTCGTCCACGACACCATAGTCAAGCTCTTGGCGGACTCAGAGTTCGCCCACCCAAGATGGCATGCCTGGCGCTGCATCGGCGCAACTTTGTTCCTGCGCCATGGAACCTCCATGCTGGAGCTCATGTCTTGGGGGAGGTGGAGGTCCCTGGTTGTCGCACGACGCTATGCGGCAGCCTAGGACGATTGCCCCTCGGAAAACTCCACCCTGCCCCGCCCCATTTTGTTTGCCGAGCAGGGGTTGGGGGGCTGGAGGTTTGAGAAGGGCGCCCACACCTCACCCTCCCTGTTGCCCTCCGCTGTCATCTTCCGCAGGGGCATGTGGGAGTCTGAAGGATCTGATGACCCCAACCCAGACCCCCACATGGCCTGTCAACCGGAGATCCTCCCCACCAACGACCCCCATGTTCCCCCTCATGTCAAAAGCCCTAGATGCCCCCCCCCCCATTTCCACAGCACAACCCGCAAAGCCTGCTCCACAACCTACCCCCCAGCCGCCGGCCTATGTGCCGACCCCTCTAGTCAGCAACCCCCCCCCCCCCCCCCGGCACAACAAAAAGCCTAAAGTCTCCGCTAGATCCGCGGTGCGCTCGGGGCCCACTGCCCGGATCTCAAAGGACCAAAGGATCCGCTAGCTGGTGGAAAGAGCCAAGGCGACAGCACGGGGGTGGGTCCAAGTATGATGATCACATCTCTTTTTGACCCCACCCCATCCCGCCCAAATAGTGACACAAGTGTTGTTCTGCGCTTTGGCGCAAGGCCCGTAAGGTCAAGCTCCCGCCCTCGATTTGGTCTCAAGATGTTTGGTATGCCTTGTATTGTTTCTTGATAGTTGCGACTAATATGTTGGTTGGGTCAAAGCCCAACTCTGGGGAGGTTATCCACACTTTTGGGGTGCAGCCAAGGAAGGGTGGCCTAGGAACCCCCCTCCAAATGACATGGTAGTGCACCGCTAAAGTAACAGACCACACTTATGGGGGGTGTTTTTGGGGTCAAGATAAGCGTATACGAACTATCACGACCCCGGTGTCGGACCAAGGGAGTCACCTTTTTTCGGGCAGGAACCCCCCTAGGAACCCCTTCCTAGACCCTTCCTGCACCCTTCGTGGACCCCTTCCTGGTAGGAACCTCCCTTCCTAGACCCTTCCTGGACCCCTTCCTGGACAGGAACCCCCCCCCTTCCTGGCCTGGAACCCCCCTTCCTATGGCCCTTCTTGCCCCTCAAAGGCAGCCCGGTTTTCGCAATGTCTGCCTGTCCGTTCGCTTGGGATTGGATGGCGGCCGTCACAGGCCCGGCCGGTACACGTGGTTGCTCCCTTCCGGAGGGGCAGACGTTCCACGACACGGCCATCGCAACCAACTCCGCCGTGACTTGGCCGCCGGGCACGAGCATCGGCCGGGTGTGCATCACCAAGTCCATCCTGCGCGACAGGGACTCCTGTGCCCTCTCCGACCTCATTGCAGAGACGGTGCGCCGCAACCCCGAGATCACCGCTTTCCACGTGCGGCCCAGCGGAGCAGACTACTCCTCCTTGCTGGAGTCCCTGTCCACCCGCCTGCCCAGCGACCACGCCCGGATCCACAGCCATTACATGGCTGCCCACCCTGTGGATGCTGAGCCGCTCACCACCCTCCGCTTCGCTTCCACGAAGCCCAAGCCTGCGACTTTCGCCAAGGAGGGGTGGCACAAGGAGGCAGCCAAGCGGAAGCTCTTCCTCATCGATCCGTGGCAGTCCGGTGAGGAGACCCTGCCCATCTACTCGCTCTCCAGTCGCTCAACGTGGGAATGGGACGGCGACGGCCCCGGGCTCACCGTGCCGAGTGCGTATGCGGCCAGCGGGCTACTTGCCCTCCCCGTCACCTCCACGCCGCTGTTTGTCGCGCACGAGGATCCACTGTTGGAGCTACCGAGTGACTGCCCCAGTGCCGTCAACAGCGACCCCAGTCAGCTTGCCGGCCTGCAGCACTTGTTCATCTGGAGTTTTTTTGCGGAGTATGAGGTGGAGGAGGTGCACAAGGAGGCACTGGCGATCGCCGAGGAGCGTTGGGCCCGGATCTTCAACCACAACCGCCCAGTTGCTGGCCGAGCTCAGGACCCGCCGGACCGCAAGATGGTGTGGGGGAAGCTGGAGGACATGTCCAAGCATCCGGATGGGGAGGAACACATCCAGCTCTGGGACCTGCCGCATGGCACGTTCTGGTATCGCGACTGCACACTGACCGTCCGGAAGGGGAAGGCAGCCACTGCCCTGCAACTGCGGTTGCCAGTGGCATGTACGGACAGTCTGGTCGAGCTGCCCCAGGGGCATGCAGGACATGGCAAGACGTACGTGGGTGCGCAGTACTTGTGCCTTGTTGGCCATGTCAAGGCCAGCAACACGTGGTCTTTCTTGGTGTAGAGCAGACCAGCTTCAAGACGCTAAAGAGTCTGGCAAGGCTGACGGGTTTGGATGCCGGTGTCCCAATTCAGGTGCAGAACGCGGTTGACGAGTGGCTGGAGAAGTACCGCAAGCGGCAAGAACAGGGTCAATTGGGTGGACGCTCACACGTGAAGAAGGAGCCCGGCACGGACCAACGTACACAGCCACTGTGGCAGCAACCTGGGGCCGAGGTCAAGCCGGAGCAATCAGACAGGGCAGCGCGGGGATCCGTGAAGCGTCCTGCCTAGAGGACCGTCATCAGCAACTCCCCCTCCAAGCGGCGCGTACCAGGCAGTCCGGGGCGGGCAAGTCCAATGGCAATGGACACGGGCACAGTGATCACGCAGCCGGCACCTGGGTTGCAGGAGGTCGTGCGCACGGCGTTGAAGGGGGTGTTGCCTTATGCCGTGGAGAAGACGATGGCAAGTGGCGGCAAGACCCGGGCAGAGCGGGCCACGGAGCAGGCAACCAAGAAGGAGCGCGAAGCACGGGAACAGGTTGTCAAGCACGAGGCAACCATTGCAAGTATGCAAGCACGACTGATTGCCTTGGAAGACCGGTTGGAGGCTGCTGAGGACGCGGCGCGCGAGGCGCAGGCAGGTAGGGTCAAGGCCGAGTCTCTGCTGGAGGAGAAAGCTGCGGAATGTGACCGGGCGTTGAGCATCCTCAACCGGAAGTATGGCCAGGGCCCCAGCCCCAGCAAGTGATGAGGAGTGGCGAGGCACGGTGGCGATGAGAGCGCAAGGATCCCAAGTGTCCCTCTGGCCTGGTGGCTGTTGAGGGGTGCTCGGGTTGTGCCAACCTGTGTGGGCATGAGACGTGGAGAGACAACCCTTGGTGGCACACTGCGAGGGAGTTGCGTCCCGTTGGTTGCAGTACACGTGTGTTGTGACCAGGCCACTCCCAAGATTGCACGCATGCATGCATGGCTGTGCGAACGCGCCAAGGGTTGTGCGACGCGGTGGGCAAAAAAAAAATCCACACCTTAACCCATAACCCTTATAACCCATCATCCTTTTTGGCGTAACCCTAACGCATATCTAACCCTTATCTTATTTTGTGCGCGACAGTCGCGTAGGATAGTAGTCACGTGGTGCGCAGGGCGCGTAAGGTGGTGCCACGAGCGGGGAGCTTCACATAGCTTCACCCTTGGGGCCACTACCGAGATTCCCAAGCTCTCCAAGCATCGACGCAGTTGCATGGCACGTGTGGTTGCAATGCCCCGATGTGACAGCGGTGTTTGAGAGAACCCGGGCAACCGATGGGGCAGTACACTGAAACACCAGGTACTGGAAGGGGGGGGGGTTCCTGTGCAGAAAGTGTCTAGGAAGGGGTACAGGAAGGGGGTTCTTGTGCAGGAAGGGGGGGGGGTTCCTGTGCAGGAAGGGGTCCAAGAAGGGTCCAGGAAGGGTCTTCCTGTGCAAGAAGGGGGGCTCCTGTGGGGTTCCTGGGACAGTTCCTGGCCAGGAAGGGGGGGGGTTCCTGTGCAGGAAGGGGGTTCCTATGGGGTTCCTGTGGCACTTCCTGTGCACATCTTGCCCTCACAATTCTTGGCAGGCTTCCATTTTCAATGTAATGCAAAAGGCCGTTACAAATTTCCTTGGCAGTGTCGTTCGAGTGACCCCGTATTAGGATCTGGAGGTTGATGCACGGCGACAGAGACGGAAATACATTCGCGACGTTGTGGGCGCTGTGCTTGGAGATGACGACATCATTGTGCGCACAACCGGTAACGGTATAGTGATTGAGTCCAACAACCACGAGGTGCGCGATGACGACGAACAGCATGTCTCCGAGGAAGTGATCCAAGTTTTGCAAACGGCACACCAAATGAGCGTCTCCACGCGCAACATGTTAAAATTGGAGCGCAATTGTACACGAAGGGAATTAATGGAGGGGCACAGTAAACTGCTGCCATATGTCGCAACGGCCATGGAGGTTTCATCGGGGGTGGTATCGCGCCGATCTGCCGCTGTATGTCCACTCCTTGAAGTAGTGCAAAGCCAGCTGACGTTGAGTAGCGCGTGCGGTACCTTTAACATCCCTCGTCAAGACCGGCTTTTGATTATCATTTGCGCAGATGCCACACCGCTGTGGCAGACCTCGGCCACCAAGTGCGACATCCACGTGACCGTTTGGTCGGAGGGTGTAGCAGCTGCAGGCGACGTGCGACGCTGGGCGACGTGGTGGGCGCTTGACGGACCGGATGACACGCACTGTCTCCGGGCCATTGACACTAAGGCAAACCTTAATCAGGATGTTTTGGATGTTTTGTCCACTGTGGATGTTTGGCACTTGGGGAATCGCATCCCCGGTGTCTGTGCCTTGACAGGTGATGGCAAAGCCATGCTTTCGGCCAATTATCACAAGGGGAAATGTTGGGTAGGCTGCCATTGCATTGATTCCTTGGCACGTGCCAATTCTGTACCGGCCCAATGCAGGTGGGGCTCATTTTTGAGGGCAATTGGACCATGCAACCGCGTTGGTGACGTGGAGCATGGCTCGTGTCGTATTGCGAACGCAATTGTTAAGCGAGTCAATGAAACATTGAAAGATTTGATTGAAAACGGTGCACCCGACGTTGCCCGTGCCGCAAGGGACGCACGGAAAGTTTTGGTTTTGGAGCTTCACAAGCTTTTGGATCAGGTGAAAAACGTTCCGCATGCTGAGCGGTTGGCTCTCCGGCCAACCAAGGCCGGAAAATTTGATATAATAGGTGGCAAAATGTTTTTTGAAGACAGTGCATTACATGGCCGAGTTGTGGCCGTATTGCGGGACAGCCTACCCGACGTGGCCTTTGGTGGCGTTAAATTTTTCCTATTGAAGAAGCATATGTTATTATCAATGCATCGAATGCACGCGCTCTGGCGCAAAAGGGATTGGCTAACACAGGCCGAACTCAAGGAATTGGAGTCCGCGAGTGACCGTTTAGGGGAGTGTTGGGGTAAATTGCAATGGGGTGTGACCCCTTGGGTACATTGGGCATGTGTTCACATCGCATATTTTGCGCGTCGCTTTGGGAGTTTGTACATTTTTCGCAGTGTTCCGACAGAATACAGAAACCAACCGTTCAAGCGGCATCTCAAAAACTCGATGCGCGGTTGGTGTCTTCGGCGACCCCGCATTACACGCCTCGGAATGAGGCACGGGGTGCACACCGACGCGTCGAGTGTCGGTTTGCACTTGTACGAGGCGCGGCAAGGCCGCGGTGCGGCCGTTGTCAAGTGACGCAAGCGGCATGTGGACCAGTGACAACATCAATGCGGTGGTACAATGCGATTCAAGCCCTAGCGAACGGATTTGTGTGCTATTGCCTCGGGACAGGAAGGGTCATAGGAAGGGTCTAGGAAGGGGGGTTCCTGCCCAGGAAGGGGTATAGGAAGGGGGGGGGTTCCTGCCCAGGAACCCCCCTAGGAACCCCCCCTTCCTGGCTAGGAAGGGGGGTTCCTAGGGGGGTTCCTGCCCAAAACGGGGTTTCCAAAAACACCACAAAATTGGGCATCACCAACCCGGGACCCAATGTCCCCCAAAGTAGGTGCATTGAAGGTACGGTGTTTGTGTTCAAAGTCTTCGGGTGCCGTCGTAACGTGTAGGAGTAGAAAAACCCTAGGAAGGGGGGGGTTCCTAGGCCATCCTTCCTTGGCTGCACCCCATTGTTTTCTATAGTGGATACAATGTGTGAAGATGATTTTTGACTGCGGATATAGTTCTGTCTCCAACTAGCCCAGACCCTAAAGAAGGTGAGGATGAGGCCCCGTGGACCCCGGGTCCTACAGGGAGGACCAAGGTGCCTTTGCACGTTGCGGAGAAGGGTCTGGGGAAGCGGGGAACATCCGGATACCGACGGATATTTGGCGGAGCTTGCTCCATCCTAACTCCCTAGAAGCCATGAAGTCAGTCCAGCTACCTCAGCCCCGCCTACCCCAAGAGGTTAGGGCCATGAGTGACGCATTGATCCGGCAGGGGCACATCCGCCCCATAACACCAGACATGCTAGGGGTGGGTCTCCTGCCCGGTGCGCCCATTTTTGTCATCCCAAAGTCAGCACAAAAATGTTCTTTCATTGTAAATTGCAAGGTTGGAAGCAAACATGACCCCATGCCACAACCAAAGATGCACCTAGCCACCATGTGGACCGTGCGGCAGAAGTTCAATGGATAGGCCACAATATAAAGCCAAGGCCTACTTTTCGACATGCCTATACTTTTGATCTCAGAAATTGTTTTTCCTCCCTTTGCTTGCCACCAGAAGCTTGGGGTACTTTTAGAGACCAGTCCGCAGGAGGGTCTACGATCTCAGTACCCTCCCATTCGGATGGAAGCTTTCCCCGCCTAAATGCCAGTCTGTGGTTGCCAAACATCTCAGGGAGGCCTTTAAGCTCATGCCCCCCCCCCCCCCCCGCCTGGGCCAGCCGGATGATTGTTTTTACTAGACTACGACCACTATCTCGACGACGTCCTTGTGGTTGTGGAGGATGACCGAGACTGGTTGCGCTCCTGCATGAAAATACTTGTGCCAGGATGACAGCCCAGGGTTGCAAGGTATCCGATAAAAGTGTGCTCGAACTAGCCACGTTTGTCAACTGGTTGGGTACCGAAGTAGACCTTGACTGTCTTTCTATGTCCAACTCCATTACAATTTGGACCAGATTGGTTGCCTGCCTGATTGTACACCGGAATAAGTATGTCCCTGTCAAGGGTCTCGCGCGCATCGTGGGGTTTATAGGGTGGATGGGGACTCCGGCTACAGGGCATATCCCTTTTTTTTGGGGGGGGGTCTACAGAGGCCTTTTTCGGAGTAGGTCAGAATTGGTTAATTTTACCCCCCCCCCCCACCTTTGGATTTCTCTGGCTTCCGCCGCCCTCATCGCTTCCCCCCCCTTTGGTGTCCCAATAGGCCTTGTATCCTCTTGGTTGACACTGAAGTGGATGGCGGTGGATGCTGTAGCATTCACCTTGTCCTCGGGTGCCACACGCTATCGCGTGGGACGAGGGTACTTAAGGCTTTTGACTGCCCTCTCTGGGTGAATGCTCAGCAAGTGGGTGAGCTGCATGGAGTTTGGATGCCCCATTTAGTTCTGCCCTCCTACAGCACGTGCATAGCTTGTTGGGGGTGGTTGACTCCAATGAGGTCCTCCTCCACGGCATTGCACCGGTCGGCCTTCTGCACGCCGGGCGGCACGGCATTCCGGGCGTCCACGCAGCCAGACTGCATTGCAGTGGAGCCTGTACCCAGTCGATTGCGCATGAGCCCCTCCCCTACAAACAAAAGGACGAGCGGTCAGAAGTCAGTAGGCGAGCAATGTGAGTCAGTGGAGGTTGGCACAACGCGTAGCGTTGTCGCCTGGTGTATGATACAAGACACCGGGCAAGCCGCCGCCAACAACGGCTTGCATATTGCTGGACCTCGGGTCGTGCCCTTGCGAAGGTAGGTAAGGTATGCAAGAACGCCGGTGATTCCTTCAATATGATTTGCGGCCTACAAGGATGAGCGCAAGGGTCCTAGTGCAAAGTGTTGTTTGCAGACGTCTCCCTCAGGTTGCAATGCTGCAGGACAACATGCAAGCCATTTGGGCCAAACCTCAAGTCTAGGCCACCATTCTGGAGGCATCCCAAGATTTTGAAGGCCATGATTTCACATCTCCGTATTTCTGGCCTTATTCTGCATTCGGCTTGGGTCCCCATGGCTTACCAAGTAGTGGACCCACTTTCACGTATCTACTTCTTCTCCACCACCCAACTTCAACGTGTGTCCGCGAAGGCAGCCCTGGTTTGGCAGTCCATGGTCCACAACGTTTGCTATCTTGAGTATAAAGGGGTTCCTTTTGTTGCTGCCAAGACCCCCCCCCCTTCCCAGCCCCCACATCCCTATGGGCTTCATGGCTTATAAGGAATGCTGGTGTGTATGTGTGTGTGTCATCTGCATTTTTTTGTTACTAGACTGAGTTCTTAGAGTGATAGTGCTGAGTGGGGCGGGGGGCATCAATGGCGGAGCGATCCAGATGTTTGCTGTTGCACTAACATGAGTCTTCTGCCTACTTATGTTGTTGTGAAACTCCTCTTTCATGCTAGGCGGCCCGAAAATTGCTTTGCGGGGGGGGGATGGCATGGGCGCCCGGCGAAGGAAAGGGGGGGGGGGTCCAGAAATGGGCTTCTGTGCCGGGCCCTTTGTTTGGTGTAAGGATGGATGTTGCCGCCAAAGGCGCCGGAACACAAATTTTGGCCCGGAAAATATTTTTTCACGAAAAAATTTTCCCCCACATATGGGTAGTCAAAATGATCAGCGCAACGTGGGGATCATTTTGAGCCATGCATGTTGGGGTCGGACCCCCCCCCCCCCCCCCGGCACTGCAGGTAGGGCAGCGCCAGCCCAAACCCCCCTCCTGGCACGGTGACCAAGGAGGGGGAGGGGGGGGTTGGGCAAATGGGCTTCCGTGCCATCCCCCCCCCCCCCCCGCAAAGCAATTTTCTTCCCGCCCTATGCTGACAGCGGTGTTTCATTAGCAATCTAGCCCTTTACTTCTTCATGACAGATTCATAAAATTTTTTGTGTTGAGTGAACACAGTGGTTGCCCACCCACCCGCCTGGGTGTTGTCCTTCTTCCACACACACTGGCTTTAACTTGAACATCACCTGTGCTACTACAGCAATCCAGGCTTTTGCTATTGCACTAACATGCGTCTTGTGCCTGCTTATGTTGTTGTGAAACCACACTGGTGTGGTTTTCCACCAGAAGGGTATTGGCGCTTGATGCTTACTGCCCGTTCCTCACCTCCACAACATCAGCGGGAAGCTGATCTTCTTGGGTCTGCTACACTAGGGCTCCGGATGTATGAGTATGTGCAACTCCACTTTGCCGAGTCAGTCCCAAGGGAGGTCTGCCTGGCTATCACTACACAGCTTGGTGCATTCAGAGACCAGGCACAGGTGACCAAGCCGGCTATGCCACAAGCTCCCATCATAGAACCAACACCCTACAATGAACCTGTTATCCTGCTATTCCACTGCTAGCCATACATCAACAATACCATACCACTCGCCATAGCATACTGCCTGCCGCTAATATGTGATTTCCGCCGACTTGGCTGCAACAACCAGAGCTCATCGTGCCTGCCTGCATTGTTTTGAACAAAACTTCCTCAAACAGCACCTTTTCATTTGCCAACTCCTCCTTCCTCGCTGATCATTTCTCTTGCTTACTGAGTGGCACCAACAATATGGGAAGCATTGTGACAGCAGATGCAAGCACGACCCAGGAGAGCATGGCAATGGTGCAGGTGGCCCAACAAGCCCTGAGGAGTGGCAGGAGGCTCAAGCACCTCCCAGGGTGGAGAAGCGCTGCTCCTTGGCCTTGGGTGCTCCTAGACCCCCAGGCTGCAGTGGGTGCGTTCAGGACTTGTCAAAAAAACCAATGAGGAGGATATACTCCACAATGACGGCGAATGGCCTCCCAAGGACCCAAGCAAGATCCACCCTGGGGCTTTTGAGCTACTTGGTCTGCTTTGGTACTGGTGTGTGTTATTCATAAAAAAGTAGGAGGGGTTGCCCCCCGTGACGTCCATCTTTTTCCAGGTTCAGCAGCTGCTCGACTGTCATGATTTGGACAAGGACGGGAAGGTGGATTTCAATGAATTCATTCTAATGCATGACCAACAGGCTGATTCAGCAAAGCAATGTATGTTGAATCAAACTGAAGTCAAAAAACTCGCGTTAGATCAACCAACATTGGAAGAAATGTACCATCTGTTTCAGACCGCGGACAAGGATGGCAGTGGAAGTTTGTCTTCGGATGAGCTGGCCTTAATCTTCAAGAAACTCCGGGGCAGACAACCGAGCCCTGTGGAATTGCAATATGTTTTCAGCAGCGCTGACGTTGACAACAATGGGGTAGTTGATTTCCTTGAGTGCTGCACCATGTTCAAAGCATGGATTACGCACTTAGACAGACGCCCTTCATCCAAGGTTCAGGTGCTACCAATGGACGGCTACACCATTTGAGCTGTCTCATGGCTTTATACTAAACCACTCATACAGCCATCTAGAATGCAGCCTTTGGAGCTTTGTGGTGACGATATATATGGCACAGTTGCGTTTCCAGCAATCCTGGGCACGTCCAAGGCATCTTAGAATTTCCCCCGATCTTGCAGGACACAAACACACACACGCCTGGTGTGATAAGGAGCACACTTCAGGAGGTGTGGCCTTCTGGCACAGTCGCTCCTAGATGGGTGCGACCAGTTGCAATGGCATACCACGTCACTCAGACATTCGCCCAGAGCCCCCCCCCCCCCCCCTTCCCCCCACAGCTCGCCAACGACTGGTCCATAAGCCATGACGAGCCCCGAAACGCGAAATAATAGTTTTCCGGAGTGTTGCGCCCGGGGATGCATGCCGTTTTCTCTCCCGCCAGTCAAACACATGGTCAAACGAATGCCAAAGGACACAATCTCAGGAAACTGGGCTGCAGTGCACATTACAATATGACTGGAATGGTCTAATGCTCCACTGGTTGCGACGTGAAAGCCTTCTTCCTTTGATACACCATCCCGAATTCCTGCTGCCTTGGGCTTGGGGGCTGGCATAGGCTTCGGCTTAGGCCTGGGTTCTGGGACTCCAAATGCATGCATTGTGATGTACCAACATCAAATGTCATCCTGCATTGCTGAATTGGTGCCCTCCATCCCAGACCTCTGCTTAAGGGTAGGTACACTGGAGTGGGGGGTGGGTGGGTGGGTGGGTGGGTGGCCTTTGGGTGGGTGGGTTAGTTCCATTGTGGGCAATTTGGTCCAAAGTGCATACCCCCCCCCCCCTACTGTGCCATCATTGAGGGAGCATTAGCGTGCCCGGCGCGCACCGGGCATGCGGCGGGCAGTAGTCCAGGGTCATGCTCAGGGCCCAACAGGCTTGCAGTGAACATGCACTATGAAGATTTATCATCATCAATACGGGTGTGGGACCACGTCTAGCTCTTATGATGCTCGCAGAGGGTTTCCACGACGACTATTGATGTTCACCACATGTGGCGTATGCGATGTTGCAGGCCCGAGGGCTGTGTATATGGGAATGCCGTTCACGCAGTGCGCACGCAGTGCAAAGAGGCAGCGTTAGCGCGCCGGGCACGCTCCGGGCCGCTTTTGAGGTCAAACCCAGGACCCTTTTTCTCTTCTTCACCCCTTTTGCTCCTTTGCAGGTGCATATTGGACTATGACAATCCACACACTTCGGAGTGTGGCCCCTTGAGTTGGGATACGGACTCACCCACGCGTTATAGTAAGTGCTAAGAGCATTATTGTGCCGAGTTGACCCCCCACACTTGTGGGGATAGCACTGTTTATTAAGCACATCGCATGTTACGCATGTTGAGGAAGTGGAATTCACGGATTTTGTCTTATGTTATGTGTTTTGTGGTGAAGGTTTGTGGTTAATTCTGGTCTGCCTGGGGCCTTCTCTAGGGGAAAACTGGGGCTAAAGTCTTAAACATACTGAATACAAAAGTAGCGTGCCGGGCACACGTCCCCACATTAGTGCTTGCAACAGGCACCCCACCTCAGCCCCTTAACGTTTAACAATTGGTTTTGCCCCTCATAACAGCCTCCATTTGGTATGCACTGTGGGCATGGGATGCAGGATGCTGTGCGACGCAGTGCGTGACGTGTGGCGTCGGGAGCTGGAAATCAGAAACATTGCTCCAGTGCAGACACAGCTGCTGAGGTGACGTACGTTGCAAACATCTCTGTGGGCCCTGAATTCCATTTGGGCGTCACACACGCGCGCGCGCACGCACGCAGACACACACACACACACACACACACCTCCCCGGCGGTGCCCAGCAAGTGACTGCGCTCAAACGCGCGCACAGTGGAGCGGCACGGCCTTACTGGCACGGAAGTCTCATAACCTCCAAACCACAGAGAGGCTCTGGCTACTTGATCTGCTTTGGTACTGTTCCTGTCGGCTTCTTTTTCTCCCGTGGCTCCCCCACCCCCCTCCCTTCAGCGGCGGCCTGCTTGACCGCTTTCGCGACTTCCTCCTGACATGGCGCTGGAGAGACTGGCCTCCCAACGGGTGTGCACGTAGCCCCCACTGTGCCTGGGGCAGCCCGCCGTCACGCACAACGAGTCCGCCAGCATGTCACACGCGCCAGCCAGTGCGTCGCTCGGAGGGCTCTGTTTTCCTGTGGGTGGCGTACAGCGGTCCATGGCGGTGCTCTCAATGAGCAGGCCAATCCCGCGGCGGCGCTGGCTGTCTCGTTTGTTCGTTGCTGGTGTTCCCAGCCGTGCTCTGGTTGCCTTGACATCCAGCACACATTTGTCTCTCTCCCTTACATGACTTGCAATTACAACAGTGTTGCCCTCTTTCCCACGCAATCAGGTTTTCACATACTCTTTTCCCACGGACCTGTTTGCGAAAAGGCGCCTAGGGTCGGCCCTCGGCTCTTGACAAGCTTTTCTTTCCCTCTTGTGTACTGCATGTGCTGCCTGTTGTGCTGACAGTGTCGCCAACACCACACACCTGACAGTCCATGCGTCACCATACGGGGGTTTCCAATCCCCGCATCGCGCATGTCCACCCCTGGAGGGTCAGAGAGCAGGGACCCCACCCTCCCCCGGTGGCGAGCCTCATTGGGCCAGGATTCTTGTCTCAGGGGGGTGAGTCTGCCCCCCCTCCTCCGCACCAAGTGTGATTCTTTTTCTGCAATCTCAGGCACGCTTGCGGCGGCCACCCAGCCATGGCCGGCCGTTCCAGGCCCTCTCCCCTCAGTGGGGGGCAGCAGGGCAGGCCAGCAAGGCTGTGCCCCCCTCCTGCCGGGGCCGAAAGTGTTCGAAGGCACCCGGGGCGGCCACTTCTTCCCCTGCCCCGGCGTCCAGGCGTACGGCCTTGTGAGGCACCTGAGGCACATCTCCCTCCTCCCACCCTGGAGCGGGAGGGCTAGTCAGTATCGGTGGAAGATGATGGAGAAAGGGGGGCTCCTCCGGAGCATTTGTGCCAGGCCAGACAGGCAGGGGGGGAGAACACAGGGAGCACCCCAGCCCCTTCCACGGCCTTCCTTGCAGCGTTTCAGCAAGGGCGCACCACTAACGGCAGAGGGAGAGGGGCAATCGAGAGGCCACCCAAGTATTAGAAGTGCGGCGAGCACAGCACGCTGGCATGTGTGGCGTCCACGGGGCACAGGGGTGTGTGGCGCTGCTACTCTAGCCATCATGTGAGGTATCCACCTACTGCTGCACTGCCTCTGGGTGGGGGGTAGGGGTTGTAGCAGCCAACATTGTGAGGGGAAACCCTAAGACAGGGCACACTCTTCAGAGCATGGGCTCCCTGAACGCCAATGGGGGGGGCGCGGGGCAGGGAGGGGCTCGGGAGAGTTGGGGGCAGCACCAACTGCCGAGGGTGTACAAACCGCTCCTATCATGAGCTCTTGATCCACGCAGTTCATGATCATACTCACTTTTGGCCTAATTAGCGTCAACCTCGCTTTAGGGCTAGTTACACAGGTGGGATGGAAAGATCCATGTGGTTCAGGGTTTGAGCTTTTCTCTCCCCTATGGCACGGTAGTATTCCCACACCGCTGCAGGGAGTTTGCGCTCCAGCCAAAATAGCAGTTCATCCTGGCTGTAGGAGCCTGGCGTCAATCGCCCAACATGATAGTCAAGGTCACCGAGTAGCTCGCCGACTTTGGCGGCTTTAGGCCTCTTTGGAAGGGAATAGATCTCAGAGTTTTGCTCCCGGATAGACATGTCCGTCTCGTACAATGGATATTGCCTCTCCAAACCTTGTAGCGCCTCGGCGAAGTTCTTGGACATGAACAAGCACAAGACCAAGGATGCTGGGGCTAAGGTTGTTCCTTTATAGGGGGGTTCTCTCACCCTAAGGCTCCAGCAACTGCCCATTGAGTTTGAAAAAGGATGGGGCAGATGACTAGGCTACGTGAAAAAATAATCATCCTTAATTCGTGGTCATACTTGAAAATAGGGGTATGCCACAACTCAATCTCTAGGGGTCAAGGGCACCTCAAGTACTCCACATTGAGGTGGGCTTGAGTTCGAATATTCAGGGAGGAGGGAGGTCTGAGGGTGCCTCACCCCTGTACCAAATGGCTCTGCTCAACTCCACTTGGGTTGGCCGGGTCATAGGCAGCAATATCAGCCATTTTGGAGAAAAATACAAAATGGATGGCAAACAGTGTCCGACAAGGCTTGGGGGTATTTCTTGTTTCTGGAAGCTCTCCAGCACTTTCTGGATGATTACGGCGGGGTCGTTGGTGATGGAGCTGTATGAGAGCTGTACCAGACCACATGCCTACTCCTTTGTTGAGTTTCCAGAGACCCCCCCCCCCCCCCGTGGGCGTCGTTTCAGAGGGAGGAGGACACGGTCCGAGGATATCAGAAGGGCTACCGCGTAGCCTTTGGTGGACATGTCAAAACAGAAGCCCTCCCGCTCTCCCCACCAAGCGGAGCGCAGCACACTCGAGCTGGCATAGGGGACCATTCGGACAGTGACCGGCCGCCATCACCATTAATCCCAAGCTGGCGGAAGACGTTGACGTCATCGCTGTGAGCGGGCCTCCAGGCACCTTCTGTGACGCGACGAATTGCAGGTCTTTGAACCCTTCGTACTGACCCTTTTGTACGACGCATAAACCAGTCGTACGGCGTCTCAATGCTTCGTACGACGCATTACCTACGAAACCTTCAGGTCGTCGCAATCCAAGCAAGTTTGGTGTGCGTCAGAGTCAAGCTGACAGACCCGGCGACACACGGCAAGCACAATCTGCGGTTGGGCAACCTTGTCCAAGATCTTGCGCACTGTCAAGGCATTGGGGGAGTTTGAGACCTCGTTGTCAGCGGTACACAGCCGGTATGCATGGGCGGACCTTCCTCTTGGTTCTCCTATTGCCCGTCGACTAGAACAGCAAGAGAAGTGACCTTGGCTGGCGCTCACTGGCCGTCCTGCAGTCGGTGCGGGGAGAATGGGGTTGATGCAGAAGGTGGCGGCGCATGCAACGAGGAGTGCCACAGGTGCCACAAGTGCCACAAGGAAAGAAGCAAGCGGTGCTCCAAAACAAGAAGCTGGTCTCCCCGCACGCAAGGCCGCGCCTATAGCGGGAGATTCAGACGGCAGCACCAATGAGACCGAGGAGGAGTGTTGTCAGCAGCTGGCAAGCGAGGCGAGGGAGCACAAGACTCCTAGACCACAAGAAATTGACTGGGTGTGGCTGCCGGGTTTGGATGAAGCGAACGGATGCGGAGTGTGGCTTGGGGTAAGTGTGGACAACCGGTAGTCCCCGGCGCGACAAAGAACACGAATTCATTTTGATTGCATCTCTAATTTCATTCGCCGGTATTTTCTATATTTTGGGTCCTTCTTTCTGAAATTTGGGATGGTGGGTTGTCACCAGGGAATTCCCCTAGATCGACTCATGCAAATGGCCTCTGGACACCAAGGAATTCCCTTGGATCAACTCATGCAAATGGCCTATGGACACTTGCATTTCAGCAAGGGCATCCTATTCCTCGTAGAAGCGGGATAGCACATCAATCGGCACGTGAGAGTCGAATTTCTTGTACCCTTCAGGGCACAGCACAAGTTTACAAGGATTGGGCAAGTACTCTTTCGTTATGCGGGGCGCAAAAATGTCCCGTAGGCAAGTGGACGTATCATCAAGGCTGAGCCCGTTTGACATTAACATCAGTGGCAGCGTAGCGGTGATGTTCCACACTACCTCAGTTACATCCATGTCAAGGGTGATCCGGACGGGATGTTGATCCATAGCCCAAAAAGCGTCGCTTGCCGTTTATACAGGGTTGCATGGCGGGGGCGGGGGGGGGGGAATCACAGGGATAGAATTCTACCATTTTGGCTACATGCTTTCTTGGGAGTGCTGCGGACGTCAACTAGAGTAAGATCAATGGGTGATCCAAGGGGCTGGTTTGCTCCACAATTTGGTCTGTGCTCGGATCAAGGGAGGCAGACTACGGGGAGGTATAGGAGGGAAAGTGCACGACTCAAATCGATGCTTCTATCAATCAATGTGGCAAAGCCGCTGTCCGCCCCCTTAGGTCGGGAACAATGACGGAGCCATATAGTTGTGGGCTTATTGATTCTTTTGAGAAGCGCAGTAGGGATATGAGCTGCTTGACTAAACTTCGATGTGAATAGAATGGGAGCTCATCTTCGAAAGGGGCAAAAGACGGTAGCATAACGAAGATCGTAAGAACCGCCATTTTATTCCAGTCCATGGTCGGGAGCTCGGAATAAGACTGAAACAAGACCCAAAAAAGCCTTGATAAGCCAAACCATATTAATACTTGTGGGACCGACAACAAAGAGGCCAACAAGGATGGTGTTGGCATGTGCGAGGTGTCATGATAGACTAGGTGTAAAAATGTCCTAAATGGCCAAATGTACTCCCGGTGCTATTTTACCCACTTGTGCGAAATGGGGCTGGTATGGGCGTGTTTCCCTTAGCCTAGCGAGGAACAAGCGAAAGGATAGCACAACTCAGAAGTCTGGAACCTTGCTGTAAATCAGTGTGAGCGCTGCGCTCACAAAAGTAGCCCTTTCGTAGCTAAAAGGATGACAAGAGGTACATCATGCAACCACAAAGACAATACGTACACGAAACAAGCACAAACCAGCACAAAGGGAGTCAAGGCAAGTGGACAGGGTCCCATACGGAAATCAAGCTAGTTATCAGAATCCATGACCTCCCATCCTAACACACATAGGGGGGGGTACAACTCAACGTGGGCCCTCAGACGTACTGCAGGCATCAGGGCACACAAGCAGGCAAAACCAAAATTCAGAGGTCGCTGACTTTCAAAGACTTGCCAGCCATGGTAGAGGCGTTTGAAAGGATCCTGTGTGGGAGGATCCAAAGGCTAACAGCCCACCACTATGCCAACAAAATATCCCAGTCTATATCCCCGATACCGGGGACACTGTATCTAGTCTTGTAGGATGCGCACGTTGGTGAAATTGGTGACCCCACTGCCCCATGCCCCCACTGCCCAAACTTCTACCACCAGCTCCAGCTCCAACTCTAGCTCCGATTCAAGCTCTGACTGCACCTCTGCTTCAGACTCGGATGCTGAGTGTGCTTCTGATTCCTATTCCTCATATTTGACATCTGCATCCGAGTAGTTTGTGCCAACATGGGGCCCAGGTGGTGCGACATCCTCCATTTTTTTTTGTGCCATGTGATGTGGTCGGAAATGACCGGACATAAGTGCCACCACTGTTGGCGGGGGTTGTGGGGCTTAGGTATGATTTTGATTTTGATTTTGATTTTGATTTTGGTAAAACGGTGATTTTGGTAAAAAGGGGGGGGGGGGCTCATCGTCGGGCATATGCTTCGTGGCACATGCCACATGCTGGCCCATGCAGCGATTTTTGCGCGGACTGGTGCCATGATTTTCCCGTCCTCTCTTCCCTTACCCCTTTGCTGGATCCGTCGACATCAATCCGTTTGGGGCCTCGGCCCCGGGGGGAGGGGTCTACGGCGTTTCCAATTGTATGTGAACTCAGTGACAGGTTGACAGATTGATCCGGTGAAGCCTGCATGGCGTTGGTTACACACGGACCGCCGCGTCTTCACTGAACTTTGCTTTTTCAGTGGTCCATCCACTGGCATCTTTGCGTCCTTGTTGACAGAAAGGTACCTATGGTCTTGTAGGCCACTGACGAGCCACATTTCTTTCTGCGCTTTTTGTGCTGATCGCGTCTTGTGCTCACGCACCATAGCCCAGCATTCCTTCAGGGGCTCAGAAAGGGGCTCCAACGACACGCCCCCCCCCCCCCCCGCCGCACGCAAACCTTTTTTCTTCCACCCCAATCGCTGCTTTTTCTTTCCTGTGCCGGCGGTTGTCCATGTACATGGTTCGGAATCGCTAGTGCACAGTCTTTCACAGACCCAAGATCCGCGTTCAAAGCAGTCACTATCTGAGGCCCCAATCGTCCACAGTACAGGGCACGCACTACCTGTCAAAAAGGGAGGGTAGTTTGCTGTTCCGTTCCTTTCCAGCGGCGCCATGGCGGCCAGCCGGCAGCTGACGCTGGAAGCCCTCCAGCAGGGCACCCTCACCAATCTGCAGGAGCTCAACCTGCAAGGCTTGGGCCTGACCTCCGTCCCGCCTGAAGTGTTTCAGCATAGTGCAACGCTGGAGATCCTGGACCTCTCCTGGAATCCTCTCAGTTCACTGCCCGACAACGTCAAAACGCTGAGGAAGCTGCACACCTTCTTCTGCCAAGGTATGCGGAGCATGTACCCCCCGCCCCCCCCGGTCTAAGCTACAGCCTTGTCTAAGCTACAGCGGGCGTAGGGACCGTATTAATTCCGTACCTAATTTAATTCGGTACAAAATGTAGTGCAGCCGCATAAGACATGGTTTTGGTGACAAATCTGTCATGGACACATTTGTTGTGATTGTTTGCCCACTTGAACCCGCAGAGCTCTGATCTTGGGGATCTTTGTGCATTATCTTCGCCCTTCTTGCATCAGCTCACCATGCCGGGTTGTATGTGTTGTGCGCAAGCTACGGCCTTGTCTAAGCTACAGTAGGTGTAGGGACAGTATTAATTCCGTACTTCTGCGTAGCTTAGACAGGGGGTGGGGGGGTACGCGCTTTCTGAGTGTCTATTTTTTTTTCGCGAAAGGCGCCTATGACATGTCACTGAAGAGCTTTTCTCTTTGACTTTTGCTTTGCACTTCTGCTTTGTGCCTGACGGTACCGGTCGTGCACACGCATCCGTATCCCATAGCGGGGGTACGCGCTGATGGCCTCAATGCCTCCTACACACAAGGCCGTGGTTGCACAAGCGGAGATACCCCCTTACCGCAGACGATGCCTTGTCTCTGCAACCCTTGTATCTGCAATGAACCAGTGGCGGCCCTACAAGTTTTTCTGGAAGATCTTGGAAGGGCCTTGGGGCTTGCTCTTGAGGTTGTGTAGTTCAGCCCTTAGCGTGTGAAAGTACCTCACGCTTGTTTGGGCGTCTCATGGGTCCTCCGAGACTGGATTAATGGCCCCATCCCCAATTGAAAGGTTCCTGCTTCAGCCAGAGGGTGGAAAATGGGGCCCCTATTTGGGGTACATCCTCTTTGTGCCCTCACTGACACTCCGTTCTGGGAAGGCAACGCCGTGTGTGGGACAGGGAATGTAGCGCGGCCCCCCTCCATTTTTCTAGCTGGTGAAGATTGTGACACGACACCGATCGTAGTACATTGTAATGGGCAACAGGGGTGGGTCATGCATATAAGAGTTGCGCTCGCCCATAACTGCGGTATCATTTCTGCGCACATCAGGAACCGCCATGGGTTCACATGAAGCTTGAGGCTGTAGCACAATACTTGATTGTTACCCAGAAGCACAGCATTGTCTGGGATCTGCGACTGACCGCCGTGTTTGCCCTGCTGCCCCACGCTCCCCCCCCCCCCCGGTCCGCACTCATGAGCAGAGGGACACCTGTCCCACTCTCACCTTCAACATATGTGTTTCCCCGTGGCCTGGGACAAGCAATGTCAACAATTTAGTTCTAGAAACTCAAACCAGTGCGTACACCCGGAAATACCAGCCAGCAGACTTACTCAGCCTTTATGGAAAACCACCCTTTCGCCATCGCAGGCAGCATCACCGGACACGGTCTCAATCCCCCTCTCCCTCCCCACAGCCATGGTTCAGAGGCACACCTCCAAAAGCTTACCGCGCTTACCGCACAAGCTCAGTGTGGCGCTCCAACTCACCCTCCCCTCCAAAAATGTTAACCAGCACACCTACCCCCCCCTTGCGAGAGCAACACCCTTGTCAGGGCAACAGTAGGTGTTGTTTCCGTAACTTGGGGAGAGGTCCTGTAACCACAGCGTGCAGGACCAAAATAGGCTGACCTGTTACCGCAACTTTTGGAGTTGGGCGACGGGCCAGGGCTGTCGCCAATTGCTGCCGCTACAGGCACACAGGCCACCCTAGGGCAGCAGGAGCACCAACGGGTCCGGGATCGTACTTCACGCGGCCGGGCATGCGGAGGCTGTCGCAGGCGGAGCGGGTCTCTGCGGCCAGAGGCATGCATGGCTGGTTGCAGCGGCCGCGTGACCCGGCGGGCCAGGACGTGCCGCTGGCTCCATCACCGGTAGCCCAGGAGCGAAACAGCGGGCAGGGTTGGACAGGGGAAGGAAGCGAGCATCGGAGCAGGGCCACGCAGACGGAGCCCAATGCCAGCAGAAGCGCCACGAGGCAGACGGGGACGCGGAGGGATGGTCACAGCCACCAACGCCCAACCCAACCCTCTAACCCTACACGTAACCCTTCCGATGACCCTAACCCTAACCCTAACCCTAATCAAGACTGAATATTGGGACCGAGCTGGTGGGGGAGGGAACATCAGCTATGACTGGTGAGGGACATCAAGAATGATTCACACATTGATGGCTCTTGACAAAGTGGAATCGGCTTGCAAGTGAACCCCATCACCACGAGGCCCACTTTCAAGGCTTTTTGGACTTCTGAGGGGCCAAAATACCCCAAAATGGGCTCAAAATGGGCTCATTTCACCCGTTTGTGCACCCCAAATGGTCTAGGATGAGGTTTGGAAAAATGTGTTTTTGACCCATTTTTTACCCATTTTTGGTCCCAAAACAGCCCATTTCCAAGGCATTTTGGGATTTTCGGAGGACCAAAATGGGCCACCACAAGCTCAAAACGGTCCAAAAACACTTGTTTTAGCGTCGCACATGGTCTAGGATCATTTTTGAGAAAAGTCATCTTTTTGCCCCTACTGGACCCTGTTGACCCATTTGGGCACCCACCTGTTTGGGCTTGAGCTCGCAGCTTGCCGCAACCTAGTGGGCCTAGGTATGGGGGTCTAGACGTCCATTTGGGCAATTTTGAGGGGTGGAAACCACAAAAAGTGGGGGGTTGCGGGTGTAGTAGGTGCCCTCGGAATCGCATTTTGAGCCATGTAGCCAAAGATATGGCCTATTCTTGGTTTGTGGCTGTCGGCATTTGAAGCTTCTGGGGGCCTTTTTGGGCCGTTTCCACGACATATCATGGAGTTAGAGGGCCGCAAAGAGCTCGTTGACATGGGGAAGTCAAGCCGCACGTGCAGAGTACCCACCGTTTCCCTTTGTTTGGCCGTTTTGAATGTGTTCCAGGGCTTTTTAAGCCCAAAAATGGCTGTTTTTGGCCCTAAACTGCAGTTTTTGAAACTGAGGTCCGCCACTTGTGAATCCCGTTCCCGGCCGCCACCGTTGAGTTTCTTGCTCAAACTTTGTGTGATTGTACTTCACACCCATAGGTATCATCCACCAAAACTTCACCCGAATCCGAAGCACCACGACGGAGTTCTGATTTTGGCCCATTTCGCGCGTGCTGCTTGCTGCTTGCTGCTTGTTGCTTGCTTGCTAAACCTGGTAGGTCCACCCTAGACACTAAAAAGGGTTATAAAACCAAGACTGGTTCCACCAGCTCGGTGACCCTAACCCTAACCCTAGCCCTAGCTCTCACCCCAGAGGGAGGGCAAGGGGAGGTAACGGGAGCCTGCCCCCCCCCCCCCGCACCACCCCAAATCGCCCCACCTGGACTCCCCCCCCCCAACCGACCCTCCTGATCGCCCCCCCCCCCCAATTGCCCCTCCCTGACCCCCCCCCCCCCCAATTGCCCCTCCCTAAACACCCCCCCCCCCCCCCCAGGGGGGCCTTCGGCCCATATCTACTGGGGGGGGGGGGGAGTCGCGTACAAAAGCGAGGAGACGGCCCACCCGTGGTCACAGCCACAGGATCTCGCCCCCCCCCCCACCCCCCACCGGACCCCCCGCTCCCCGAGTGGGAGCCGAGGAGCGGCACCTCCGCCCCCCCCTCCCGCTTTTCTCCCCTGAATCCAGGAGGGCACGGCAGCAGTCCCCGGCCCCCACCCCCCACCTCCCCGCCGCCGGCCGGGGACCGGCGGAGGGCGGGACACCCACGACGGCGTCACCACTGGCGCCAGAAATGGAACACCCACCCCAAGGGGGGGGGGGAGTGGCACAGGGGGACCCCAGCCAGCCCTTGACGAACCGCCGTCCCACGGCTGTGGGCAAGCGACCGGTGCAAGCCGAGTTGCCAAGGCTCTCCCCAGCACGCCCAAGCGGGGTCGCGGGGTCACGGGGGCCAGCACGCCAAGCAGGGCGCCAGCCCAAGGACGTCACCGCCCAGCCGCAGTCTTCGCTCTGGGCTTCGTCAGGGCAGCTACTGTGACATCGCCAAGGGATGAGGGGCAGGGGAGAGCGTCAGCTCCCCTGAGAGGATCGGAGACCCCAGGTAAGGGGCATGGGAGGGCCCACAGTGAAGGCACCTGAGCCCTTGGCACGGGTCCTTCTCTGGCGCCATGTACACTGAGGGTGAGGCTTGGGGGGCGGCACGGTGGCACTGCCACGTCCTGCTTCTGCACTGACCCCTGCACGCACAGCGTGCAGGACCTAAATAGGCTGACCTGTTACCGCAACTTTTGGAACCGTGGAATTTGGCGGTCCGTTTTTCTGGTGGTCTATGAAGTGATTTGAGGCTGGCGACGGTATTTGGGGGACATTGGTTGCTGTCCTGCCACCCATTTTCACCCCTTCTTGTCCTTTGGAGGTGGAGATTGGGGAACCACCTGACGACTCGTACACTCACAACGCAATAGTCACCTGTTGTGTTTTCTCACGGCGCACATAAACAACGCCCTTGTCAGAGCAACAAGAGGTGTTGTTTTCATCAAATTTTGGAAATCCAGTGTTGCTCTCGCAAGGGGGCGGGGCTGCTCAGGCTTCATGGCACCCCTGGAAATGGCCGCAATCAACGAAAAGCAGGTCACATACAAAAAAATGGCATTGAACACCGCTTACACGACAGAGCAACCTACCAGCCTATACAAAAAACCCCTGGCACGTTTTAGGGTGCAGCTTCACCGAGCTACCCGTCGTTCTGGGCACTCTACCGTCCCTGTACATGCTCGGCCTCAAAAGCAACGCCATCGTGCACATCCCTGACACGGCGCTGGCCCCTTCCATTGGGTGGCTGATTCTCACCAACAACCGCCTGCGCACCATCCCCCGCGCCATTGGCAACCTGGTGGGCCTGCGCAAGTGCATGCTGGCCAGCAATCTCCTGGAGTCCCTACCCTCGGAAATGGCCCAGTGTCGGAAACTTGAGGTTTGAGCCTGATGTGCGTGTCCCGAGGACGCCCTGCCGCCCCGCATACGCTCTTCCTCTATCGCCACCCTTTCCCCTTCCTACTAAATCTACTGATGCCCAGTGCAGCATCTGGTTGAGTGCCGTAGCATGGGACAGGATGCGACAGGAGGGAGGACCCTGAGAGTCTCCCGCATCATTCCCGCACCGCCCGAAGTTACTACTGATTTGTTATGCACATGGTTGCAACAGAACGCTGTATGGTGGAACACCAAGTATGCATCATGGCATGTACCACACGACGGACATTGCTCAGAACACTGTGCCGACTGGTGTACAGACTTCAGTGTTCTATCCGCCCTGCGTCTGTGACTGCCAGATGATTGGGGGGGGGGGGGGCAGCTGCAGCTTTTGGTGTTTGATGTTGCATTGTTGGTTGATTTGTGAACCCTGCTTGGTGGCCGCAATACTGCCGCTGTGACTTTGCAGGGTTGAGGGATCTTAGTCATTAGTACATTAGAGGCATGGTGTCAGCTTGACACTATGTTCTCTGTAGGTGCATCGACTGGTTCGTTCGTCACTGCAGAGCCGAAAGGTGCCTATGGTACCACTGCCGAGGATTTTCTTGTGTTGACTTGTGCTTGCGCCCTGTGACCTGCACACCACACACCTCCGTATGGGAGAACCCACAGACTCCTAACAAACAGTGACGTGTGGTGCAGTCACAGTTACAGCAGCCTCATTAGTGTAGTTCCTCACGGAGACTTGTGTTGTTCCTGCAGTAGTCCCTGAAAATCTGTGTGTAGTTCCTGAAAAATCTTGCGCAGTCCCTACCCTACTGCACTTGCTGCACTAAATTTATTTTTCTCGCTGTGCGCCTCCCCATATTTTATACAGATGTCAGGGGTAAGACAGCTGGTGTAGTGGTGTGGTACAGGTTAGTGTGGTGTAGTGTGCTGCTGTGCCGTGCCGTGCCGTGCCGTGCGGTGTGGTGTGGTGTGACGTCTTTCTACGCCGCCGAAAGGGGGAAGCCCGACCAACACGAAAACGCAGGAGAATGACGGCCGGGAACACGAAGCAAGGGGAGGCCCACCCCGAACAGCAGCAATCGCACAGGCCATCAGCACCGACACCGGACAGCGCCACACCACACCACCTACTGCACCCCATCCGAGGGCAGGAACACCTCGGCCAACACCAGACCACAAGTACCGCCGTTGGTACGGATCCAGATTCTTCTTTTTTTTTTTGCCCTGAGGGAAAGGGATTGTGGATGGCGCCCCTTAGGCAGGAAACCAATGGCAGTGGGGTGGGTGGGTGATCGATGGCGGTTGGGGAAAATGTGAGCATTCTATTTTGTCAGTGCGATGGAGGGACCTCCCGCTCCTTTTCCGGACCCTTAACCAGAGGGAAGCACAGAGAGTTGGCCAATGAAGTGCCAGCGTCGTGCAAGCTTACCGTGCAAACCCGAAGGTCGACCAACCCTCTGCAACAGTAACACGTAGGCTGAAGGTTTTGGCCGACAAAACATGGCTAAGCGAAGGTGAAGCTTAGGCCCAGTTTGACAGATTGTACACACAACTATTCCTGATTTGTTGGATATGAGTATGCGAAACGAATTGCCGGGCCGTGCTGCATATCAACGCCAGGACGTGCATGTGTAGAGCGCCTTGTTGACCTCCCTGCGGCCCTTACGGATGGCCCTGACGGCAAGAGAACCGCCCACGAACCCAAGAACATCCCACGAAAGGCGGGAGTGACCCGGCCGGCACCAACACTCCACGCACGGCACACACTGCCACGCCCTGCGCCCCACCACTGCACTGCGCGACACCGCACCCCACCAAAGGATGGGGCCACCCCGGCCAACGACCCAAGCGTACGGCAGTCCAGGGCAGCTGACAGCCCCACGGCGGGACTATCTGGGAAGGATGCTGCTTTGCTGGCGGCCCCCTGTCCGTTCTTCAGCCCCCGTTCTTCCCCGTACCTGTTTTGCATGTTGGGCTGCGGTTTGGCGTGGCACTTTCCGACTGCAACCAACAGAACCACATGTAGCTTCATTGCCAAATGTGCTGTGCCAGTACTGCATTCTCTAGTCGGGTAGGTCAACCGAAGCGCGGAACAGAGACAGCACACGCGGCACGTGCGACAGGGGGCAGTGGCATAGGGGACAGGGGTACACCCTCCCTGGGCCCGTTGGGGCTCTTCTCCTGCCCGAGCCTGCCCGATCTACACCCCGCTCTCCCGCCGCGGCTGTCCTGTCCCAGTTGCTGCGGATCAGCTCCAACAAGCTACAGGCACTGCCCCTGTGGCTGCTGACCCTCCCGCGGCTTGCGTGGCTCGCCACGGCCGCCAACCCCTTTGCCGTTCCGCCGCCCGCAGCGACGGAAGTCGTGGCCGTGGACTACGCGGACGTGGAGGTGGAGCAGAAAGTGCTCGGGGAAGGCACGTCGGGGTCCGTGCGGAAGGGTGTGTGGAAGGGGCAGGAGGTTGCGGTCAAGGTCTACAAGAGCAAGGTCACGAGCGACGGAAGCCCCAAAGACGAAATGCAGGTGCCGCTGCACTGCTTTGACTTCGACTCCGGAACGGGGAGTCCTGTGAGCCGGACTTAGGAGCCGCGTCGCTGGGCAGCACCAGGGCATCACAATGTGCTGTGCAGCTGCTCAGGCGCGGCGGAATCACGGTTGGATGATCCCTCCCCAATGCATGAGTGGGGCCACTGTTTGAGGAGCAATTCGAACATGTCACGGTATTTTTGTGATCCCGGAGCCCCGAACCCCGGAATCTCCTCCCACGCCCGACCTGTGGTGACCTGTGGTGACCTGTGGTGACCTGTGGTGACCAGCATCTGTGCTGTCTTGTGTTGCCCTTGGGTGACCCGTCTTACCTTGTCTTGGCACGTGTTGATTTGCGCACATGTGCCAATGACATAACAAAACACCTTCCGAGCTGCCAAACCCTTGGCACAATTCTGCGACAGTGCACCGCGGCAATCAAAGACCTATCCCCCCCCCCCCGAAGCAAAAGCCCCTCCCAGACCCCCCCCCCCCATCGCCCCTCCCCGGTCCCCCCCCATCCCCTCGCGGGCCTCCGGCCAACGGTTAGTGGGGGGGGGGGGGGGGGCGGGTAGTTGGCGCCCCAACCCGAGGAGTCGGGCCCTCCGTGTTGCAAAGGGTAAAGGTTAGCATTGAACATCTGCATCCCACAGTGGGGACTGGCAATCTGCCCGTTACTTGTACCAGTTTGGGTCGCAACAGTCGGTCACCGGGTCTCCTAATGTGCCAAGAGGGCGCTCTTGCCACGGTGCCCATGGTGCGCGCAGTGCAAACTTTGGGTATATCTGGAGACCCTCCCGGTGACAATTGCGACCATCAAGGGCCTCCAGGAAAGAACGAAAGCACCCAGAAGCCTCTGGGATTTATTGGCAACCATTAAAAAAAAAGTCCTGGGAAGACAGGGCTTGTGCTTGCAACTCGGCTTTTCTAGGGTTCTTTGGGCACCGGTGTTTGACCACTAATAGTTGCCACGGTGCGGGCGCAGTGCGACAACACCCTCAAAGGTCCCCTGCAGTGCAGCCCCCCTGACAGAGTAATTTCCCTCTCCCGCACTCCGCTGTGCTTGCCAACAACGCTCAGGTCGCCATGGCTGCAGGCCTTCACCCCAATATCGTGGCCTGCCTGGCCCGGGTCGTAGACCCCGAGGCGCTGCTGCTGACCCTCATCCCCCCGGGCTACACCAACCTGGGCCTGCCCCCCTCCCGGGCCTCCGTCACCCGCGACACGTACCCCAGTCACTTCGCCCTGAGCCTGCCCACTACGCTCCGCGTTCTGGAGGGCGTTGCCGCGGCGCTGCAGCACTTGCACAGGCGTGGCATCGTCCACGGGGACGTGTATGCCCACAACATCCTCTACAGCCCCACGGAGGGCACCGCGCTTTTGTCTGACTTCGGTGCGTCATTCTTCTACCGCCCCAAGACTGCGGAAGGGGTGCGACTGCAGGCGCTGGAGGTCCGCGCCTTCGGCTGTTTGATGGAGGAGCTACTGGTACTGCCGTCCAAAGGGGAGCGGGTGATAGGGCAACGCGGTCCTCAATTCTGGTCTCTGTTGCCATGGGCTAAGGACGTTGATGCCCCGGTCAGCGGTCAACCCGCGGTCGTCGATGTCGGTGGTCGGTGGTGGGGTAGTGGCGGTCGATGGCAGCCGATGGTTTCAGGGATGGATGGCGCTGATGGCGGGGGGCTATGCCCCTTCAGGGGGGCGCCGCACACGCCGACATCAGCGAAGCATACAAATGACGGCCTGACTCTCAACCCACCCGAACCCAAATGGTGGAGCACAAAGCGAAAGGAAGAAACCACTTTTCTACTTCAACCGGGGCCCGCGCCTTTCGGGGGTCCAAGCCCTCGCCACCACAGGGCCACGCTCCAGAGCGAATGCCCCAGCGTGCAGAACAGTGCGGCGAGTTGCGCGACGGCCCCTCTCGTGGCGCTCTTCATGGGGCTCGTACAGTAAGTCCGGGTAGAGGGTTGCTGCGTGCACTTGGGAAGTTAGGGCGCATGGTGCCCAGCACCCGAACGCTGCAGCATACCTTTGCGCAATAGTGATTTGGTCCTCGGCATGCGCTTGCCCTGCTGGACAAGTGCCTCGCAGATGAGAAATGGGACACAGGAAGGCACGACACACTGCACCACACACCACACACCACACCACACCTGGGGGCAGTGGGCAGTGGCGCTGCATTGCAGGAGTTCCACTGCCCACTGCCCCCAGGCAGTCTGCCGGTGCATAGCAGGAGCTCCACTGCCCACTGCCCACAGGCAGTGAGGCAGTGCATAGCAGGAGTTGCACTGCCCACTGCCCCCAGGCAGTGTGGCAGTGCATTGCAGAAGTTCCACTGCCCACTGCCCACTGCCCACAAGTGCAGTGCAGTGCACAGCACCAAGCAGTGCGCCTCCGCACACAAAGTACTGATGGTGCAGCGCAGCACACACGGTGCAGTGGGCCCACTGGACCCTGTGTGACTGTGCACAGGCGTAGGCAGAACAGTACCGGCCAATTGCGACAGAGCACAGGTCCAGGCTCTACAACAACACACTAGCACACAGCGCGCACTAAGACACACAGCCCTCCCGTTTACCTGTACCCGTGGGTAGACATCCCGGCCATTGCCTTCTGGTAACAGCGCCTTCGGCACACCACGCCACACCACACCACATCACACCGCACCACGCCACACCACACCGCACCACACCACACCACGCCACATCACGCCACGCCACACCACACCACACCACACCACATCACACCGCACCACACCACATCACACCACGCCACGCCACGCCACACCACACCACATCACACCACTGCCCACTGCCGCCTGCAGTGCGGCAGTGTACAGGAGTATACCCACTGCCTACTAACCCCGACAGTGGGGTGGTGTACGGCAGACCACCTACTGCCTACTGCCACCTGCAGTGTGGCAGTGTGCCGAAGGATACCCTTCAGCTGCACCAGCGGGCAGAGCAGCAGGGCGTCCCCAAGACAGCCCTTAATTAACGCCGCTCAGCACAAGAGGGAGCAACAAGTGCGCATTCAGACGCAGCAGCAGCAGCACAGCACAACAGAAATCAACAACACAACACAACACAACGCGACACAAAGCGATGCTATGCTGTGCTGCGCTGCGCTGTGTTTTGGGGCTTAATGATGCTCCGCTGGATATTGCACTCCTCCCCTCTTCAGGCCCACACACACACCGTTTCTGTGGACCCCACCTCACGAACGACGTGGAAGAGGTTGGTCCACCTCAAAGACAAGTGCATTGCCGAGGACGTTGACGCACGGCCGTCCTTTGACGAGGTGGTGCAAGGCATCAGTGGTCCGCAGGCGTCCGGACTGTGGACGGCCTTTCCCTTCGTTGCGGCTGTGGTGCTGTTCGGGTTCCTCGTGGGACGCCGGCTCTTGGTGCGTCGCCCTTACGCACAGGTCTCGAAGGACGAGTACACACCCGGCCACAGGGGCCATGCCGAGCCTGTCGCCCACCAGTTGCATGCAGACACTTACGTCCTGACACACGGGGAGACGCACGGGCAGAGTCTCTATCAAAATCCCAGGCGATCATCCAAAGATCACCTCACCTCAAGTCACCATTGCAGGCAGGGGGTCGTTATATAGGCACGCCCGCCAACGGGGGGCTTGCAAAATGCGGGTGTCAGTGCTTAGTGGCACCTTCCCCCCCCGGAGGTGGTGGGTGGGTCAGACGCTAAAATAACATTTGTGTACCTAAAATCGATCTCCAATTACGAGCCTCTTGGAAAATTTCATTGTTACCCTGAGGGAAATTTGTTCTGATGTGGGTGGGTGGGTCGGCCAGGGCTCCTTTAAGCAATTCAGCACCACTGGGGGGGTTGGGGGGTCCTCCTCTTACAACATTGGGACAAATTTCCTTCCAGGCCAAAGATTTTCTCTGGCGCCATCGGTGCCAATAAGTTTAGACCAAAATTATCTTCTGTGCCTTCACTGCCTCTAAAACCTTGGCACCACTGGTGGGGCTGGGGAAGTCGGGCTTTCGCTTGCAGGGGGGGGGGGGGGGGGGGCTTGACAGAGCCCCGGAAAACTGGGGGTGGGGGGTTTGGGAAAAGGGCTCAATTGACAGGACCATTAATCAGTTATAATGAACTCTGGCGTGGATCTGCTGGGCCCTGTCGATGGAGGGGAAGTGCTGCGGGCCGTGCAAAGGACGTGTGTGGGCCCGCGGCCCACTGCAACTCCCGGGAGGGGGGGGGCTAACCCTAACCAGGATTGAATATTGGGACCCAGCTGGTGGGGGAAGGAACATCGTCTAGGAGACTTCAACAACAAATGAGGTGCACACTGGAAAGTGGATGAGAGCGGCTCAAAAGGGGCTCAAACTGAGCTATATTCATCCGTTTGGGCACCACAACTGGACTGGGATCATTTTTGGTAAGCCTAACCCCAACCCTAACCCTAAACCCAATCAAGACTGAATATTGGGACCGAGCTGGTGGGGGAGGGAACATTAGCTATGACTGGTGAAGGACATCAAGAATGATTCACACATTGATGGCTCTTCGCAAAGTGAAATCAGCTTGCAAGTCAACCCCATCACCACGAGGCCCACTTTCAAGGCTTTTGTTGGACTTCTGAGGGGCCAAAATGCCCCAAAATGGGCTCAAAATGGGCTCATTTCACCCGTTTGTGCACCCCAAATGGTCTAGGATGATTTTTGGAAAAACGCGTTTTTGACCCATTCTTGACCCATTTCTGGTCCCAAAACAGCCTTTTTTCAAGGCATTTTGGGATTTTCGGAGGACCAAAATGGGCCACCACAAGCTCAAAATGGTCCAAAAACACTTGTTTTAGCGTCGCACATGGTCTAGGATCATTTTTGAGAAAAGTCATCTTTTTGCCCCTACTGGACCCTAATGACCCATTTGGGCACCCACCTGTTTGGGCTTGAGCTTGCAGCTTGCCGCAGCATAGTGGGCCTAAGTACGAGGGTGTAGGCGTCCGTTTGGGCAATTCTAAGGGGTGGAAACCACAAGAAGTGGGGGGTTGCGGGTGTAGTAGGTGCCCTCGGAATCGCATTTTGAGCCATGTAGCCAAAGATATGGCCTATTCTTGGTTTGTGGCTGTCGGCATTTGAAGCTTCTGGGGGCCTTTTTGGGCCGTTTCCGGGACATGTCATGGAGTTAGAGGGCGGCAAAGAGCTCGTTGACACAGGGAAGTCAAGCCGCACGTGCAGAGTAGCCACCGTTTCCCTTCGTTTGGCCGTTTTGAATGTGTTCTAGGGCTTTTTAAGCCCAAAAATGGCTGTTTTTGGCCCTAAAGTGCAGTTTTTGAAAGCGAGGTCCGCCACTTGCAAATCCCGTTCCCGGCCGCCACCGTTGAGTTTCTTGCTCAAACTTTGTGTGATTGTACTTCACACCCATAGGTATCATCCACCAAAATTTCACCCGAATCTGAACCCCCACGACGGAGTTCTGATTTTTACCCATTTCGCGCGTGCTGCTGCTTGCTGCTTGCTGCTGCTTGCTGCTGCTTGCTGCTGCTTGCTGCTGCTGCTGCTAAACCTGGTAGGTCCACCCTAGACACTAAAAAGGGTTATAAAACCAAGACTGGTTCCACCAGCTCGGTGACCCTAACCCTAACCATGATGACCCCCTTCACAGCTAGAAACTGGGACCTGTGCCCTCGCCGGACAACATAGGCACCCAAACTGAGGCAGGCCCACTATGCTTGCGAAAGAAAGGTTCGGAATCCTCTAACCATTGCTGACCTCTTACCTCTGACAAGCCTAGGCCTAGTTGGGAGGTTGAAGTAGACCAATCTCTTGAGGCGCTCTGTGAGGGTGTCTATGAAATCCGCTGCGGTCAAGCTCGACAGTTGTACGAAATGTGCAACATCACCATGTGGCAGCAAGCGCAGACTCAAGGCCGGAAATTGTGCCCACAAGGTAAGTGATGATGTAGTTCCTTGCAACACATGCACACCTGTAAAGATTTTAGACCGGTGCGTTTTATCGTAATTGAGTCCCCAAAAGTCTGCTGCAGCTTCCTTCCGAGCACCGCAGGACATCTGACTTCGCTAAAACACGTGATGGTACACAGAAATTTGGCAAATCCGGTTCACCACTCGGTCCCAAAAACTCTGTTCTGGACCAATGTCAATGGGGGAAAACACGGTCCGGCCCAGACACGGGCGAAATGGCATTCAACTCTCACCTGGGACTCCCCCCACCCCCCGAACCCTGCCGTAGTGCAGCGGTCCTTGAAACCCCCAAGTCAAAAAAAACGGAAGTGCAAATCAGCAGACCTACTCCCACCGTCGCTGGCTCCACCCCCCCTCCCCTCGGGCATTAGCAAGCACTCCCAAAGAGCGGCGCGTCCAAACATGGAACACGGGACGAACGCCACGCCACGAACTCAGACCAAAGTGGCGCCCCCAGGCGATCAACCCCGGGACCGGACCTCCACCCAGCAGCCTTAGGCCCCGTCCCGGGAGGTCTGGGATGGAACTGTCCGAGCGACTCGGGCATGACCGGAACTGCGAAGGCAACACAGGCCGTGTGAAGGCGGGCGCGGCTGGACCTTAGCGGTCCACCCCTCACCTTTTGGAGCCCCCCTCGCGCGCCCTTCTGTTTGGCAGACAGTCCCCCAGTGGCGGGTCAACGCGAATTTATGTGTCATTCTGAAACCCCCCCCCCCCAAAGAAGAGGTCATGCCTGTTTTAGCCCATGCCCCAGCAGCAGTGGACTGCGGGGAGGCGGAGGGCCCAACGAGGGCCCGTCGTGGCAAGGGACTCCAGTGGGGGAAGACGAGGCCGCTTGTTCGCCGCTTGGCCCCATGGACCTGCTAGGGGCTGTACAAGGGGTTGGCCACCCCCTTTCCCCGGCTGAGGCAGTGAACCCGGCTCTGCCGCTACACGCCCGCACTTTTGGCCGCCCTTCGGGCGCAACCGGACGCAATCACGTACGGCCGGTGCATCGCTGTCTGCAAACCGCACCTGCCGATGAACTGCGCTGTGCCACATTGCCTTGAGTCGAGAGGCCACATCTCAGCCATGGACCTTGATGCAACATCACAAGTTTGAGGAGCAGCGTGCTGACGTTGCAGCAGGGGCTCTATTGTGTTCATTGTGCGTTCGGTACCTTCAATCATCTCCTTTTTTCTTTTGGCAAAGACGGCTGCAACCTCGTGAGTAAAAAGGACCAACAAAATCGTTGCCGGGTCTCCTGTCAAGAAAACCAAGCATGATGAACCCAAGCAGGACGGTGCCAGCAGAATGTTAAACAGGTGACGGTGGAACCACCTGTTGAGAAGTAATGCAAGTGCGGGCGGCACAACAACCATACTTTGTTCTGGTTGTGGGGAAATGCTGTGGGGAAAATGAGGATTATAGGGGGAAGTCAGCATCCAGAGCCACGGTGCAGCCCCACTCCATGAGTTTGGGTGTCGCGAGGAAATGCGGAAGATTCCGGCTGCCATTTTATGATGTCGAGTCACCCGTGATTCCTCGCTGCCACAAACAGCACACTTTCCCAGAGGGATCGCCCGCTGATGAAAAAAACACAGCACAAAAGTATTTCTCATGACAACACAGGAGCCCTCACTAAATTGTCCCTTTCATTGCTCTCTGCTCGAATACACATGGCACGTACGCCATTGTCGGGAGCTGGCGGACCCGTGTGAGCGCCTGCATGCCGTGTTGCCTCTCATCTCTGACCCCATGGTACGACCTCTGCCTCGCCACGTGCCAATGCAAACCTCACCACAACGTCCATCATCCCCCCTCCCGCACGCTATGCCTCGCCACAGCCCCGACCTCATGCCCTCGGCGGCAAACCCTCAGCCCGAAGCAGCAGCCTTTTCCACTGGAAAAGAAACAGAGATGGCCCACAACAGCAGGAGGCAAGTGACACAGCCAACTAAGCCCCACACAAACTCCGTTGGAACGGTCGCGATGAAGAGGCCCAGAATGGCCTTGCAGCACTCGTGTGCATCGCCTATCGGCTTATGATTGTCGCAGACAACTGCGTCCCTCACCTTCTGCGAGCCCATGCCTTCAAGAACAAACAACAGAATGGCGCTGGACAGCAGCGTGAAGCCAAATCCGATGTAGACCCACTGAAAGTGGGGCAAGGATGTGATCGGTGATCAGGCCTGTGCTAATTGGTGCCCCGCCACGTAGTCAAATGAAAAAAAAGCTGTTTTTTTTGTTTTTTTTGTTTCCCCCCCGTTTTTCCCCCGGTTCCCGGCGTTTTTCGGTGTTTTTCGGTGTTTTTTAGCGTTTTTTGACTGTTTTTGCGCATGTGCCATCTTTTCCGGCATTTGTTGAAAACCAGAATTTTCACAATTTGACAAAATTGTTGTTTTTCGTTCGCATTTGGCACCGGTCTGAACAGGTTCATCAGCTTACCCGCGCTGTCTTCATGGTCTTGCTTAGTGTCCGTCCCACCCCACGTCTTTCTTTCTTCTGTTGCAGGTTCCATGTAACATGTGTATTCATCGTGTGTTTACATGGCATTGCATATCACGTGTGCATGCCCCACGCCCATAAAGGGGCTAGGATGCTTTGTGGTTTGCGTTGGATGCGAAGGGGGCAACGCTAGAACCCCAAAGTTGCTGTCTCTGCCCCACGCCCATAAAGGGGCTAGGATGCTTTGTTGTTTGTGTTGGATGCGAAGGGGGCAACGCTAGAACCCCACAATTCCTGTGTCTGCCCCACGCCCATAAAGGGGCTAGGATGCTTTGTTGTTTGTGTTGGATGCGAAGGGGGTAACGCTAGAACCCCACAATTCCTGTGTCTGCCCCACGCCCATAAAGGGGCTAGGATGCTTTGTGGTTTGTGTTGGATGCGAAGGGGGTAACGCTAGAACCCCACAGTTGCTGTTGTGGTTTTTGGTAAAAAGGAGTGCCCGCGACAGGCTGTGCACGCGACGTGCTTGTTCCCCCCCATTTAGTTGGGTACGTGGGTGGGTGGGTGAGTGGGTGGGTGTCACGTCTTATTTAAAGGAAGGCTGTTAGTTAACAAAAGGGTCCCGTGCTATTGTTCGTTGTCACATGCATTTGCGTTTTGTTTCTCCCCTGTCTCCACGCTTCCTTTGTTAGTCCATGCCTCCTGTCTGGCTACGCCCCGAAGCAGGCGGGGCGTGGGCCTACTTCCCCTCTGTTGCCGACGCCACCGCTCACCTAAAGGAGCAGGGTATTGAGTTGTTCGCTACCCAAGTCTCCCGTGCGGCCAAGAACGGCAAGACGCGCAATGGCTGGGAGTTCCGCTCCACCTCGCGTGATGCGGATGTCCCCTCACTTCCCGCAACCTCCGAGGACATGGCACCTGATTCGGGGAAACGCCAAGGTGGGGTATTGACATTCTTTACCCCGGCATCCGAGTTGGCGGCATGTGGCTGCTGTGGGGACAAGCTCCTCGGAGACATTGTTTCCTGCCCCGGCTGTGGCCAACAGGTGCATGCACTGTGCACACAAGGGGCCAAATGCTTCCGCTGTGTGTGTCGTGTGTGCAACTCCCCACCAGGGGATGCCATGCGGCCACGCAAGTCATGCAAGCACCGGATGCATGTCGCATGCACAGTGCAGGTTCCTTATCCCGTGGAGGTGACCTGCAAGGTGTGTGCTCCGAAACCGCGACTGTCACCGCGACCAAGGAAAAAGTAGGTGAGGCGCCGGTTCAATCCCCAATGGAAGGTTTGGCCTGTTCCATCTCGTTTACCGGCTGGTGAAGCCGGCCGAATTCAGCCGCCGATTGGGGGGGGGGAGGGCTGAATCTGGTCCCATCTCGTCGGTGTCTTGCTCTTGCCCTCTCTCGCAAGACGGCACAGTCTGAGAGCTGATTCGAATAGATGTGATGTGGGGACAGGTGGACAGGGAATGGTTCCCGGGGTTGCCAGAAGCCAACGAAACCACAGTCTGAGCAGGTGACAGGCGACGTGCCTGAAACATGCGCGTTCCGTCGTCCCACTGAGCTGCTTGTTCTACTCCCGTCAGGACACCTAATGATTGCACCGCACATGCACTGCATCACGTGCTGAGATGGCGGCGGGGGTGGACGTGGAACGAAGGTGGACTGCAGGTGCATTGGTGGTGGATGCAGGCGAATGCTTAGCAATAGTGAGACGGGGGGGGGGGGCGCACACAGGGCAAGCAGCGTTCCACACATGCATGTCCTGGTACGCATATGCAGCAATGTTCGGCATACTGAGGTCACATGATGAGTTCCGGTGGTATGTACAGCCCATACGGGGCCGTCACTTCTTCAATTTCCATGCTTTGCTTTGTGTTTGTATGCGTGACCTGTTTTGCTTGTGCACGAAGCAGGGAACAACGGTGACCATCGAGAGCATACCAGGAAATAACAGTGACCATCCAGAGCACACCAGGAAATAACAGTGACCATCCAGGGCACACCAGGAAATAACAGTGACCATCCAGAGCACACCAGGAAATAATAGTGACCATCCAGAGCACACCAGGAAATAACAGTGACCATTCAGGGCACACCAGGAAATAACAGTGACCATCCAGGGCACACCAGGAAATAACAGTGACCATCCAGGGCACACCAGGAAATAACAGTGACCATCCAGAGCACACCAGGAAATAACAGTGACCATCCAGAGCACACCAAGAAATAATAGTGACCATCCAGAGCACACCAGGAAATAACAGTGACCATCCACAGCACACCAGGAAATAACAGTGACCATCCAGGGCACATCAAGAAATAACAGTGACCATCCAGGGCACACCAGGAAATAACAGTGACCATCCAGAGCACACCAGGAAATAACAGTGACCATCCACAGCACACCAGGAAATAACAGTGACCATCCAGAGCACATCAGGAAATAACAGTGACCATCCAGGGCACACCAGGAAATAACAGTGACCATCCAGGGCACACCAGGAAATAACAGTGACCATCCAGGGCACACCAGGAAATAACAGTGACCATCCAGAGCACACCAGGAAATAACAGTGACCATCCAGGGCACACCAGGAAATAACAGTGACCATCCAGAGCACACCAAGAAATAACAGTGACCATCCAGAGCACACCAGGAAATAACAGTGACCATCCAGGGCACACCAGGAAATAACAGTGACCATCCACAGCACACCAGGAAATAACAGTGACCATCCAGGGCACACCAGGAAATAACAGTGACCATCCAGGGCACACCAGGAAATAACATTGACCATCCACAGCACACCAGGAAATAACAGTGACCATCCAGGGCACACCAGGAAATAACGGTGACCATCCAGGGCACACCAGGAAATAACAGTGACCATCCAGGGCACACCAGGAAATAACAGTGACCATTCAGGGCACACCAGGAAATAACAGTGACCATCCAGAGCACACCAGGAAATAACAGTGACCATCCAGGGCACACCAGGAAATAACAGTGACCATCCACAGCACACCAGGAAATAACAGTGACCATCCAGGGCACACTAGGAAATAACAGTGACCATCCAGAGCACCCCAGGAAATACTAGTGACCATCCAGGGCACACCAGGAAATAACAGTGACCATCCACAGCACACCAGGAAATAACAGTGACCATCCAGGGCACACCAGGAAATAACAGTGACCATCCAGGGCACACCAGGAAATAACAGTGACCATCCAGGGCACACTAGGAAATAACAGTGACCATCCAGAGCACCCCAGGAAATAACAGTGACCATCCAGAGCACACCAGGAAATAACAGTGACCATCCAGAGCACAACAGGAAATAATAACGCAGACGGAAATAACAGTGAGCTACATGATAACGTTCAGCCGGCAGTCCTTGGGCAAACCCACCTAAAAATCACCCTGACTGCCGTGATACATGAATATTTCAATGCAAAAGTAGCAGCACACAACAAACTAACAATTGAAAATGGTGGGAAAACGCCACTTCGGGTCACAAGGCCGAAGCAACCAAGCAGCAACACAGTGTTTTTTTTCTGGTTTGTGTTGTTGATTGGTTGAGCTGTTGAGTGACACCATGCGATGAACCTTTAAAAAACCTTTTAAATGTCTTGGAAAATGCATTTGAGGTCATAGTGAAGGACAAAAACAATATTTTCCTCAGAAAAACCACAAAAAAACGCCGAAAAACGGGAAAAAAAACACCCTTTTATCAAACTGCTGCCCACCTGCCCACAAGGGTCCGTGGGCGGTGTTTTTAACAGGCCTGTCGGTGATGGCTCACAAGGGGGTGGGAACATGGGCCTGGGGTTGGGACCCCGCTGCCTACTTGCTCCAAGCACACCTTCAACGCATTGCTAATGGCGACGCACAAGTGGTGCACGGGTACCACTGTGCCCGGACCAAACAATTTCTTTCTTAAACTGTAGCCCCGCATTTCTGTTGTGTGTACGATGTCTCCCACGTATTCTTTTCTCTGTGCTGCGCGTGCGGACTGGGTGGGCGAGTTTTCAACTGCGGTGGTGGGCGATCGATGAACCCTCCGGTGGGTATTCCCAGAGGTGGAGGGACTGCAGCCCCCCCCCCCCCCCCCGCCCGCCCCGTTGGCTCCGTTGGCACAACCGACCAAGCGAATGGAAAGGGAAGGAGTGGTGAGAGGCGGATGGGCAGCACGGCCTATGGAGGGAAAGGCCAAGGAAAAGGAAAGGGAGGTAGAGAGGGAAGGTTAGGGCAGGGACGAAGAGGAAGGTCACAGGGTGGTGAGAGGTCGATGGGCACCACCGCCTACTGAGGGATAGGGTCCAAGGGAAGGGCAGCAAATGGCGATCGGCCAGTGGGTGCCGCCAGCTGCAGACGAGAACAATACACCATGGCGTCATGCCAATCCCCGCCCCCCCGCCCCAAGAGTGTAGCCCACAATGTGCGAGTGTAGGAGTGAGAGGAAGAGAGGTCAGATCACTGTGCAGCACCACGGCCATTGTGGGATCATCGTAGCACTGAGCAAGTCTGAATTTTGATTCCGAGAGGTTGTCTCGAGTACTGTGAAGTGGGCGCGCTACGCCAGCTCATCTTAGTCTGAACCCCCCCCCCCAAAAAAAAGATCACTGTGCAGCTCCAAATTTGCGCATCATGTCAATTTATATTCGTATCCTTGTACCGGACCTCAGCGATGTCATTTGGCAGCATTTCTTGCTTGCTTCGCGTTGTGATAGGCCTTTGACCCTGCCTTTGCTCCCGCCATGAGTCAATGCCCTGAAAGGGCTGTCGTTAAAGGGCCGTTTCCATTTTTCATGCAGTCGGAGGATAGCTGGCAGTGATCCGGACCGCCAGGCCACCGGCGGCCAGGGGATGACCAACAGTTTGTGGCTCATTGATGGAGCCCGACGCCAACGGCCGGTGGTTTTGTTTGCCTCCCCCCAAGTCCGGATTTAGACGTTGAGGACGCCCCCCTTGCACTGCTCGGAGGAAGGGCCTTGGCTTAAGGTACGGCGTGCAGGACGCACCCCCAGAAACCGCGCGACGAGAATGTTCATCGGGGCTCACGCCGGATTGTGGTTTGCACAGGGATGGCCTGCTGTAGGCCCGGAGGGTTGTGGACCCGGGCATGTGCCGGGGCGGGCACAGGCCCAGGCAGCCTGGCTGATTGCGTGTTGCCCCTCCTCCACTCCTTTGGCACGGTTTGGACTGTTTGCCGCAGCCTCACTGTGACCCCGACTGTGCTCTTTCCCTTGGAATCGGACCCGGGCTTCCTCGACACGCGGGGGTTCTGACCGCTGTACCGCCCGCGTCCGCGTCCTTGTCGAGTACTGCCCTTGCGGGAGGGGATGGCGACCTTTGACGCCTGCGATAACCCGTTGGAGGATCTGTTTGGGCACAGAGATGGTGAACGTCAGTTCGCATGTGTGTTCCCCCTGAAAGTGGTCTCCGCGCGGCGCTTTGTGTTGCTGGGGCTGAAGGATGTGGGCCCTGGCAAGGGCACGTACGGCGGGTTCGGGGGCGACGTGGAGGAGGGGGAGGGGCTGCGGGAGCGCGCGACGCGTGCGCTGCAGGAGCAGTGCCACTTGCAGGCGCTGCCTCTCCGCCCGTGCGCCGAGATTGTGGTCGTGTTCGATGGGGCGTTGCGAACGCGGCACCACATTTTTTTGGTCCACACGCTGTCAGAGGAGCCCTCGGAGTCCGATGAGATGACCCCCCGGTGGTTTGATGCGGAACACGGCGTCCCCTTTGAACGGCTGCCGCCGGACGCCGGGGTGTGGCTGCCGCAGGTGCTCCAGGACGATGGCCTTGTGGTCAGAGGCTACTTCGAAGTCTCTTCGGCGGCCCTGCGGCGTGCACAGCTGCTACCCCCCGCTATTCCCCGGGCGACGGTCCCGTCGGCGCTCGAATCAGGGGTTCGCCGGGCGGTCGAAAGGTTGGGCGCCATGTTCGACTTCGAATTCGCGGGCTCGCGACACGAGTTCAACATCCTGCAGCGCTGGTCCTGGGCGTCGACCGGGTCGCGCGTGCTGCGGTGGGCGGTGGCCCCGGCCCCGAAGCGGCTGGCGCCCACCGCGGACACTGCCAATCGCCTTCGGGACAAGGCACGCGTCGAGGGTACGTGGGGACTCGCAGAGACCGGCAGCCGCGGTCTGATCTTCCGGGACAGCGATGGGGCAGTGGTTGCCACGGGGTATGAGGCTGTGGTTTACGGCGACCACGGGCCCTACGTTGAATTTGTGGAGGCGCAGATTTGTTGGCAGATATTCCAGTGGCACGTCCTGAAGGGCCCCAAGCGGACCCATTTCGAGCATTACAATGGGGACAGGTCGATCAAGCTGTACGGCCAGTTCAATACGGTGGGGGACCAGCCGAACCCCCCTCCAGGGCCCTTTTCTGCCTCCAACAACCGCAGGGACGGGTATGCGGACTACCGAGTGGGCTACTTCTACTTGTCCCCCGACGCGTTCTTCTCGGCCGGTGGTTCAGTTCGGATGGCATCCTCTGTTTCGGTTGACCTGCTTTCATATTCTTGATTTCTCTGCAGCCTCTGAGGCGTTTTCTTGTCTCTCTCTCTCTCTCTCTCTCTCTCTCTCTCTCTCTCCCTCTCTTTTAAGTAGGGCATACGCCAATTTCCGTGCCAATGTCCTTGCTTATGTGCAATGAAAACGGTTGCCTGTCTCTCCGCTTCACTGCTGTGTTCTGTCCGGTTCCCACAGTGCGTGCGTGCGTCTCACCCCCCCTTTGTTTTTCTGCGTTTGCGCCCGTGCCTGTGCTGTGTGTTTAGGCCACATGCGGGAACCATCCGTTCGCGACCGCTCCTGCCTCTATTTGTGGGCATCCGCACTGAGTTGGCGGTGCACTGGCCCCCAACGAGTGTGTCTGTTGTTCTCATTCTGCTCCCTCATTGCGTTCCCCCTTTGTCCCTCCACGCTACATCCTCCCCGATTTGCCCCTTACAGCACCGGGTGCAGCACTGAAGCACGGCTGCAGGGAACGGGCGAAACCTGAAGCCATCGTGGGGACGGGGGTGAAGGCTGACGGTCTTCGAAGATATTCTTGATGCCCTCCCCCTATAAACACGGTGCCCGTCCGCGGCTGCACACCTTGCGTGTGCCCCTAAAAAGGCCCCCGTGCGCAATGCCCGTGTGCTTGCGTTTCGGGACTGACGGCGCAGCAGACACTTGGTCACGGACTGCTGGCGGTCTTTTCCCTCTTTGTAGCAGTGTTCGTGGGACTACGGGGATGTTGCATCCGTGAAGAGTGCCCGCATGTGTGTTCTGGTGGGGTTTTCTGCCACTATTGGTTTCTCCCAGTCATACCCCCCCCCCCCTTTTCCCCGCCGCCGCCCTTTCCCGGCAGACGGTGGAAGCAAGGGACGCCATGTGCCTTCTTGTTGTACAGGGGGGGGGATTTCTAGGTCAGTCATCTTCGTGTGGGAAACTTGGCGTTTCAAATTGGCTGGGAAATTTCCCACGCGAAATCCAGAGGCTTCTGCGAAATTTCCCGCACACTAGCGGTAGATACTGTGGGCTCCGGTGAGGAGGGTTTGTTTGCTGCATGTGCACTGCATGTTTAGAAGCCACACTTTATTTTGTCAATTAGGGTCCCCCCTTCGTTGGGGGGACCTAATCTTCATACCCAGGCTACTGCAAACAAATAATGCCCATGGAGAGAAAAGAGCAAGGCCCAGGAGCTCCTTTGCATGGAGTTACGGTTGCCCTTGCCAGGGGTGTAAGTTGAATCCCACCGTCAAATTTCAAACACATGTCAGGACCCGAGACTGACTTTACCCTCATCACTGGCAGAGTGTAGCAGATGGTCTCCCCTGCATTGTGAGTGGCACCTGTGGCTAAGCTGCACCGAGCTCGCAAAGCCCTACAAATCACAACATTTCTGGGAGTGTCTGCGAAATTTACCACACAAAATCCAGGGGTCTCCGTGAAATGTCCCGCAGCGAAATTTACCACTGCAAATTTGAGTTGGCATGAAACCCCCCCCCCCTGTATGCGCCTCCCTGTGGTGCTGCCTTGTTCACTACTGGCACATACTCAGATCCGTAACATCAGCTGGAATACCACAGCTCAAGAAAAGACATGGGAAAATGGGGGAGGGATGCAAGGGAAGGAAATATGGGGGGGAAAGGGAAACATCAAGAATGCCGGACGACAATGAAATTCGACGTCGCTCAGAATACCATGCAAATTTCTGCTGGGCATGTCCCGGCACCGTGAAACATTTTCGGTTTCAGCTCGACGAACCTGCCCTCTTGGAAACCTGCAGATGGTTATCCATGCCCAAGCACCACCCTGGCTTTCTGTCAACATTGTTAGAGGGCATTCAGGGCCTTATACTGCCTCCAGGTCACTTGAGTTGCTACCCTTTGTTGACCATTGGGGGCATGCTCATTGGGCCTTCCAGCACATGGCAACTGGGCCTGCAACTGAACTTCTTTCGCGCAGCTCTGGTGCACATTGCCCAGTTTCTCGCAACAGAACGCCTTGGCACAGGGTACAACAAGACTGTCCACCTGCATGGGCAGGGCACTGCCATTTAGGAACGCCAACCAGGCCACAGTCAGTGCATGTGGGGTGGGTGCAATTCACGAGTCTGAGGCTTCATCTTGTCGCTTCATCTTTGGCAAGGTTTCGTCATTCGGCTTGTTCTTGGGGTGCACTATTCGCGTACTTCCCGGGAGTGCCATGCGCGCGCTGAGCACATTTTCACCCCTTTTTGTGTCCCAGGGTCCCTACCCCCCTTTTTCACCAATATGCTTGACACTAGGCCAATTTGTTAACGGCGGAAGCGCCGTAAAGTTCAGGGGCACACGGGGGGGAACAAGTGCAGCGAAGAATGTTAAGAATTTTACGGCTGAAACGCCGTAAAATTTACAGCCCAAAAATGAAATCTGCCACAACCAAGGACTCCAACCTTTTCACCCCATGCAGCAAAAACAGTAGTTCAGACTGGATCTTCCAGTAGAAATGTTGCCCAACCAGTTGTTTAAAACGCCGTCTGCCGTGCGCAACACACTGTGTGACGTCAACCATCTGACCCTTAACACGGCAACCATTTTTTGACCGCTTAAATTTTTCTGCACCAGCAAATCGCTTTGGAAAAAAGAAATTTGTTTGCTGGTCCGGACCCTAGTGTACCATGTGTCAAACTGTAAAATACATACCAGAAATCACGGCAACTTTAAAAGCTTTGACCATTAGTGCAGACCAAAAACTGGTGGTCTCCGTTTCTCCGTTTTTACCCGACCAGTAAACATCCTGTATGACACGTTAATGACGCAAAAATTTTACGGCGCAGGCGCTGTAAAATTTTACGGCGCTTCTGCCGTAAAAAATTTACAGATAAAGCGCCAGACATTGGACCACAGGCTGTGGCCCATGTTGCAAAATGTTGTGCTACAAACGTTTGGCTGTGCATAAGCCACCGTACAGCCAACAAGGGCACACGAGCGTTTGTACCTATCATGCACCATGTAAGCATACATCATGGGAGATCTGAGGGAGACCTCACAACGGTTTGCCTGCATTCACACTGGTATCCAGATGTTACACTCACTGATTTTGGAGTGGTTTGAAGCGGGCAGCAGCAGCCTGGAATCGTCCCAAGTGGGGATCCCCCCCAGTCTCAGTGCAGTGCCCAACATTCCTAAATCTCTTGTGTCTGGCGGGTGTCACCACAATGGGGTTTTCGTGGCCCTGCCTGTCACTGGCCCCAACGAGAAAACGTGCCCACCACCGCCATGGGTCACTTGTGAAATCTGAGCCTATATTTGTGCTGCAAACATGTGTGTACAGTGTAGCTGAATGGGGGGGTTCTGGTAGCTCGCATTTCTGATTGCCCCCCCCCCCCTGGAGTCACACATTTTGCCACAATGATTGCACCTTTTTCAACATTTTTGTGATCTTTATGGATTTCTATGGTGGTAGAAGGGGTGCTGCACACTTCTGTCCCACCTATGAAATTGCAGTGATTTCACAAGTGACCCATGGCGGTGGAGAGACGTTTTCTCGTTGGGGCCAGTGACAGGCAGGGCCACGAAAACCCCATTGTGGTGACACCCGCCAGACACAAGAGATTTAGGAATGTTGGGCACTGCACTGAGACTGGGGGGGATCCCCACTTGGGACGATTCCAGGCTGCTGCTGCCCGCTTCAAACCACTCCAAAATCAGTGAGTATAACATCTGGATACCAGTGTGAATG
>OZ038396.1:38043201-38053201 GCA_964036045.1 Eutreptiella sp. 'Long Island Sound 2002'
GGGCCGTTGGATGGCCCTGTGTTCCCACTCCCACTTCCCACCACCGTCGCTGGGGCTCCTTTTGACAACTCAGCATCACGGGGGGGGGTCGGCCCCCCGCTGGACCCCCCCCCCCCCCCGACTAAATCATTGAGCCAAAGTTTTCCCCGGGCCTTCCGCCAATCAAAATCACCTCGCAGAGGTTGTTAGATCAAAGCCAGGCAGGCGTATATAGGGGAAAACGCCACATACCCCCCCATTTTGGCATTTTTGGGCCTATTCGCGTACCCTACCCCAAGGGTTGAATTGTTAGTTTAACCCCTTGTAAAATCATTATTTTGTCCAATAAACGCATCCCCCAATGAGTTTTTGGTCCGGAGCCCCCCAGACCCCCCCACTTGAAACCCACTTTTTTAAGGTTTTGTGGGAGGGGGGGGGTTGGGTTGGGTTGGGTTGGGTCAAGGCCTCATCCGGACCTCCGGGACCACGGACATCGCCCTTCCTTGCGCGTCACAACTGGTCCGGCGGGTTCACGGTTGTCCGGTCTCAAGGCCTACCGGACTGATGACCGCCCCCGTACCCCGCGGTGGCACACGCGGGAGGGAGATGCCGCCGTGCCTGTGTGTGTGGGGAAGTGTGTCGCCTGGTGCTCCAGGCCCCGGTGGGGAGGCTGGGGGAGCCTGACACTGAGCCCACCGGGGGAGCTGTCGGCCTGGACACGCCACCTCCAGGTCTACCGACATGCCGCTGGTCGCCCACTACTGCCGATGGCAGGGGGTGGCCAAGCTCCACACACGACTGGGGGCGGTCCGCACTCCCTGATTGCACTGGCACGGGTGGTGCTGCTCTAGGCTGGACCTGCCTCCCACGGTGACGGGGCGGGCGGTTGGAGGGGCCCCGGGGCGCGCCAAGCGCTTCCCTGCCCCGGGGTCCACCCGGGCCAGAGGTCCGGGCGGCGGTGCAACTGTCCTCGTAAAGGAGGGGGGGGGTGGGGGGGTGGGGGTGGGGGGGGGGTCAAAAATGTCGAAAAAATGACCCCCCCTTTTTTTGGGTCGAAAATCATGAATCTTTTGGTTTTTTTCGATTTTGAGCCGAAAAAGTGTTTCCGGGTCCCGACTCCATTGGGTTTGTATGGGGCGAAGTGGGACGAGCGCTTACGCAGTTTATGCACTTTTTAGCCATTTTTGCTATGTTGGGGGTTTTGGCAAACCCGATGACCCCGTGGTACCCACTCTGAGGGGTGTGAGTAGGGATGTTGTGACAGTATATGCCTACTAGGATACAAAAGGACTTTTTTTGCAGTCTGTAGCCTTGCTTAGGGCCGGTTAATGCCCGTGCCAAAGACGTGAAATGTCTGTTTCCACCAATAATGGCCTAGTGAATGGGCCGGTACACAACCTGCTTATGCAGTTTTTCACCTTGGAAGCTCAAAAATCGAAGTTTTCGAAACTTGTTTTTTTGATATTGTCATCACCTACAATGACCATCCAAGGTATGTAAAGCATGTTTTAGGCTGTATTTACGTGTTTTTCACCTTATTTGGGTATTGGGTGGGGGGGGGGGGTCTCCCAAGGGATGGGTACACAACCTGCTTGTGCAGTTTTTCACCCCGGGCAGCTCAAAAATCGAAGTTTCCGAAACTTGTTTTTTGGATATTGTGACCACTTAAAATGACCATCCAAGCTATGTAAAGCATGTTCTAGGCCGTATTTGGATGTTTTTCACCCTATTTGGGTATTAGGTCCCGGTGGGGGGGGGGGGTCTCCCAAGGGATTGGTACACAACGTGGTTATGCAGTTTTTTACTCAGGGCAGCTCAAAAATCGAAGTTTTCGAAACTGGTCTTTTTGATATTGTGACCACCTAAAATGACCATCCAAGCTATGTAAAGCATGTTTTAGGCCGTATTTACGTGTTTTTCATCCGATTTGGGTATTAGGTCCGGGGGGGGGGGGGTCTCCCAAGGGATTGGTACACAACCTGCTTATGCAATTTTTCGCCCTTGGCAGCTCAAAAATCGAAGTTTATGAAACTTGTTTTTTTGATATTGTGATCACCTAAAATGGCCATCCAAGGTATGTAAAGCATGTTTTAGGCCATAGTTACGTGTTTTTCACCCTATTTGGGTATTGGCTTGGGGGGGGGGCGGGCTTCCAAGGGATGGGTACACCCACAACCTGCTCATACAATTTTTCACCCTGGGCAGCTCAAAAATCGAAGTTTTGGAAACTTATTTTTTTGATATCGTGATCACGTAAAATGATCATCCAAGCTATGCAAAGCATGTTTTAGCCCGTATTTATGTAGTTTATACCCTATTTTGGGTGTGTGTTGCTTGGAGTAGATGCTCTGCGAGGTGGACTTGCCGAAGGCAATAGAATTTTTGAAACTTATTTTTTGATATTGTGACCACCTAAAATGACCATCCAAGGTATATAAAGCATGTTTTAGGCCGCATTTACGTGTTTTTCACCCTATTTGGGTATTTGGTCCGGGGGGGGGGGGTCTCCCAAGGGATTGGTACACAACCTGCTTATTTAGTTTTCCACCCTTGACAGCTCAAAAATGGAATCACCTCGCACAGGTTGTTAGATCAATGCCAGGCAGGCGTATATATGGGGAAAACGCCACATACCCCCCCATTTTGGCCTTTTTGGGCCTATTCGCGTACCCTACCCCAAGGGGTTGAATTGTTAATTTAACCCCTTGTAAAATCATTATTTTGTCCAATAAACGCATCCCCCAATGAGTTTTTGGTCCGGACCCCCCCAGACCCCCCCACTTGAAACCCACTTTTTTGAGGTTTTGAGGGAGGTGGGGGGGGGTGGGGGGGGGGTCAAAAATGTCGAAAAAATGACCCCCCCTTTTTTTGGGTCGAAAATCATGAATCTTTTGGTTTTTTTCGATTTTGAGCCGAAAAATCACCTCGCAGAGGTTGTTAGATCAAAGCCAGGCAGGCGTATATATGGGGAAAACGCCACATACCCCCCCATTTTGGCCTTTTTGGGCCTATTCGCGTACCCTACCCCAAGGGGTTGAATTGTTAGTTTAACCCCTTGTAAAATCATTATTTTGTCCAATAAACGCATCCCCCAATGAGTTTTTGGTCCGGACCCCCCCAGACCCCCCCACTTGAAACCCACTTTTTTGAGGTTTTGAGGGAGGTGGGGGGGGGTGGGGGGGGGGTCAAAAATGTCGAAAAAATGACCCCCCCTTTTTTTGGGTCGAAAATCATGAATCTTTTGGTTTTTTTCGATTTTGAGCCGAAAAATCACCTCGCAGAGGTTGTTAGATCAAAGCCAGGCAGGCGTATATATGGGGAAAACGCCACATACCCCCCCATTTTGGCGTTTTTGGGCCTATTCGCGTACCCTACCCCAAGGGGTTGAATTGTTAGTTTAACCCCTTGTAAAATCATTATTTTGTCCAATAAACGCATCCCCCAATGAGTTTTTGGTCCGGACCCCCCCAAACCCCCCCCACTTGAAACCCACTTTTTTGACGTTTTGAGGGAGGTGGGGGGGGGGGGGTGGGGGGGGGGTCAAAAATGTCGAAAAAATGACCCCCCCTTTTTTTGGGTCGAAAATCATGAATCTTTTGGTTTTTTTGGATTTTGAGCCGAAAAAGTGTTTCCGGGTCCCGACTCTATGGGGTTCATATGGGGCGGAGTGGGACGAGCGCATATGCAGTTTATGCACTTTTCGGCCATTTTTGCTATGTCGGCGGTTTTGGCAACATCGGTGACCCCGTGCTACCCACTCCGAGGGGTGTAAGTGGGGATGTTGTGACAGTATATGCCTACTAGGATACGGAAGAACGTTTTTTGCAGTCTCTAGCCTTGCCTAGGGCCGTTCACAACCCGTGCCAAAGACGCGAAATGACTGTTTCCACCAATAATGGCCTAGTGAATGGGCCAGTACACAACCTGCTAATGCAGTTTTTCACCCTGGGCAGCTCAAAAATGAAGTTTTCAAAACTGGTTTTTATGATATTGTGATCACCCAAAATGACCATCCAAGGTATGTAAAGCATGTTTTAGGCTGTATTTACGTATATTTCATCCTATTTGGGTATTAGGTCCCAGGCGGGGGGGGGGGGTGTCCCAAGGGATTGGTACACAACCTGCTTATGAAGTTTTTCACTCTGGGCAGCTCAAAAATCGAAGTTTTTGAAACTTGTTTTCTTGATATTGTAACCACCCAAAATGACCATCCAAGTTATGTAAAGCATGTTTTAGGCCGTATCTACATGTTTTTCCCCCTATTTGGGTATTAGGTCCGAGGGGGAGGGGGGGGGGGCGGCTCCCAAGGGATTGATACACAACCTGCTTATGCAGCTTTTCACCCCGGGCAGCTCAGAAATGAAGTTTTCAAAACTGGTTTTTATGATATTGTGATCACCTAAAATGACCATCCAAGGTATGTAAAGCATGTTTTACGCCGTATTTACGTATATTTCACCCTATTTGGGTATTAGGTCCCGGGGGGGGGGTGTCTCCCAAGGGATTGGTACACAACCTGCTTATGCAGTTTTTCAACCTGGGCAGCTCAAAAACCGAAGTTTTCAAAACTGGTTTTTTTGATATTGTCACCACTTGAAATGACCATCCAAGGTATGTAAAGCATGTTTTAGGCTGCATTTGCGTGTTTTTCATCCTATTTGGGTATTAGGTCCTTGGGGGGGGGGGTCTCCCAAGGGATTGATACACAACCTGCTTATGCAGCTTTTCAACCTGGGCAGCTCAAAAATCGAAGTTTTTGAAACTTGTTTTTTTGATAGTGTCACCACTTGAAATGACCATCCAAGGTATGTAAAGCATGTTTTAGGCCGTATTTACATGTTTTTCACCCTATTTGGGTATTGGCCGCACGGGGGGGGGGGTCTCCCAAGGGATTGGTACACAACCTGCTTATGCAGTTTTTCACCCTGGGCAGCTCAAAAATCGAAGTTTTCGAAACTTGTTTTTTTGATATTGTCACCACTTAAAATGACCATCCAAGGTATGTAAAGCATTTTTTAGGATGTATTTATGTAGTTTTTACCCAATTTAGGGTGTGTGTGGCTTGGGGTAGAATCTCTGCGAGGTGGACTTGCCGAAGGCAATAGAATTGTTTCCGGGTCCCGACTCTATGGGGTTTGTATGGGGCGGAGTGGGACGAGCGCATATGCAGTTTATGCACTTTTCAGCCATTTTTGCCATGTCGGCGGTTTTGGCGGCCTCGGTGACCCCGTGCTACCCACTCCGAGGGGTGTGAGTGGGGATGTTGTGACAGTATATGCCTATTAGGATACGGAAGGACATTTTTTGCAGTCTCTAGCCTTGCCTAGGGCCGTTCACAACCCGTGCCAAAGACGCGAAATGACTGTTTCCACCAATAATGGCCTAGTGAATGGGCCAGTACACACACAACCTGCTAATGCAGTTTTTCACCCTGGGCAGCTCAAAAATCGAAGTTTTCAAAACTGGTTTTTATGATATTGTGATCACCCAAAATGACCATCCAAGGTATGTAAAGCATGTTTTAGGCTGTATTTGCGTGTTTTTCACCCTATTTGGGTATTAGGTCCCAGGCGGGGGGGGGGGGGTGTCCCAAGGGATTGGTACACAACCTGCTTATGCAGTTTTTCACTCTGGGCAGCTCAAAAATCGAAGTTTTCGAAACTTGTTTTTTTTGATATTGTGACCACCCAAAATGACCATCCAAGGTATGTAAAGCATGTTTCAGGCCGTATTTACATGTTTTTCACCCTATTTGGGTATTAGGTCCGGGGGGGAGGGGGGGGGGGGGGGCTCCCAACGGATTGCTACACAACCTAATGCAGTTTTTCACCCCGGGCAGCTCAAAAATCGAAGTTTTCAAAACTGGTTTTTATGATATTGTGATCGCCCAAAATGACCATCCAAGGTATGTAAAGCATGTTTTAGGCCGTATTTACATATATTTCACCCTATTTGGGTATTAGGTCCCGGGGGGGGGGGGGGGTTGTCTCCCAAGGGATTGGTACACAACCTGCCTTTGCAGTTTTTCACCCTGGGCAGCTCAAAAATCGAAGTTTTCAAAACTGGTTTTTATGATATTGTGATCACCTAAAATGACCATCCAAGGTATGTAAAGCATGTTTTAGGCCGTATTTGCGTGTTTTTCACCCTATTTGGGTATTAGGTCCCAGGCGGGGGGGGGGGGTCTCCCAAGGCATTGATACACAACCTGCTTATGCAGTTTTTCAACCTGGGCAGCTCAAAAATCGAAGTTTTTGAAACTTGTTTTTTTGATACCGTGATCACCTAAAATGACCATCCAAGGTATTTAAAGCATGTTTTAGGCCGTATTTACGTGTTTCTCACCCTATCTGGGTATTAGGTCCGGAGCGGGGGGGGTCTCCCAAGGGATTGGTACACAACCTGCTAATGCAGTTTTTCACCCTGGACAGCTCAAAAATGGAAGTTTTTGAAACTTGTTTTTCTGATACCGTGATCACCTAAAATGACCATCCAAGGTATGTAAAGCATGTTTTAGGCCGTATGTACATGTTTTTCACCCTATTTGGGTATTAGGTCCCGGGGAGGGGGGGGGCCTCCCAAGGGATTGGTACACAACCTCCAGTTTTCCACCCTAATCTGCTCAAAAATCGAAGTTTTCGAAACTTGTTTCTTTGATACCGTGATCACCTAAAATGATCATCCAAGGTATGTAAAACATGTTTTAGGCCGTATTTATATAGTTTCCACCCTATTTTGGGTGTGTGTTGCTCGGGGTAGATTCTCTGCGAGGTGGACTTGCCGAAGGCAATAGAATTTTCGACCGCCCCGGCTTGTTGTTGGGGTCCAGAAGTGAACTGAACTGAACACACAAACTCCCATCTGTGATCTAAGCTCTATAACAGGGACAGAGTCTGGTCCTCATACGGCAGCGGTGGCCTAGCCATGGAATGAAATCTGTTGATCGTTCAGTATCACGTTCCTGATATGTGAGGCATAAACACTGTTCAATTCGCTTGTGGCCTTTACATCCGGGAGCACAGTTGACGCCATGGGTTGCTTTGAACTACTGTGCTCGCCATGCACCATGTCCGCGTGCAGCTACGTTTGGCACTAGTGTTCAAGAGGCTGTCAACGGTTGTATTTCAGTGGCACATCCGATGCCCTTTGAGCATTTTGAGTATACTCAAGCTGGGGTGCGTGCACACCCATTCCCTATTCACCACGAGTGAAGGCAGAGCAGGGCATTCCTGAGGGGGAAAGGCTCCGGCCCTCTATGTGAACCCCACCGCAGGGGCTCGCTGCTCAGTAGCTTTTCGCTCTGGCAGTGCGTTGTCGACAGTGCGCTTTTCACACACCCATTTGCCTCGTCCCTCCGTCCCAGTCCTCTTTGAAGTTATGTGCCCTTGAGTGGTTGCAATCCAGTAGCTCTGGGTAGGGGGAATTTCTTGCACGGGGTACGTCTACCAAAGGCGTCACCTACACCTTCACTTTGCTCACCTGAACTAGGTTTTACCCCCCCCCCCCCATCATGGTTTCTACGGGGAGACAGGGGCACGCCGCCACCCCAGCGTACCTACTGCGGGACCAGGTCAGGTAACCCTGGAGGGTGCTGACCGCGCGGTGCGCACGGTGCGGCGTCAGCCCGGCGCGCACAATGTATGCTCACACTAAAAGTTGCTGAAACGTGGCCAGTGTGCACTGTATGCAATGGTTGGGGGATGCTATTGGTGTGCATGGGTGAAACACACTTTGGGGGCATTATCTGGGGGGAAGTGGTGATGATGCATGCACAAAAGTTTCCCATTTCCATGTATTTTCTCCGCGTCCCTGCGTACCTTCCGAAAGGGTGTACATTGCACTAAAACGTTGCATCCTCTGACGCGCGCGGTGCGCGCGGTGCAGTGCGCGGTGCGTCTCAGCACCCTCCTGGCCCTGACCCATATGAAGGCCTATTGCCGACCCATAAACTGCTCTGTGAACGCCCTTGCAAACACTTGATGGAACTTCGGCCTTGCGAGAAAAAAAAGTTCTCTTTTACCTCCCCATCAGGGCCTCGATCCTACTTGACTACCAATCCCGACTGTACCAGGGCCGCGGTTGTGCTTAGTGTTTGGACGGGACGGGGATAGGGGGGTGCACGTAAAATGGGCCTCTCTTTTTTGGCTCTCTAGTCAAAATTTCATTTTTCCCCAGAGGAAAACTTTTTGGTTTTGGGTGGGTGGGTGGTTTGGCCTCGGGGTCCGCCAGATCACCGCCCCCTCCCCCGTTGGATAAGCACATGTACTGGTCTGATAAGCGATGGGCGTATGCCCCGGGGGTATACGGTAGCTGAGTATCCGGAGCTTCATTCCCCGTGGACAGGCACATCCCTGGGCAGGGCCTGCAAAGCCATGATGGAAAGAATCGCACCATACATTTGACCGCCGTCCTCGTACTTGACCGTTGCGCTCTTGTGCAGCCCCCGCACCATGGCCCCCATCCACCTGCTGGGCCACCGCATCAACCTCTCCGCGGAGGACCTGTTCTTCCCCTCATGCTGCTGCTGGCTGCTGTTCGACCTCCCCGTCCTGGTGCTGCTGGGGACGTGCCGGGCCCTGCAGCCCGCCGCCACCTTCGCGGCGGACTGCACCGAGGCCCAGCAGCGCAACATGGCCTCGTTCGGGGCGGCGGGGCTCGCGCTGTGGCTGGCGCTGCTGGCGCTGGACCTCGCGATCATGGCCCTCGCCTGCCGCACGCGCCTCTTCGTCCGCAATCCGCGCGTCGAGGGGGTCCTCAACTGCCGCGTCGGGCTGCTGGTGTTCCAGACGGTGTACCTGCTGCTGAGCGCCTGCCCCGGCATCGGCACCTTCTGGGGCTGCTTGGCCTGGCACAGCCCCGACCCCAGCCTTCAGGTGTCTGAGCTTCAGTCCAGTACTTGCCCCCCCCCCCCCCCCCCCCGGGCCTCTTGAAACGAGACGCAGCGTAGGGCCAGCCCCACGCCGGGCGCAACACGCGGCGACAGCGACCGCCGGGCGGCAGCGATCAGCGGGCGCGCAGGCATCGCGGCGGGCGGGCTCGGGGCATGGAGCGCCGCCCCCCCCCCCCCGTCGGGCCAGCACGGCCGAGCGGCCCGGGAGGAGACGTAGGCTCGCTCTCCGGTCCCTCTGGCGTGCTTCACAGTACGGGGAGGGCCGAGAGGGGATGGGGTAGGCACAGCTGAGCCCTAACCCTGCAGCCGGCCCCCATGTGCATCAGCGTCATGGACAGTAGTAGGCGCTTCCCCCCCCCCCCCCCCCTGTAATCCCCCCCCAAATTTGGGGGGGGGGGAGAACCGTCACTTGGCCCGAAAACCATAGGAACTGCTTGGCGCCGAAGGCACCAAAGAAAAATTTCTTGAGGTCAAACCGGATCTGCTGCAGTTTTAGTGCTGCCATTGTGTGGTGCAAAGGGGGGCGGGGGGGGGGGGGGCACCGTCACGACATTGGAGGGGGATATCAAGGGGGTTGGGGGCAACGCACTCCCCTCTGTCTCACTGCTCCAGAAAGACGCCAAGCCCAATGACATCATGTTACGATCATTGGTCTTGATTGCTTTTGATTGCTCTTGGGCCTGACGAGGTGTTGGTGGCCAGTGCACGCCATGCCCCGCTGTACCCCTCATATTGGGTGTTTTCTGTTCGTTCTCGCTCCCCCCACAATTCTGTGTGTGGGTGGGTGGATGTGTCTGATAGCAATGCTCCAAGTGTACACTCACTGTTCGCACGGTAGTGTATGGTGTACTACAAGCGTGTGCATGTGTGTGTGATCACAGGTTCTGTTCATGGCCGAGGCATTTAGGAAGCACAGCCTCCTCAGAGGATTAAGTGAGGTCTGGGGAAGGGTATGTTTCGAACTGCTCACAACTTCATGTGCTCACGGACTGCACGCTCTTCGACAGCCCGAGAGACGTCCAGGACTGCTCTGCACTGCCTGAGGAGGCATCCCCAACCGCTTTCTTTGTTTTGCTTTTTTGCACTGTTTGTGTGTTTGCGGTTCTCAACTCGCGCACGCCTGTGTGTGTC